>CM022944.1:83909145-83987562 GCA_012931725.1 Litsea cubeba
TTGTTTTTTTTCCTTCTTCTCGGATCTGAATCGATCTTCTTACCTGTATCAGAAGCAAACCATCATAAGAGCTCGATCGGGTGGTCCGACTGAGGACTCTCCGATGCTTAAGTTAGCCTCTGAAACTTTGTTCTCGGTTCTGATTAGAGTTTGGTTTGCATACCTTTCATTTATCTTCTTCCTTCCTTATATCTTTTTCTCCATTAATTCTCTTCATGCCAGCCATTAGTGATCATTCATTTCCTCTTCATGGTGATAACTGATAACGAATGGTGTTATTGCATCATGGGGCACTCTTTTAATTCACGTCATTTAATTCTCTTCATGGTGATAACTGATAACGGGTGGAGTTATTGCATCATGGGGACACTCCTTTAATTCTCTTCATATCTTCCTCCTGGCGGGTTGGGTTGGTCCACTATGACCCAAGTCCAATCTAACATTGAGTTCAGATTTTACCCCCACAATTGCCCCCCAAGCCCTTTTTTCTTCTTTTTCCATTTTCCGAGAAGAAATTGGGGGGGGGGGGGGGGGGGGGGGGGGGGGGAGGGCTTTGAAAGAGATCTTTTGTTTCCGCTGCCACTGTCGGTTCTTTCCGAACTCACTTTTTGGTTTAATGCTTGCATCGTCATACCAAGCTATTAGTTTAAAAAGGAGATCAGTGTTCCAAACTCACTTTTTGGTTTAATGCTTGCATCGTCATACCAAGCTATTAGTTAAAAAGGAGATCAGTGCAGTGTACCTAATTTGGGCTCTTCTCAGTAAGGTTTTTATCCTTTGATAGGAAGTAGTGGGTCCTAAGCCGCCCTTTAATTGCTAGGCCTTGGCCAGCATACCTAGTTGGGACTCTTCCCAGTTAGGTTTTTATCCTTCGGTACGAAGTAGTGGGCCCTAAGCTGACCTTCAGGCTGGGCCCTTTTTTTTACGAGGTTGTTTCTGATGGATCATCTATCCTTAGCACATGAATTGTAGCTAGATAATTAGGCAATATATAAAATTTCCAAATTCTTTAGTACAAAGAAGATTAAAACTTTGATTCCATTCTTGGCACAAGAACATAAACCACAAAGGTCTTATAAGTGATGAAAAGATGATGAATTCTTTGGTACAAAGATCAAAAATAGAATTTCTTTAAATTCGCTTTGTTCCACGGCCTTGCCAATGCCTTCCCTTTAAGTGTTTCCAGTTGATAAGCTCATGTTCCTCCAGCCGAGGTGACCCTGTATGGTCCTTCCTAGGTTGCACCTAGCTTGTCGTGACTAGGGTCTCATGCGGAGTCCAAGCAAAACATCGGAGCTCTGATTGAGTAGCCGAGCTAAACTGCTCTGCTCGGCAATGGATATCTCCCTCTCAGCTGACGAGCTGACTAGCTCTGCTCGGCAACAAAGATCTCCCTTATTCTTCTCTTTCTTTAAAATCCATCCTCCGCCAAGCTAGTACATTTCTGCTCGGGTATGTTCAAGTCTTCTTCCAGCTTTATGAATTCTTCAATCTGTTCCGTCAGCTCCCCTTGTGTGGTTGGGGATCGCTTTGTCAACGATCGGCGAAGCTGACTCTCCTTCGACAGCCCGAGCTTGAAGGTTGTCACAGCTACTTGTTCTATTACTTCCCTTCTACCTCATTATAGAGGTGCCAATAACGAGCTGTGAACTCCTTCAGGCTCTCCAAGCTCTGCTTCTTAAGATAACAGCAACTCCCAATGTCCCTGGGCTGCTTGGAATTAGTTACAAACGAGTAACAAAAGATCTAACAAGCTCCCGAAAGCTATAGATCGATCTCGGCTCTAGCGGGACAACCATTTCAAGGCCAGGTCTCCCAAACTCGAGGGGAAAACCTTGCACATCAGTGGCTCATTCTATCCACACTGCCATGGAATGCTGGTAATGCTGGACGTGGTTGGCGGGATCGGAGGTCCATCATTAGATCCTCAACTAGGAATCGAGAATCACAAGGAGGGTCCGCTTTTTCAATCTCCTCCGAGAATGGAGATTCAAAATTTTGTGCATTTCCCAGGTACCTTTCTCTGGTCGGATTCCCCTGAGGGGACTTATGGTTTGCTAACACATTTTCTATAAGAGCTTGTACATCCTCCTCGGTAAGTGCTCATGGGAGTGCTTTCCTCCTCGGAGCTTCGCCAACCTCAATGGATCTTGTTCGGACTTCGGTTTCCTCTTGTCTTCGCATGAAAAAATATCCAGTAAATGACTCGTTGAAAAAACATCATTTACACATCATTTTTATATCTCATTATCTAATGTATGCATGATCTATAATAAGTAAAAACAAACATGGTCACATGTAGCTGTTATGTATGTGAAGAGTTTACATACGAGCGAAAAACATACACTTCCTAAATGCATGACAAGTGGATGGACAGAGCATATGGAGTCCATCTAAATGCTTGAAAACTCAAGCAAGCCAACATGATGAAAAGTTTTGAACATAATTGATGGAAATACAAGATATCATGCAGACGAAATGATTCTAGTATCTAATTTTAAGCCTCTAAAGATTAATGAATATAGACTGTATAAATTTATCGTGGAAAAATTTAATGGTGAATAACATCTAGAACGGAGAAACTTAGACAATCCAACGGCAAGAGCTTCTTATCTTACACAGTTGCCAAGGATCAATTCTTGAGCAAATATATTGTTTCATACGTTCTGTACCACTCACCCATCTTAAAAAAAAAAAAAAGTAAATTAATAAAATTAAAATAACATCTAGAACAGTAAACAAGACTCAACAGACTCAACAGACTCAAGAGGGGTTAATGTTTTGAATGAATTAAACTAATTGAAGGGTGGACTCAAGTGAAAAAAGATAGAAAGGAATACTATAACATAGAGTGGGTTGAAGATATTCTACTATATCAATAGGTGGAGGACACAACACACGAGTCAAAATAAGATCGTCTGTTCTTTGCACCATTCTTGGCATGCTAGATGCTTGGATTGTGTTTAAGATTTACTGTTATTAATTCATAAATATCACAGTCAGACAGTCGACCATATTAGCTGTCAATTGTTTTGCAACTTTTGGTTGAGCAAATACCACCCTGTCAAGAGGTGATTACAAAGACCCACTTGCCAAATTGCCATCCAAATTGCTATACCTGTCCATTCATCCGTGCACCCACTTGCATATAGTCTCATTCATAGCCAGAGCACTGGTGTTGTACCCTCTGCAATCAATTGTGATGCATGCACCATAGGCGTCATATATCATCTTTTTCCATATATATCTCCAAGATTGGGAGATTTATCTGCCAGCAATGAAATATCGTACCGATTTTTTTGTCGGTAAGAGAAACATGTTCGAACAAGCACAAAACCCAAGCAATGCATGGATGGATAGAAGATAAGCACAAAGCCCATTGGCAGAGAGGATTGCATATAAAATACGGGAGTGTTTTATCTTTCTCTTTATCATATTTTTTTTTTTAATTTTAAATATATAGGGAGTATTTATATGTACTTGAAAAGTCATTTTTATATTTAAAATTTTTCAAAACGGAGAGTGTCACTCACCCCATTTTAAGGGATAGATGCACTTAAAAAATTTTTCCTATAAAATAAATATTAATTATATGAAATGAGAATTTTTATTAGTGAAGAAGAAGCTTTAATTTAGATTTCTAGAAACCGATAGTTATGATAGTATAAAAAAGGTAGATTTAAACACTGAAATTCAATATTAAAATTTTGATATTCATAAAAATAATGACATAAAAGTTCTATTGAAAATTGAAAATCCATAGAATGCATCGCATGGGGCTAAAATAAGATGAAGAAAATTTAAGTTATATAGAGTACAAATTAAATAGAATTTGTTTGTTTTTAATTAAACTTCAATATCTGTAAAATGATTAAAATAATGCCCAAAAGTTGAGGAATTAAGAAGGTTAATAAGCGAGCAAAAAATAAAATAAAAGACATAAAGAAAGATAGAAAATAGAACTAGCCGCAAAATATAATCTTAAGAATAAAGAATAAGGATTGGGATTTCAAAGTTCTTTAGTAAACAAAAACTATAAAAAAAGAAGAATAAAAATTCAAATTCAAATTTAAGAATAGTGAAGAAAAAAGTTTATATATGTTTATATATATTAAAAACATCTTTAATTATAACAAATCGAGCTCGTAATTAATTGGCCAGTTTTAATAATAAAAACATTGGAAAGTAACCAAACCATGAAAGTACAAAACCGTTTTTTTTTCTACTTTTCAAAATAAAAGGTTAAAGACCTAATGTCTATCCCATAATCCAAAAGCTAAAGCGTTTTAATATGTTTTAAAAGTATGAACAGACAAAAACTGGAGACCATATCACAATAAGAAAATATCAATTTAGTTCTTTGGTGAAGGCAAGAAGTTAAAAAGAAATAAAATTATAAAATGAATAATATTGAAAAATAACTAATAAAATGCGTATAGCACCTAAGAAAAGGGAATCATGATGTTGCAATCCTTGGATATAGGGCCCACCTAGATGCATGTAAGTTATTTATTGTAGGGGAATTGGAATATCACTCCACTGGACTAATTTGTTCAGCATTGGTTGAGCATCGATCTTTGTAGGCCCCACGTAGGCCCCCACATGGGGGTGGAGTCAAGGGGATCGAAAGATCTCACCCCCACTGCTCCATGTATGGTGATAGAGGTTCCGATCATCGTCCTAACCACTTGATAAACGACCTATAACTTCTTATCATCCAAATAAGTCCTCGGTCGGTCCAACGATTTAGTCCATTCAGATGGAAGCCAAACTTATGATCGGTGACCATTAAGGGAGTTCTTATTTTATGGTCTACTCGAATGGACCTTAAGGTGGGTCCACTAGGTGTGGTGCTAAAATTACAAGAGCATAGGTGCTATGCGGAGGTTTTCACTTCTAAAACTTAAATTTTGGGCCCTTATTCAGATGAATGTGACCATATAAGGTCCATCGCTCTTCAAGGATGAGTTCCTTCAAATATCTAGATGCATCTAATTGGGCCCTACATTCAATTTTTATAATTTAAGAATACGAAATGATCCTATCATGTCATTCATGTGGGAAATTCTACGGAAACAATCTACTGTTGGATCATGTAGAGCCTACTTATGCCTGATCTAAACCATTCATTTTGCACGACTCTAAAGGAGTATGCCTGATCTAAACCATTCATTTTGCACAACTCTAAAGGAGTCATTAAGGCCAGTTTGTTTGCATACATAAGGAACTCATGGTGTCAAATGAGCTCCACCAAATAATTATTCAAGAGGTGAAGTGTGAATGACAAGAGTTGAAGGGTGAAACACACAGAGCAATGCAGATGAGACCTTGACTTTCTTAGGATTTTAATTAGGGGATGGTTGAGAATAGTGGCAGATCCAGGATTTTCGTTTTGGTGGGGCGGATGACAATTGAAGAAATCCAATCATTCATGTGCTTAATTGGACGGTGGGTCACACTCCTATTGTTATGAGATTTTAGTATAGATCCCTAAAGGGTATGTAATTATCTTGAACGATCCAAATTATCTAAGTGGCCCCCACGACGGTGTCTCAGGCACATTCATTCATTTCTAATATGGATTTAATCAAGTTTGGTGGGACCCACACCCAACACTATTGAAATGAGATTCTAGGATATTTCCTTGAAGGAGTTGACATTCATTTTCAACGGTTTGAGTTATCATTTTATAAGCCACACCATAGATTCTTGAAGACCTAAAGGTTCACATATAACTAGACTTGTCGTCAGCACCACCAAATCAAAATCTAGTTCTTTCATCACTCTCATCATCTCCTCTCCCGGTCTCCCTTCTTCCTCTCACTCATCTCATCTACTGTCATGATTACCACATGTGGACCCCACATACATATGACAAAACCCCAAACCCACCTCCCTCTTTTTGAAAATATTTGAGGTCCCCCCCTTTTTCATGTTTTTTTTTTTCTTATTCTCTCTCCACCTCGTCTTCTCATTTCTTCTTCTTTCTTTTTCAGTCTCCCTATTTCTTCTCCTCTCTTCCTTTTTCTCTCTCCTCTAGGGTGGGGTGGAATCCATTTTGTAGTGGAGTGTGGGCCATATGGCCAATAACTCATCAAAGGAGTTTTCAAAATACGACGGGTGCGACTGCACCCACATGCCATAACCTAGGTTCGCCCCGGGTTGAGAACTCATTCTCTATATTCCCTTGATTCACATTCCATTAAAGAAGAGGTTATTGATGGTCATTAATTTCATATATTCACATTGGATCTTCATTTTTAGACGATTTTACCTGAAAAATCCCCTAAGACTCGTTATAAGCCAAAAACACCCTCAATGTCTTATAAAGACTATAGTGCTCTCAGGGGCTCTTTTTGGTTTTTTCTTTTCTTTTTTTCTCTGAGTAGGGATATCTCTACTCCTTTTAGTTTAAAAAGTCTCAAAACCCTTTTTCCCCTTTTCGTTTTTCTCTCATCTTCTTTTCTCTTCCACAACGTTGAAACTCAGATCATTCAAAGAAAAAGAACACCAAAAAATCCGATCAAAAGGAGAATGCGACCGTCGGCATTCTCTCCTTCAAAGTCGCAAATGTTATGTAAAAAACAGTCCACCTTCATAATTCCCTAATTGATCATGAAATCTCTCATTTCAAAACTGAAATCCAGAAACCTGAAGGCGCAAAAATTTGAAGGCAAAGCAGTTGCATCGATGAGAAAAGACGGAGGAGGAGCTGTCGCCGCCTCCCTGTCCTAGGGCTGCTTCGAGATGAAGCCCTTCATTGCCACTCTTGTCGTCCTCACCCTTGTCATCGCCCTCTACCAACTCCCTCCTCCCACCCCATCTGACCCCAACAAGCACATCTTCCCAGCCTACAGCAATGTCGCCGCCCTCTTCGTCCAGATGGGCACCTACCATGGTGGCCCATTCGCCTTCGCCGTTGTTGGTCTCGCCCAAATTAGTGCGGTGAATGGGGATATCTCTGATCGTGTTAGTGCTATGAGTGGGGATATCACCGCCCACTAGAGCATTGTTGGTGCTGTTTCTCAGAATTGTATCAGTTGAGCCGGGGATATTCCTGTCCAAATTAGTGCTGTGAACGTGGTTGCAGAGAGATCTATCCGGATTCCAAAAAAGGCAAATAGGAAAAGGGAGTTCGACATTCTTTATGTTGTAATGAACGATGAACGGGGATATCCCCACTCATTTACTTAAAATGAACTGTGATATCTCCGCTCAGCGCCAAAAGCAAAAAAAAAAAAAAGAAGAAGAAAATGCTATGCGGGAGGACCAAACTGGTCTATATGAGACATTGATGGCATTTTTTACTTTTTGACAAGTCTAAAGGGATTTTGCTGGTTAAATCCTCTCATTTTCACCATTATGGCATGAATTTCCATGTACTCTATTCAGCAAACAGGCCCTATAACAGCTCAGCTTCGCTTCAATACAAAGTACAGGTAATATCCATTGTTTGATTAATTTCTGAAAAGCGAGATTGAGTATGGATCTAAGTTCTTACTTTTACACCTTTATATTAATTGGAAGGTGTATATTATAAGTACACCAAATCAAGGATAATAGTAGATTTGATGAGTGATCTGTTGGAAAAATGGCTAGAGGACCCACTATTTTTGGCCATCTTTATGCCAAACTAAAAGTGGGACCCACTTATAGTTTTAGGTGGGAATACATGGGAATGTAATCTACTCTATGAGTAGATTAAAGACATGTATTGGGTTGCTCTAATCTATTAAGGAGTGAATGAGAAAATTACCTCCTAAACACTACTACTTGAACATGTTAAACATGGAAAGAAAAGGAAGTGAAAAAACTTGCTTCCCACATTGCTTTAGAGCAAAACATTTCTTTGGTATAAATATGTTTACCTTAGTGGTATAAGAAGAGCCCCAAGGGGCATCCCACTTTTGTGGAGGAGGGAAGACGTAGACCTATGTTGGGTCACCACCACACACGCGCCCCGCCCGGGCCGGGCTTGGGCTTCACGCGCGGGTCGGGCCTGGCTCGGCCCACTACCCGTTATTATTTTTTTGGAGAAATTTTTTATTAAAATAAATATTTCTTTTTGGATAAATGGGGTGTGTCCAAGAGGTGTGTGTCCTTTCAATTATGAAAGGGTTGTGTCCAGCCCAAGAGGTGTGCATTTGTTCACTGCACCGTGTGTCCAAAGAAGAGATGCATCTGTTCCACTGAACAGTCACTGTTCTGAACAGATGCAGCCCCATTGAAGAGACCTGAAGCAGGCTATAAATATACATCTTGTCTTCCCATTTTTTATCATCCAAATCACTGCTGCTGTTGATCATTGTATCTTGGGAGACAGACGCCATTAAAGCCCGTTAGCACCGTTGCGGGGGCGAGTTTTACCTTAAGGACATAGTGTTAAACACTAGCATTGATCTGCCTTCTACTGCGAATTTCTGAGTTTCGTAAATTCAACAACGAAGTACTGTTATTCTGCCTTCAAATAGTAAGTAAATTTTAATTCTAAAATTACTTTCTGTAACTCTGTTTTACTATTTCTATTGTGAGGATCTGTTTCCTAAATACTGAATTACTTATCTTTGTACTCGGGACAACAAGATATACCCTCAATCAGAGTGAGAGATGAAATAGTAATGAGGAAGAAGTATGGCTGAAGGGTAAAACATATGGATAGACATTAGACAAAGATCTGTACCAACAGAAAATTGGGAGGGCGGCTGCTGCCTACTGGTCTATCCAAAGATCTGTACCAACAGAAGAAAATTGGGAGGGCGGCTGCTGCCTACTGGTCCAGTGCACACTTACTGGCATTGTCAAGAATAATCAATCAATAGTGGAGTCGACGTCCATGTCTGTGGTGCATTGACATCGATCGGGTTCTGTTCACTCCACAGCGGTTGTTAAGTAGTTGACAACATTTGGAAAGGTCAGCTTCATGTGGGGGCATATAAATGTCCGGAAATCAAAAGTATCGCCATCTTCAAAGTTATGAGTAGCGGTCTTTCCAGGTTGATTCCATTGTCAACTGGAAAAAGACTTGGACATAAAGAAGCTGCAGCACCCACCGATGCACCTCATGACTTGCGGTTTTACAATCACGGAATCCTGGGACTGGAAGTGCCGAAACCAAACAACCACTTTCCCTTCCCCCTAAAACCAAAAGCTAGATTTCTTGGGTCTTCCCCTGCTTCGAATTCGATTACCTCACGTCCTCAAAATGAATTACAGTACTAATCCCAAGTCTCAAAGGGCATAAGGCCAGGATAAATATAAATAGTTAACAAATCTTTTTCGCAGCCTTGTGTTTTCCACATGATTCCGCGATTTGAGGTCATATAATTTTTTTCTAAAGTAGAAAACATTCACAGAAGCTTGTGCAAACATTTTGATAGATATATAAACATTAAGGGTGAGATTAATATCAGAGTAAAGTACAATATTTCTAAAATACATTGATATTGAAGTTGGAGATATATAAAAGAAAAGCATTAAAGAGTTATTTACATTCACAAGGCCAACAAAAAAACATGCCATAGTCAAAATGCTTGACGTCTACTCTCATGCCAGAACGATGCTCTGTAGTCTACGCTCCATTCAACTATACCCTCCAGTTCATGTTGTGATTGCCTATATATTAATTGCTCTTCAGAATTTTAGAATTTGTGAAAAGTCATTTATTAAAAAAAAAAAGAGGATTTTTACCGGAAAAATTCCCTTAGACTTGTTAAAGGCTAAAAACACCATCAATGTGTTATATAGACCATAGTAGTCCCAAAGGCCCTGCTTGATTTTTTTTTTCTTTGAGCAGGGATATCCCTGCTCCTTTTACCTTAAAAAGATTTCAAACCCCAAACCCTTTTCTCCATTTTCGTTCTTTTGCCCATTTTATCTGAGTAGAGACTCATCTTCTCTGAGCAGGGATTCATTGAAGAAGAAAGAAAGCTGCAGGACTTTGCAGATCCCCTGATTGAAAAGGACAAAACCGATGAGAAGAAAAGTGCTTCACCGACGCTTGTATTAGAGAGATGATGATTATATTAGAGAGAGAGAAAGAAGTGGATAATGGAAGGGATAAGTTGTAACTGTGATGGTCGCATTCTCCTTTTGATTTGGTCTTTTGATGTTTTTTTTTCTTTGAAAGATCCTAGTAGATGGGAGAAGAACGAAAATGGGAAAAAGGGTTTTGTAACCCCATTCTTCATGTGGGCATGGATATCCCCGCCTCCCTGAGTATTGTCTCTCATAGTGCTATCAGTTGAGACGGGGATGTCCCGCCCAAATTAGTACTGTGAACGGGGATATCCTTGCTTATGTTAGTGCTGTGAGCGAGGATATCCCCGCCCACACGAAGAGTGTGGGTGTATTCTCTCATAATAGTATATCTCATTTGAGGAATTATAACCAAATGTTCATTCCTTATTTAGCTAATGCACATGTGTATGTAACTGATAGAATTCCAAAATTATTTTCAAAGTTTAACCATTTCTATGTTAGTCAACGACCATTCTCATCCCCATATCCAACCATTTCTATGTAAACAAAAGCTGATACCCAATTCTATCATCTTTTATTACGGCCAAACCTTCCTAATTAAAAGAGTAATACAAAGGGGCATTAGCTTTGGCTGTAATAGAATATGATGGAATTGGGCATCAACTTTTGTTTACATAGAAATGGTTGGATATGGGGATGGAATGGTCATTGACTAACATAGAAATGGTTAAACTTTGAAAATAGTTTTGGGATACTATCAGTTACATACACATGGGCATTAGCTCAATAAGGAATGGACATTTGGTCATAATTCCTCAAATGAGAGATACAATTCTGAGAGACATATAACACCCACAATACTCTAGTGGGCGGGGATATCCCCGCTCACAGCACTAACACAAGCAGGGATATCCTCGTTCATAGTACTAATTTGGGCGGGGATATCCCCGCTCACAGCACTAACACAAGCAGGGATATCCCCGTTCACAGTACTAATTTGGACGGGGATATCCCCCGGCCTGGGTGTTTGTCTCTCAAAGTGGTATCAGTTGAGACGGGGATATCCCCGCACACACGAAGACCGGGGTTGCAAAACCCTTTTTTCCTTTTCGTTCTTCTCCCAACTTCTTCTCCCTTCCACTACATTGAAGCTAGGATCCTTCAAAGAAAAAGAACACTAAAACACCAGATCAAAAGGAGAATGCGATCATTGCAGTTACAGCTTATCCCTTCTCCCATCCATTACCCACTTCTCTCTCTCTCTCTAATATAATCACCATCATCTATTTCTATTGTACATATACATTGTAGAGAAGAAAGGAGGAAAATGGTGGGGGAGGTGTACAAATTGCTGACTGGTGCACTTGGATGATGGATCTAGACCATCTTTTTAGTTGATAACTCTGTTGTAGTGCCTAGGTTTGCTTAGGAAGAAGTTCGCCGCCTTTTCCAAATGAAGCTAGAGGAATTCTCGTCTCTTCTTCTTCATTAGTGTTGGTAATGGTAGAAGAAGGATTAGGGTCTGGATCTAATGGGTGGTTGAGCTTGATCATTGTGAAAGAGAGAAGAAGATGAAGAAGAACGAAAAGGGGAAAAAGGGTTTTGGGACTTTTTAAAGTAAAAGGAGCAGGGATATCCCTGCTCAGAGGGAAAATAAATAAAAAAAACCAAACAGAGCTCATGTGATCACTATGGTCTTGATAAGACATTGATGGCGTTTTTTGGCTTTAACAAGTCTAAGGAGTTTTTCAGTTTAAATCCTAAAAAAAAAACCAAGTATGAATAAACTTGAGAAAATACATTTACTTGAATTTGTTTACCTACATGGCTTCTGCATGTTATGTAAGCTTGAGAAAAAATCAACCGTGCCCTACGTTTTGTGAGTTGTGCAGCACGAGTTGCGGCGGGTATGCCATTGAGAGGTCAATTTCTTAGTGCCCAGAGCGGGGGTGAGGGTGAGGGTGGGAGCGGGAGCGGGAGCACCGAAACGTTAAATTCTAAAATCATTATATAAATGGAACGCCTTCGGGAGCACTTATATAACATAGTACTTGTGGGTTTTATAAATAATTAACTAATGGGCACAAAACATATCTTATCCATATATTCAGTATAAAAAATAGTGAAAAAAAACTTTGCGACTTAATCACCTAAAATAAACAATAATTAATAAGTTAAAAGAATTTTTTTTCATTCAAAAAGATAAACTCAAGCTTACAGAGAAAGAAACATGAAACAAAAAACCAAAATTTTGCATGATTCACTCTATATTCGGTCGAACCGCGCTCCAAGGATGGTCGAACTGTGCTCTGAAAAATGGTCGAACCGCGCTCCGATAGCCCCGATCCGCGTTTTCGAAGTGGATCGAGAGGGCTGAGAGGAGGTTTAGGACCTAAGGTCAACGGTCCACCTTCTCTCCTGAGGCGGTTATAATTATGGTCGAGCCCTCGCCGCTCACCATAAAAACTATTGTTGTGCCGTTTTCCCAGCACCAATTACTTTTGGGATAAGTGGGTAGCTCAATAGGGTATAAGATCTTACGAACATTTCAATAATATTTGCAACCAACTGCAAGAAAGTTTTGCAAGAATTAATTTCTTGCAAGTGCTAATTTCTAATTCATTAACATGGATTAGCCATTGCAAGTAAGACATCAAGAATGCCTTCATTCACTGGGACATGGATAAAAATGTGTTCGAGAAACTTCTTGAGTTTCTTGCTTAAGGGAAGTTCAGACCAAATGTGCTTATAAGTGCTCTCAAAGGGGAGGAAATTACAAGCTTAACTGCAGAATCATCTACTAATATATTTTCAGTATTTTTCATTTTTTTTCCTTTTATTTTTTTTAAAGTAAAAGAAGCACACACTAATTCCTCATCAGATTACTAGAAATGCAAAGAATCTGAATAACCTTTTGCAAAGTGAAAACATGCCTGACATATGGACTGGATATGATGGCTTACTAAAATCTACAACATAACAGCGTTGAGCATGTATTCACTAAAAGGATTTCGCCTTAGATCATGAGATAGATATTTGCTTTTACAGCGCCTATCCCTTTCAAGGGGCCGGCTCCGAGCAAAGATTATAGAAGTTCGATGGAGTGAGAATTACTCAAGGTTCCTACCTAGGTGTTAGATAGCGTTTGCTTGTGATCAAATGACAAAAGGATTTTCCAATTTCGCCATTAGATCAGAGATAGATATTTGCTTCAGTCATGCTTGAAACCATATCATGTACTCAGCAGGAAGTCAATGTTTCAAGATAATCTAAAAAAAAATGTATTATTCTACATCATAATATTCCATTACATGCCAAACTAGTGCAAAAGCTTGAATGTCTTGCAATCTCAAAATATGTACTGAAATTTCAATGAAAAGAGCTTTTTCTTCATTTCATTAATCAAATGGGAAACCATTAACTGCAATGGATGCCTGTAATGTCCAGGTCATCTTGGAACGCAGGATTTCTTTTTTTTTTTTTAATCTTATTTATGCCCTAACAAATATTTAATTTACTTTGATCTGACTTAAAACATTAAAAGATCAGCCAAATGAATGGCAAGGTCCTCATAAAAAGTGGCCCTATTTGTCGGTGCACCCAAGCATCAGAAAGTTATTCAGACTGTTTATTTGAAACCCAATTCTGATGGAGCCTCATCAGCTTATGTTAGGATCATTGGGCAAGTAATGACATAAAGATTCTAAGCTTCTAATCGTAGGTTCTGCACTTGAAATCAGTCCCTACTATCACAGTGCAGCAAAGGCTTAAGAGCAGGATTGGCTTGATCGACTCACTCAATACAATGACGTACATATCTACTAGTTTTCCTGGATGATAATTCTCTACAAGTATTATATTTTAAGTTGGAAGATTTTGGATTTAATTTTAACTTTTCTTTTTTAATTTTGACCAAAAGTTATTTTAACATAAAATCACATAGTAAACAAACCCCTAAAATCCTAACAGACAACATTCATGAACTGAGGGTTCCAACAATGTGGGATGTAAAAAAAACCACTCCCCAATAAATCAGGGTTGGATTGGCAGTTTTATCACAAAAGAGTCAAGTCATCCAAACAGCAAATGCTTATAAAAAGGACGCACACCATTTTGAAACCAAAAGGAGTATCCCACAGCCATGTTTTGAGCGTCTGAAAGTCTGATATTTTTATTTGTTAATGTAGGTGCAGAAAATAATGACCCACAATAACGGGGGAGCCTTAGAGGACTTATCCAATGATGATGACTAGGTGCCGTCCGAAAGCCTGAAAGGGAAGAACACACGGTCAGAGGACCCTGGCCTGGGCGGCGCAAGGCTCTCCGATGCCAAAGTCAGTGTAGGAACTGGAACAATGGAAGGAGATGAGGAAGAGAGGCAGAGTAACAGCTCTATGAGTTGTATATTGCGTACCTTGCATGTGGTATGGGATTCTATTTATAGAAGCTTGCCTTGTATTTTTGGAGGACACATTGGTGTGTGTCCCGTGATTTGACTGGGAGTCATGATAAGCCCGCAAAGTAATAAATGCGGTCCAATCCAGCCCACCCTGCATTTAATGCCAGTCGGATCAGCCCACAATGCATTAAATGCGCGTCTTGTTGGGCCAGATCGTGTCGGGTGCTTTTGGCGGTAGGAGCAGCATCGGATCTGCCCTCGGGCCTTGCCCTGATGTGGCTTCAGCCGCTGGACGCCGCCTTGTCAGTGATCGAGCGAAGATTGTGGACGGATGGATGTCGCATCTGTCTCACTAGTTCGTACCCCTGTTCCTTCACGCGCCTGGCGACGTGAGGGGTGCGAATGGAGGTCTTTTCTTGCTTTGGCTCTCGTCTCGGCTCCTTCAGCCGAGGTGGAGTTCTCAGCCGAGATGGAGGCGTAGGGGGTGGCTGAGCTCGGCGCTAGTGGCATGGAGCTGTCTGACTTCGGCCGAGGCCTCTGCCTTGCTAGCCGAGGTGAGTCTGGAGCCACGTGGGTAGCACGCGGTTGGCACGTGAGAGTGCTTAGTCTCATCTGATGGCTGGGATTAGCTTAATCCGGTGCTCTGGAAATCTCCCCGCACAATTGCCCCCTAGCTTCTGACCTTGCGGAAATCGTCAGTGCCGTGAGGTCGGGAGCTATGTGACGGTGCTTACCCGGTGGAGGGGGTCCCTCTCGGCCCTGATTCACGGTCGCTTCGGATAATCGAGGCAATAAATGGCGTCCCTCATTCAATGTTGGAGACAGGTTGACGGCTCTGCGTGTCGTCCTCTGGTTAGTCGTCTGTCTTCTCGAGATCGTGCGCGCCATTCTGTCAGGGACGCAATCAATGTTTGAAATGATTCGCGCGGAGCTCTAGGAGATGCCCCTTTGGCGCGCCCAACTAGGTCCTCTGGAATAGGGGGGACTTTTGGCGATATATATAGGGCGATCGAGGTTCGTCTTCCTCTCTGTTGCCATTCTGAATCAAAGGAGGATAAGCTGCTGCTAGGGAACCTCGCCTGTGGAGTGGTGTGCTGCTGAGGCCGTGTCTCTTTGCTGCTCACTGTCATCGTCTTGCTCCCGTAAGTTCCTTCTGCCCTGCCTCTTCTCCTGTGGGTTTCTGTCTTTGGACTGGGGTAGAAATGGGAATCTATAGTCACTGGTTAGAGGGCGAGGCAGCAATCGAGGGCTTCAGGTCGGCCTTTAGGGTCCATGCTGACGTCCAGGTTAGGGGCGAAGATCCCAACAGCATCAACCTTCGCGACTTCTCGGGGGGTTGGATGCCGTTTCCTCTAGTGGCTGTGATAGAAGGTGGGGTCCGTTTTCCCCTTCACCCCCTTCTCAGGAGGTGTCTCAGTCAATGGCGCCTCTGCCCCTGCTAGCTGCTACCCAATGCCTTCAAGATTGTGATGGGCACGGCTAGGTTAAATGAGGTTCTGGGCATTAACCTCGGCGTCTTCGATATTGAGGACGTATATGATATATGCAAGTCCGGAGATGCTTATTATCTCCGGGCGAAGCCAGGCCGGGACGGCTTTGTCCGATACTTGGAGGATTCAAGCAAGTATGCCAGGGACGATCTCCTGTATGTCTCGGGAAAATGGGAGTTCGGGGTGGCCGACACCGATAGAGGCTACCAAGTCCCACGCCACTTCGGGACTATTCCAAGTAAATACCTTCTCTCTGGTTTTTATATTGTTTCGTTTTGTTTTGCCGTGCTAACGCTTCTGATTGTTACAGCTTTGAAGGAGAGAAAACGGGCCGCCCGCTACATCTGGAAGAGGAACGAGGCCTGGCTCCGCCTAGTAAAGCGGTACAGCGGCCATGACGGCAGAGCGGCTTGGTCGCTGCTAGGGTAGCAGCAGAGATACCGTGGGTATCTGAGGGGCACCGTAGAGCCGATCCAAGGTGAAGGTGCAGGTCCCGAAGTCGGGCAGGAACAGGCCAGTCCGGAGGCTGCAGAGGAGCCTTCGCGGGCGTCGTCTGACGTTAGGGCCACGTCTGGCGTTCTTGCTTCTACGTCGGGATCGAGACCTCTCCGGGTCCCGGGAAGGGAGTCGAGTCGGGCTGCCCGATCTCCTTCACCAAGTTCCGAGATGAGGCACGCCAGGCGCTTGTCTTTCGAGGACATCGAGGCCCTGGCGCTCGGAGAGGAGGATGCCCGAGCCCCCCATGGGTCTGTGAATCTGAATTCCCCTGAGCCTCCTTCGAGTGTTCGAATGAATTCCCCTACAGCTGCTACAGAAGTTCCCGCACCCCCTAGCCCCATTGGTCTAGAAGTACGTTCGCCTCCGGCCGAAGTTGAGCAGGAGGGGGCTCGGCCGCTGAAGATGCCGAGAACCGATGCAGGTACCAGCTCGGCCGCTGCCTCGTTGCCCCAGGGGCCGCCGTTATGGGAGCCGAGCTTCATGCTTGGGCCGGGGAGACCGATGACGATGGAGGATCGCGTCCTTCACAGGATTGATCCCCAGGTCCTCGAGGCCCTGGGGCGAGCCTGCGCCCTACCTCGGGACATGGAGCAGCTGGATAAGTACAGCGACCAGAAGCTGATTCTGTCAATGCTGTAGTCTAACTTCACGGTAAGTCTTTCCTGCATTTCTTTTCGCCAATCCGGCGGTCTGGCACCTCTGTCCTCAGGAGCTAACGCGTATACCCCGTTTCTTTCACAGGCGGCACAGAAGACCATGGCTGTAGCTGACAGGATCTGCAGATACAGTATGGATGCTGCCGAGCTGACCGTGGAGAAGAACGGCTTGCAAGAGTCTCTGGACGTCGTCACCCAGAAATTAGCCAGGGTGGAGGGAGAATACGCGGCGAAGCTTGAGCAGGCGAGGGGGGAAGCCGAGTTGGAGAGAGCTAGGGTGGCCGAGCTCGAGGTGTGAGACCCCACCCCTGGTGGGCCCTCAATGTGAATTTGAATACTATATATTAGCCTAAGTATTTTAGTTATACTAATTATGGGGCTTAGTGAGGGTAGTTATGTATTTTCCTAGGGTTAGACTAGTGGTGTAATTAGTAGAGTCAATAGGGTGTCTTTTGTTATTCTTAGAATTAGTTAGTTTGTTAGAGGCCCTAGCTAGAGTTTTGTATTTACTATAGGGGGTTTGCACCAAGAATCTTCTAGAAGCCCACCTAAAGACCCAAATACCCTCTACCCTAACCCTAATCCTATTCTAACCCCAAGGGCAATTTTGTCCCTAACCCAAAACCCAACCTATATAAACAAAACCCTCCCCTGCCCAAACGAGTACTGTTCATCTCCTTTTTCCTTTCTCTCAAGTTTCAATCTCTTCTCTCTTCTCCTTCCCCAATTCTCTCCAACGAACCCACATCTCCCCCTCCAATCTCCCTTTTCTCTTCCTCGCCCCAGAAATCCCTGGCAGAAGACCAGCCGAGACCGGCCTGCACCGTAAGAGCTACTGTCGAGACCCTTTCTCTTTTTCCCTGTGGTTTTCTCTCTTTTCTTTCTACCTTCAATTGATCCAGGCAAGTGCACTGTGCTGGTAGTCTAGATTGCTTGTTTTCTTTTTTTGATTTGCAGTAGAATTCCAATTTGTAATATATATGTTTAGATCGATCCTTGAGCATGTTTGTTTGGTTCCTTTGGCCATTGATGGATGGGATTACCTCATTTGGATGATCAATGGCCGTTGATGATGGGGTGAATGATGTAGGAATGATTTATTTTGCTTCTGTAAGGGTCTATGGAGAAACCCAGGAGAATTGGGTTGCAGTGATGGGTTTTTCCGGAGATGGAATGACGAGAACGCACACCTCGTTGTGTTGTGATCGGAATCGAAGTAGGACCACCCTTGGTAGATCAGGACCCTACGTCTATGTGAGGGGGCCTGTGCGACCATGGGTGCTACTTGATCTGGATTTTGATAAGGAGTGGACCACCATTCCTGTGCTTAATGAAGAGAATTTGTGTCCTGTCGCAGAACTAGATTCTGTAACAGAACACAACACTGATAGGAGAGATGGACAGAGTCCAGCGTGGCCGAGCTCAGCACTAGCAGAGCCAGCGGTTGCCGAGCTCAGCATTAGTGCAGCTCAGCAACTGCCGAACTCAGCACTTGCAGAGCCCAGCGGTTGCCGAGCTCAAGCGTTGGCGCAGCTCAGCAACTGCCGAGCTCAGCACTGCCGAACTCAGCGATGGCTGGATTCAACACTAGCCGAACTCAGATTTCTGCCGAGCATGATGGTTAGGATGAGATTCGCGTGTTTAGCCGAGCTAAGTGTCTAGGCTGAGCTCTGTGCTCAAGCCGAGTTCAGTGTTACGGCCCGAACTCAGTGTTGTGGCCGAACTCAGTGTTTTACTTAGCTCAGCGCCAGACCGGGGTTCTGTGCCAGACCGGATCTTCGAGCTTAGCCGAACTCAGTGCTAACCAAGCTAAGAGCTTGACCAACCTCAATGCATAGCCGAACTCAATGCATTTTTCTGAACTTAGTTGGGTGGCCGAACTGAGCTAGGCCTTTTGCCGAGCTGAGTGGGTGGCCGAACTGAGTAGTCAATTGAGCTCCCATTGGCTTGGGCCAAACTCCGAGATGGATTTCCAAAAAAGGCAGGATTTCAACAAAGGAGACTAGAACCTGGGACATTCCCTGAGCCAGGATTCTTAGTGTGCACGGCCCCAACCTACCCAGGCCAGTGAGTTAGCCGAACTCACAGGAAGTCCTGGACAAGCAGGCTTTGCCTGTAGGGTGTTTTTCCTTCTCTGGTCCCAGTGTGCCGAGCTGACCGCCCCGGCCAGGATGTCGGTTGAGCACACTGTGTACAGTGACGATCCCCAGATTCTAATTTCTATTGTGCAATCATATGTAGGGCCCATTGACCATTCAAATAGACTTCCATCAATTGTGCCAGCCACGAGTCCATGGTACGGCTCAACCTTGACTCGTGGGGTCCACTAACTAAAGTCCAGTTATGTAATCTAAGATGATTCAACCTTTATACGTTACCAAATGATGCACACAAACTTCTAAGACACCCAAACACAATATTCCTTAGCATCTGTGGTTTCACTTAAAGATCGAATTACCTGAGATGGACCTGTATCCGAAAGTGGACCATTTACCTAGGTTGGACTGTTGGCTATCTCCCTATGATTCGTGTACTTGGAGATTCATCTCCCTCATACTACGATCATCACTCTATTGTCCTTATTATTGCTCATACCTGTTAATTAAATGGAAAATAGAGGACCTAAACCTAGGAATACTTAGTAGGTGACCCTGGGTAATCTGATTGGGTGGATCATTGACCCGTGTCTGTGGCTAGGCGGGCCCTTTTTATGGCCTAAGATTGGATGTGAATTACCCTAGATGGAGAGGTTAGATTGCATGGGCTTGTGACCCATTAAGGTTGTAAATGGATCATATGTCATTGAATATGGACTTGTATCTCATATGGACTGTTATAGATCAGGCCATGTATTTGGTGGGCCTTGGTATGGATCCAATGATGAATTGGACTTGGACTATGATCCACAGTTTATATTGAGTACTTGGACCTCTTAGGGACTTTTGTTAGGACCTTGTTCACGCAAGGCAAAGCCTAGACAGACACAGACCTTTATTGTTTCCGAGTCGGCATAGACATTCACTCAGCTGATCTAAGCTCAGCCAGTTGGACTGATCATCACTGGTAGGAGCTATTGAGATTTGTTGTGTGGCTATCATGATGAGCACTGGTGGGACGGACGGTGTGATGCCGGTTTCCGGTCGTTGTGGATGATGTTGATGATATTTTGCAGGGTTAGTTAATCCCTAGCATTAGCTTAGGATCCCTACCGCGACTGTGTTCAGTATGGGAGGGCCGCGGCATAATATCCCGCGGTGACCAGCTTATGTGGATGTGCCCTATTGTGTAGGTTTATTACTGTTATGCTTATTATGATTCTACATTGTTATCTTGCACGACTGCATAGCATATGTACCTTTGTTACTCTCTTAATCTTATTACATGTCTCTACTCATTTTGATGCATTACATTCTATATTATCTGCATATTGTGACTTTGCCAGATCTTTAGATCTGACCCACTCTTGGTGCTTAGGTCTTGACCCCGAGTTCTGAGGGCGATGCGTTCGCACTCGTGAGGTGCCCGTAGCAGGCGGCTACGGATGGGGACAGGTCGACCATGAGGTCGAGCCGGTGATTGGAGAGCCTACACCTGGGGTTGAGTGATATCTTTGTTTTGGGATTTTTTTGAGAGAGTCTGTTGTAGTGAGAGGGTATTATTGTAATTAACTTTGGTTTTATACTATTGTCACATTTAGGCTGGACTTCAGCCCATTTATATTTGATATATTGGATGATACCTTATGCTTCCGCTATACTATTCATGCTTCCGCAATTACCCATTGTTATTATGTTGATGAAAAAAGTTTTAAATTGGACCTCACTGCGGACCTACGATCTTGGAAGTTCTCGGATTTTCCGGGAAGTAGCGCGCCAATTTCGGTACTTTGACGATTTTCTCGGTATCCGGAATTGGGGCGTTACAAAATGCATATCAATAAGATGCAATCAAGTGATTTTGTGGACCAAAAGATATAACTATAAAAGTTTATGAGAACAAAATCAATTGACTAGAAATATTTTTGCATTAAAACAAATGTAACTATATAAGCTCAAAATGCAAAAGTTCATAGACCAACAATATGAAATATTTGAAAAGAAATAGGTTGGTCCGAAAGGGTTCAAGATCTTAGGTCTTTCTAACAATCTTCCTTTGAAAAAACATCCTAAGGTCTTGGATGGTTTGTCCTTGAGGTCCCTCCGATACATGAGGTCCATATGGTTTCTATAATTTTTTTACCCTGAGAAACCAACCACTGCTCTGATACCATCCTGTCACGTCCCCCGAACCCGATTAAAGAAATAACCGGATCCGGAGAGTGAATTTTTGTACTAATTAAGATTTTTGTCCTTTGGGCCCACGGATCGTAGTCCGCGGTGAGGATAAAATATTTCAAGCCTCTTTTAATACAATCAACATTGAGTTCGTAGAACTCTCGGCATATGGAATCTCAAGCAATGAATATGAATCTCATTAAATTAAAATTTGCAAGAAAGAGAGACATAACTAATAAGTTAAGTTAATTATTACATTGGCCGTCCCAAAATACAAGGCCAATAAAAGAACAGAAGTCAATGTAAGAAAAGGTCCAACTGAGAGAAAAATAAATAAAAGATAAATCTAATAAATGCCAATGTATCTCTCTCGTGCCGGAAGTGATGACGCTACTCTACGTCATCGGCACGCCACTCTCATGTCTCCTATGCTGGTTGGAGATCCTCTGGGATCTCTTCACCGATCTGCTCCTCAAAGTAGAAGTCACCTGATGTGTCTGCACACCAAGGAACAAAGTCAACGACATGTTGAGCAATAGATATACAAAGCATAATAAACACGACATGCATCAAGTGTAGAATAATGACAGGTATAAGATCATATGAATACAAGAATGCAAGGCTAGGCATAAAGCGAGATTAATAAACAACATGAACAAGAAAAGGAATCCTAATAATCATCTAACAATAACCACTATCCATGCAAATGCAAAACAAGAACAAGAGGGAGACTCCAAGGATGTCCAAAGCCACCTCCCGGCGTACCAGTAACAATCTCCTTGGACTACTGATACCAAAGTCCGGCTCTAGTGGGATCCTAGCTCCCTGTCCTAGGAATAGCAGCACGGTCCTAGCCCGCTCCCAGCTATTCAACGCCATGTACGCCGTCCTACGGCGACTACCCACCCCGACAACCGAGTAACCGGTTCGCCATTAAACCCCAACTGCAGATGGCCATGATATGCAAATAATAACCAAGTGGTTCTGACACAAGGACAACAAGACAAGCATGTCTGGCTAGTTCCAAGTACAAGACAAGATCCTAGGGATTATCTTATTCAAGATATCACAAGACAAGCAACACGAGATAATCCCTTCCATCACTAGCCAGTCATGTTCATCAAAATAATACACGGGTTCCTATGGTACACTCTAAGTCAAGTCCAAGTCCTAATTGTTAGTTTTATGGACTCAAACCAGTAGATGATATAATAAATTGATTAAATTCTTTATTTATTCATATATTCATGCTTTCCTTTCATCAGATGAATAGGTAATTTATTATATACTTTGCACATAACCAATACGAATGACATGATGGTTCATTAGATGAACCGGGGCCCATAAGTATATTAGATGTAACACATGTGTATGGATGAGATCCACATACGAGAGACATGTGTGACAAATCTTATACTTAAATATCTTCACAACCAGTGATGAGATTGGACATCTCAAACTGACAAGGTTGCAGCATTTTGATCACTATGAGATAGTGTGATTTGTCTCGATCATCAGAATGTAAGATTCTGGATCATAGTGCTGGTACATTGGATGTATTGAAGGACCATGAGAAGCACCTTATAAACACTGTCTTTACTTTAAGGTCTGCTCTCATAATTCCCTCGCAATAGGCTCTCAATCCTGAGACATTAATGAACTCAAGTTTCTATCTATTCATTTGCTTTGAGTCACCAATGAGTGAGGCCAACTGTAGGTCAACACCTCGGTGATTTAGGTACGTGGTAGTAGAGCTGTGGGAACATTCAATGGTCAAGATGTAATCTATCTCTAATATCCCCTTGTGCCAATTAATGGATTTATCATTGGTAAGTGCAGCACCCATTCCGATTAAGAGTTAATTGGAAAGGTACCTATGATCATTATAATTAATTGGGGCTCAAGGATAATAAGATATGGATCTAGTTTGGAAGACAGGTCCAATTGATCCATGGATATTGATAGAGGGGTCTACTTGTGGTAATGTGGAAGTTTAGGGTCTTCTATGTAATATTCCTAAGACTGGAGTTCAATTGCATTTATATAGTGGAGTTATTTGCAATTAACTGTGGGCCCGGATTGCACATGAGATATGGGGTCGCGTGTCCCAGTTGGAGCCAGCTTTCTAAGGAATCCCTAGTGGTCCCCACGCTAGCCCAACTATTAGAAAGTATCCAATGTTAGTTGAACTCTAAAAGGAAAGTTACTATTTCTATTTGAAGTGAGACTTCTAATAGTGGTAATAGTAGACTTACTAATTTTAGTAGAAGTGAGACTTCTATTTTAATTAGAAAGGAATTAGAAAGATACTAATCATATTTGAAGTGAGACTTCTAATTATGATATGGTAAGTTACTAATTAATGGAAGTAAGACTTCTATTGTAATTAGTAAAGAGGAGGCAACTTGAAAAAGCTATAAATAGAGGAGTGCAAGGCTTGGACGTCCATGCATACTTCTGGCCTAGGGATTCACGCCCAAGGCCTTCTTTGTGCAATTGTTGCACATGCCTTTTCTCCTCTCCCTCTTCCAGTTCTCTTTTTAGTTCCTCCATAGAGTTCCTAGTAGTTTTCTCTTGGAGATCCCACCATCTTCTTGAGAAAAAGGAAGAATCTGATACGGGTCATAGCGTGGAAGATCAAGAGGCCTTGGAGATCCCTATTTGATTAGTGAAAGTGTTTCATCATCAAAGAAAGACACAACTTCTCCATTAGAGCACTACCAAGCTCCAAAGGTATAATCTACTTCCTTGCATGTTGTAGATTTATTTGTAGTTTATATAGTTGCTGGTTCTATCTTCTAGATAGATTGTATTTACTGATCATGATAGCTGAGATTGAGGACTTGAATCTTGGACTGGGTATTATAGCCTTCTGGATAGTTGATCCGTGCATCAAGTGGGTCAAAAGTTTTGAAACCTATCCTAGAGGCCCACCCTATTTCCAACACTAATTTCTATAAGAATTTATGTTTCATAATTGATTACTTGTTTTATGCCAAGAGAGTGTACAAAGAACATAAACAACGGATATAAGTGAAAGTCAAGGAAGAATTACAACCCAATCCTAGGCAAGTAGTGTCATCCCTGTATTCCACGTGTTCTAACGGAGTACATGTGGAAATTGGATCAATGATGCTTTTAGGAAAATCCCTTGGTGTACAATCATGTTGAGCATCATTCCATTCAACTCCATATGTATTCGGTTACACTACGTGTAATACACGAATACCTAGACAACCCATCGAATTCACACCAAGCCACGTGATTCGATTTCAATCCCATTTATGGTCATGTGATAGTAAGTTAGTGGTTTCCAGCATCTAAGTCCCAAATCCTTGGTTTAACAATCTCTTTCTCAAATTACAAGAGTCAAATCCTTAATTCAGATTATTACATCACTTCCCGACCTCCGATCGTGATGAAACTAGAACCATTGGATTCTCGGTCTCGAGGGCATTCCGACAATATATTATACGTGAAAATCCAACGGGCGGATTGAAAGTAACAAGCCTTCGAAGTTTCAGTGACCATGCACCCTCCGATCGATCGTACCTAAGGTGCGATCGATCGGCACTGAACACCTCTCAGTTAGTGCACAGTCCGATCGATCGGACTGTGTGGCCGATTGATCGGCACTGGGCACCTCCCAGTTAGCTGAGAGTTTTCACAGACCGATCGATCGGCACTGGGCACCTCCCAGTTAGCTGAGAGTTTTCACAGACCGATCGATCGGACTGTGTAGCCGATCGATCGGACTGTGATCGCCCATAGTTGATTTGGGGACTGTTCATTGTCCGATCGATCGCACTGTGTGACCAATCGATTGGACAGCAAACCTGAAGCCCGAAATTGGGTTTCTGCTCCCTTTTTCCTCCGGTCATTCCAAGACCAAACCTGCAGAAATCTGAGCCTCCGTGCTCCCCATTCATCACATTCAATCCATCAATCCATACACCACATAACATCATTTCTCACAATTTAAGACAACCTAGAATTATCAATTAAACCATTTATCCAATTATTCCACAATTCTAATCTAACATTTAAAATCCCCAAATCAATATCATCAATTTATCCAAAACCTAACCTAACAAATAATTTCCAATTAAAATCAGACAGGCTTGGAATTAATGGGAAATCTATCAAGAAACCATTGCAAATCAATAAAGCAACAAACACACATGCTATACTATGCATTGTAAATCTACTTGCCTCAACCAAGATGTAGATTGGAATTGGGTGAAATTTGAGGAGAAGCTTATCCACCGCAAGATCAACAATCTAACCCGAACAAATACCACCTAGAACGCAAAGGAGAAGAAAGAAAGAAAAAGAATAAAGATCGGACCTAATCTAACCAAAGAAATGATAAGGTAAAATATGAGTTTGTGGGAAAGTCTTACCAAAATGGTACCGGAAGCAAGAGGGAATTGCAAGGATGAAGATGAACGGTTCGGATCTCCGAATGGGGTCTTCTGGGGCGGGGTTCTGGCTTGAGAAGGGAAAAAGAAGAAGAAGATGGGAGGCTGATCTTTCGTTCGTTGCAGAGAAAGAATGGGATTAGGGAAAATTTTAGTTTAAGAAGACGATAGGAAGAAAAAGATTGAATCGCCCTTTAAGTGGGTCCGGTGAAAGAATGGACCACTTGAAATAAGCCATTAAACGAAGGGTTTTTTAGGGCCATGTCTTGGTTGGTTTGGAGTCCTATTTACCTGAATAGGTTGGCACACATATGGACGTCATCCTTTATGAATCCGGGCCTTCCAAGACTTGATCTTCTGCCTTCAAACTTAATCTTCCTTGAGATATTCTGAGAGGCAAGGTCTTGGATTCTTCGACACGGAATTGACAATACAAAAACAAGTGCTCATAGGAATGTGGCACTAACAAGATCATCTGGTGGTATGGACAGTATCGAGGATCGTTGGTTTTGCTAACATCACCCGGTCTTTTGGGTTCGGGCAAAGTGAGCTTGCCGTTTGCCACGAAGGCCCTGAAGATTTTATCAACATCTTCATCGAACGGGTGTTTCTTTTCTACTCGTTCTTTAAAGGCATCAGAGAGTTCGGGTCTCTTACCAGCAGCTTTGTTTTCAGCTTTCTTTGGTGGCTGAGGAGCTGAGTTGGTTTACACATTGAGGACCTCTTTTTTCTTTGGTTTTGAGGTTCCAATGGCAGTTGGCTCTTTTCTTGATGATTTCTTACTGTTGAGGTCTTTGATCACCGTTTCAGCTTCCATGGAAGCTTCTAGGAGTTCTCCCAGGTTCTTTGATTTGTTGCCGATGATCATGGAGCGGATTCAAGCTCTCATGTTATTTTGGAAAATGTCGACTAGCAATGCTTGTGGCAGTACATCAGAGCATTTGTATGCCATTGCTTTCCACTTGTGAATAAAGTCATAAGTTCACTCATTATCCCCCTGTTTTAGGCTGCACAGCTGAGCCATAGTAGCGGGATGATCTTCACTTTTGAAGTGAGTCAGGAAGCGTGTCTCTAGCATGGCCCAATTTTGGATGGAGTCCTCCGGCAAAGTGGAGTACCAATCAAAGGCCGTTCCTTTTAGGGTACTTCCAAAAAGGCGGATCTTGAGTGCATCTTGGTCCGCGATAGCTCCCGTCAGGATCTTAAAGTGGATGACTTGTTGTCTGGCTGATCCATTCCCCGTATATGTTTGGAGAGTAGGATGCTTGAATTTTGTAGGGAACGGGACCGAGTCTATCCATAAGGGATATGGTGGCTTGATCCCATGCTCCTTGAGTATGTCCTCTTCTTTTGCTTTGGCGAGGATACTGTCTACATCCTTTTTGGTAAGGGCACGTGACTCATTTTCTTCTCCATTTACCTCATCATCCTGATGATTCGGAGGAGATTCATTGTTCGCCTGATTCTGGAAGGCGAGGAGAAGGTTTTCCATCAGAGTCTCAATCCTCTATTGGCCTTGTTCCTGTTGGAATTTGAGATGCATTGAGTTGAATCTTGAAGCATTGGTGTGTTTGGTGTCTCAAGCATCAAATTGTATTGGAATTATTGTCAACACTATGTCTCAATCATGTGTTGAAAAAGTGGAAGTGATAGAGCTCAAGAAGAATGAAAAAGGAAAACAGTGAAGAAAATCAGTTTTTCCAGGTGCAGTGTACCCGGTCGACCGAGCTCCCTGACCGGTCGACCGAGCATGAAGAAAGTGCAAAATCAGAGCTTACAGTTATTTTTTGATACAGAGGTCACGCGGTCGACCGAGGCTTCCAGGATGTCGACCGAGCTCGGGTTCCAGAATTTGACAACTTACAACTTTTGAAAGTTCGTCAGGCGCCCAGTTCACCCGGTCGACCGAGCAAAGTATGATGTCGACCGAGCACACGCAGACAGCAAGTATTGCAGAATTAGAAGTCTTTTGCTAAAAGTTAGGAATTTTTGGTAATTCGTTTGGGACTCTTTCTAAACGAATTGTAGCCTATTTTGGACACTCTTTGGGGTTGCTAAAACCTATATAAACACTCCTAACCTCGTTTTCAATAACAAGCATCAAAGAAAGAAGAGTTTGAGAGAGTTTTGGAGAGAAGAGTGCTTGGAGAAGAAGGTGCTTGTGTCTTGCTGTTGTGCTGCATCTTTCTACAGCAAGTGTGGACGAATTTGAAGCCTCATGAAGATGGTATTTTCGTTCATAAGATAAGTCTCTCTTTTATGCTTTAGATTTCTATTTGTAAGGGATTGAGAGAGAGAGAATTGTAGAGGGGAAAGGGCTGTAGATCAGTTTATCTTCTTTGCTGTAATCATCAAGTTGGTGCTTGGTGTTTTGGGGTTTGGTGATCCTGTCTGTGGGTGCAGACAAATTGTAAAGGGAGTTGTAGCTTCCTAGATAGTTGGTGCTATCTGAAACCTAAGGGAGTCGGTGCTTCCTAGATAGTTGGTGCTATCTGAAACCTAAGGGAGTCGGTGCTTCCTAGATAGTTGGTGCTATCTGAATTTAAGGGTTGGTGCTCTTTGTCGTCGGTGCGACTAAATAAGATTCAGACCTGTACCGGATTGTTGTTCGGACGGGATTGAACCGTGGACGTAGCCTTTTGGTGAACCACGTAAAATCTGGTGTCAATTGTGTGGTTTGATTTGAATTGTTGTTAGCAAGGACCTGTTTAAAAGAGATCACTGATTCACCCCCCCCTCTCAGTGATCACGAGATCTAACAATTGGTATCAGAGCGTAAGGTTTCCCTTGATAAGCTTAACACGCTAAGGGTGATCTTTGTCAAATCACATGGCAACCAGCACAGCGAATATGAAAGCACCGTTGTTTGATGGTTCTAATTACAGCTTTTGGAAGATTAGAATGCAGGCCTTCATCAAATCTCTTGGCTATGATGTCTGGGAGACTGTCAGAGTCGGTTACAATTCTGCCATTGTACCCACTGATGCTGCAACGAAGAAGTTAGCAGACAACGACTCTAAGGCGCAGAATGCACTCTTTAGCGGCCTTGTTGACAGCGAGCTGATCAAAGTTATAGCATGCAAGACAGCCAAGGAAATCTGGGATAAGCTGAAAAGCATCCATGAAGGAGATGAGAAGATCAAAGAAGCGAAATTGCAAACTCATCGCTCCCAATTTGAGTCTCTTCGCATGGAGGATAGCGAGAATGTTGATTCTTACATGCAACGGGTGAATGAAGTCACGAATGACATTCGTGGACTAGGAGAGGAGATTAAAGAACCAGTCATCGTCAAAAAGGTTCTAAGATCTCTCCTTCCCCGGTTTGATTCTAAAGTCTCAGCCATAGAAGAAGCCAAAGATCTGAACGAGTTTTCAATGGATGAGCTGCATGGTTCTCTCACTGCCTATGAGATGCGCATAGGTAAGACGTCTTCATCGGATAGAGAAGCGGCCTTCAAAGTTCAGAAAAAGGCAAAAGAGATTGCTGGTCATGATTCTGATGATGATGAGCTTGAGGCTCAATTTATTAGAAGGCTGAAGAAAGGAAGCAATGGCAAGTATAAAGGGAAGCTACCCTTTAAATGCTTCAATTGTGGCGGTGTTGGCCACTTTGCTGCGAAGTGCCCGCTGAAAGAAGACAATGATAATGACTCTTATGTTGATAAGAGTAAATGGAAGAAGAATTTCAGAAAGAAGGGCAAAGCAAAGAGCTTCATCAGTCAGCATAATGACAGCACGTCTGAATCTTCGGACGATGATGAATCAGTCGAGGCGACTGAAGCACTCTTCATGGTTACTATTGAAGAAGACGATGAGCAAGAGCTGGAAAACGAAGAGGAGGCTGAAGTGAATCTTGAAGAAGAGCTCATTGCTGCACTTGAGGAGCTTAGCAAGGAGCGAAGATCAAGTAAGAAAAATCTGAAACTTCTTCATGAATCTGAAATTTCAGTTATTGCTTTGAAAACTGAATTAGAAGAGTATAAAAGAATGGTAGATGTCCTAGAAATACAAATCTGTACCAAAACTGAGGAAGTGATGAAACTTGAGAATGAAATCCTTGGAGCAAGGACTGAAAATATGCAAATGAAACAAAAGCTCAAGGAGTTTCAAGCTATCAATGGTACATTGAAGCTGAATGAAATTTTGAAAGTTCAAAGACCCCCTCACTTCAGATTTGGAATAGGATTTGAGAATGGAGAATCTTCTAAGGTTACACCTTCTGTAGAGACAGTGTTTGTAAAGCAAGTTACTACACCTTCCAATTCTGTGAAGCCCACACTGCCTAGAAAAGAGCCCATTCAAGTGAGAAAGGACATGAAGCCTAACCAGCCATATAAAAGATACAAATTTTATGGCTATTGTTATCATTGCAATAGGTATGGACATAGAAGGGCAGATTGTAAATTCTATGTGAGAAACAGCCCAGTTGTGAGAAGGAACCCTTTCTCAATCCTAAATAGCCACAATATTGAGTGCTACAAGTGTCATAATTTTGGACACATGGCTAGGGATTGTAGGCTGCCTACTGCTAAACCAATTCAGGTTGAAAAGAAACCCAAGTTAGTCAAAACTTGGAGGGCAAAGAAAAGTGCAGAAAAAGGCAAGAAATCTCTCATTGTGCAAACCGCTTTCAATGCACAAAAGAAGACAGCACCATGGGTCCTTGATAGTGGCTGTTCGAGTCATATGACTGGTGATAAAGAAAAATTCATCAAGTTACAGCACTATGAAGGTGGTTCGGTAAAGTTTGGTAACAATGATGGTGCCAAAATTGTTGGAAAAGGTGTTGTTCAGCTGATGGCAAACAAGATCAGATCTGAAGAGGTCTTATATGTGTCTGGATTGAGACACAATCTGTTGAGTGTGAGCCAGATCTGTGATAAGGGCCACGAAATTGTTTTTACAAAGAATGGGTTTGCTATCAAGAAGAGTAGCAACGGCAAAACAGTGGCTACTGGGTCAAGGACAGCTGGAAATCTTTACACCTTGTCAGATGGAGCTGAAAAGACATGCTTATTGAGTCGGTCAGAAGAGAGTTGGTTGTGGCACAAACGCCTTGGGCATCTAAGCTTTGGCAACATGTCAAAGATTTGCAATTCAAAGGCTGTTAGAGGTATGGCTACAGTTGAAAAGCCTTCAAACCCCATTTGTGACTCTTGTCAAAAGGGAAAGCAAACGAGGGTAATGTTCAAAACGAAGGAGCATCATACGAAGAAACCTCTTGAGCTGATACACACTGATCTCTGTGGACCGATGCGGACTCAAAGCACCAATGGAGATAAGTATTTTATGCTTTGCATTGATGATTTTACTCGCATGACATGGGTATTATTTCTTAAGCATAAACATCAAGCACTTGATCGGTTCAAAGTGTTTAAAGCACAGGTTGAAAACATGCTAGGGAAGCAGATCAAGACGCTAAGGTCTGATCGTGGAGGCGAATTCACATCTGATGAATTCACTAAGTATTGTGAACATCATGGCATCCAAAGACAATACTCAGCCCCTAGAACTCCACAGCAGAATGGAGTTGTTGAGCGCAAGAACCGCACTGTGCAAGAAATGGCACGCACCATGCTGGTTGAAAGTAAGATGGCTGATAAGTATTGGAAAGAGGCGATTCATACGGCTGTTTATATTCAGAATCGTTGCTTGATCAGGCCACATGAAGATAAAACACCTTATGAGCTATGGTTTGGAAGAAAAGCTACAGTCAAGCACTTCAGAGTCTTCGGTAGCAAGTGTTACATCAAGCGGCTCGAACAAAATCCGGGCAAATTTGCAGAAAGAGCCGATGAAGGTATTTTTCTGGGTTACTCATCCTCTAGTAAAGCTTACAGATGCCTTAACAAAAGGACCAGAAAAATTATTGAAAGTGCTGATGTTAGAATTGATGAAAACCATGAGTCAAAGAAGGTAACTCATAATGACAGTCCAGTGTATGAGGACTCGAGTGAGATTGATGATGAAGTGGCTGAACCTGATTCTGAAAAGGCAAAAGATGATTCAGAGGATACTTCTCCTAGAAAGAAAAGTACTTGGGTAGAGCAACACCCTAAGGATCAAATCATTGGAGATCCTGAGGCCGGTGTAAAAACTAGACAAAGTGTAGTTAGCAATTACTCACTTGTGTCCACCATTGAGCCCAAGACAGTAGCTGAAGCTAGTCTAGATGAAAGCTGGTTAAATGCTATGCATGAGGAGTTGGAGCAGATTGAGAAAAACTCCACATGGGAACTAGTCCCTAGACCTACTGATAAGAATGTGATTGGTACTAAATGGGTCTTTCGGAACAAGCTGAATGAAGATGGTCAGGTCATACGAAACAAGGCAAGGTTGGTTTGTAAAGGCTATGCACAAGTTGAAGGCATAGATTTTGAAGAGACCTTTGCACCGGTGGCTCGTCTGGAAGCCATTCGTATGTTTCTTGCATTGGCTGCCTATAAAACCTTCAAGGTATTTCAGATGGATGTTAAGTCAGCTTTCTTGAATGGTTTACTTGAAGAAGAGGTCTACATTGAGCAACCTGATGGCTTTCTAATTAGCAAAAATTCAGACTTAGTTTGCAAGCTGAAGAAGGCTCTATATGGACTGAAACAGGCGCCAAGGGCATGGTATGCAAGGCTGGATCTTTATCTTCGCAAGATTGGTTTTGGAAAAGGACTAGTTGATAGCAATCTGTATGTCAAATCTGATTCAAGCAAACAGCTGGTGGTTATTGTTTATGTTGATGACATAATATTTGGAGGCAATGATGAGACTATGTGCAGGATTTTTGCTGAAGATATGACGAAAGAATTTGAGATGTCTATGCTTGGAGAGCTAAAGTTCTTCCTAGGATTACAAGTTCAGCAGCTGAAAAATGGTATTTTTATATCTCAGATGAAATATATAAAGGAAATGCTGAAGCGTTTTAACATGGAAGACAGCAAGCCCGTGAGCACGCCAATGACAACGAACACGAAACTTAGCAAAGATGATAAGGCTTCGTCCGTTGATCACACCACCTATCGTTCTATGATAGGAAGCTTGCTTTACTTGACTGCTACAAGACCAGATCTTCTACAAGCAGTATGTATGGTGGCTCGATTTCAAGCATCACCAACTGAGACGCACCTTACAGCAGTGAAAAGGATATTTCGATATCTAAAAGGTACTATGGAGCTTGGAATATGGTATCCTAAAGGTAAATCCTTTACTCTTGTCGCATACTCAGACGCCGATTGGGCTGGTTGCGTAGATGATCGCAAGAGTACAAGTGGTGGTGCATTCTATCTTGGTGATAGATTGGTAGCTTGGCACAGCAAGAAGCAAGACTCCGTCTCACTTTCGACAGCGGAAGCAGAATATATTGCAGCGGCAACTTGTTGTACGCAAGTGTTATGGATGCGGCAAATGCTCTCTGATTTAGGAGTTCCAACAACAGATCCTACGCCGATCCTCTGTGATAACACTAGTGCGATTCATATCTCCAAGAATCCAGTTCAGCATTCAAGGACTAAACATGTTGCAATCCGCTATCACTTTCTCAAGGATAAAGTTGCTGATGGTGAGGTAAAGTTGGAATACGTTCCTACTACTGAGCAAGTGGCTGATATCTTCACAAAACCTTTGCCAAAGGAAGTCTTCGAGTATCTCCGAAAGAAATTAGGAGTTACTCATTCTCCTACACCTTAGGAGATGTGCCAGAAAGGGGGAGCAATGAATTCGTTGAATATCTTATTTGCTCCTAGATTGGTCCCTTTGGAATTATTGTCAAAGGGGGAGAAGATTATGCATGTCATCTTGAGAAGGTTATCTGGAGATTGGTATCAAGTTATGCTGAGAAGATTATGCAAGGAAAGACTATATGCATGTTGAAGTTAGTCTTATGCTAAGAAGATGGAAATATGATAGCATGAGGAAGATGGAAGATTGGAATGAAAATTGGTATCAAGATAGTGAATGAGAAGATCATGTTCCAAGGGGAGTTTATTGTTCTAAAAAGGCTCTATGATATCAAGATGTTCCAAGTGTCTGTGTTGAAGTTCCAAGTGTTGCCAACAATTCCAAAGGGGGAGATTGTTGGAATTTGAGATGCATTGAGTTGAATCTTGAAGCATTGGTGTGTTTGGTGTCTCAAGCATCAAATTGTATTGGAATTATTGTCAACACTATGTCTCAATCATGTGTTGAAAAAGTGGAAGTGATAGAGCTCAAGAAGAATGAAAAAGGAAAACAGTGAAGAAAATCAGTTTTTCCAGGTGCAGTGTACCCGGTCGACCGAGCTCCCTGACCGGTCGACCGAGCATGAAGAAAGTGCAAAATCAGAGCTTACAGTTATTTTTGATACAGAGGTCACGCGGTCGACCGAGGCTTCCAGGATGTCGACCGAGCTCGGGTTCCAGAATTTGACAACTTACAACTTTTGAAAGTTCGTCAGGCGCCCAGTTCACCCGGTCGACCGAGCAAAGTATGATGTCGACCGAGCACACGCAGACAGCAAGTATTGCAGAATTAGAAGTCTTTTGCTAAAAGTTAGGAATTTTTGGTAATTCGTTTGGGACTCTTTCTAAACGAATTGTAGCCTATTTTGGACACTCTTTGGGGTTGCTAAAACCTATATAAACACTCCTAACCTCGTTTTCAATAACAAGCATCAAAGAAAGAAGAGTTTGAGAGAGTTTTGGAGAGAAGAGTGCTTGGAGAAGAAGGTGCTTGTGTCTTGCTGTTGTGCTGCATCTTTCTACAGCAAGTGTGGACGAATTTGAAGCCTCATGAAGATGGTATTTTCGTTCATAAGATAAGTCTCTCTTTTATGCTTTAGATTTCTATTTGTAAGGGATTGAGAGAGAGAGAATTGTAGAGGGGAAAGGGCTGTAGATCAGTTTATCTTCTTTGCTGTAATCATCAAGTTGGTGCTTGGTGTTTTGGGGTTTGGTGATCCTGTCTGTGGGTGCAGACAAATTGTAAAGGGAGTTGTAGCTTCCTAGATAGTTGGTGCTATCTGAAACCTAAGGGAGTCGGTGCTTCCTAGATAGTTGGTGCTATCTGAAACCTAAGGGAGTCGGTGCTTCCTAGATAGTTGGTGCTATCTGAATTTAAGGGTTGGTGCTCTTTGTCGTCGGTGCGACTAAATAAGATTCAGACCTGTACCGGATTGTTGTTCGGACGGGATTGAACCGTGGACGTAGCCTTTTGGTGAACCACGTAAAATCTGGTGTCAATTGTGTGGTTTGATTTGAATTGTTGTTAGCAAGGACCTGTTTAAAAGAGATCACTGATTCACCCCCCCCTCTCAGTGATCACGAGATCTAACAGTTCCAACTGCTAGATGCATGTGAGCACATCAGTTTTAGGTGGATTGCATGGTGGTGGCTCAGAATTTGTAGCCAGGACGTTTATCCCTCAAGATTCGAATGAAGAAACTGTCCTGGTGACTGAGCTGGGGCTCATTCTTTTTTATGAAGAGCTTGAGGAAGGATCACTCTGCCGTCCTTTGCTTGAAGGAGCAGGGGATTCTTCTGAATGTCTTCTTGTCCTTGAGACGCTGCGGGTCACCGGACGTCGGACATGGATTTTTGTTGCTGACTTTTGGCGTCTTCTGATTTTTCCAACCATATGGACAGCAGCAACTTGGGTGGGTCTTTCTTTTTCGACCCATTTGGGAGAGACTTGAAGTGTAGGAGGCTGGGTCCTTTGCTTCTCTAGTCTCTTTTGTCGATACAACACGTGGCGGCATATACGACGTGCAATTTGAGCTTCGGTCAGCTCTGGCTGGGCTTTGACAATGAAGGATGTGCTCCCTCAGGCGCAGCAGCCAAGCCTATCTTCTTTGTAGCTGGGCAAGGACAGGATGTGAACCCGGTCCTTCGCCTGTTGCAGCGAAGCTTTGAATTTTTCGAGTTCGGCCCCTGTAAAGATGAAGGGTCGAACCGAAGGCTTGTAGGCCTTAGCAGGTGTTGCAGAGGCCTTGTGATGCATGATCTGATTTTGGGCTTGTAAGAACAAGCCGGCTCATGCTGGGTTGACTTGGGAGTCAGGTTGGAGATAGATCTCTCCTCTTTCATGTAGGCAAGAGGGTAGAACTGGTTCTCCTATAGTGGGGCCAGATATGCTGGCTAGGTGGATGTTTGTGACCTTCTTTATTTTGGTGAAGGTCTTGGGGACCAAGTCTTGGGATAGACCTGGTTGTCTGCGGGTCGAGGCTTCGTGGGGGTGCCATTGTTGACACCAAAAATATCACTTTGCCTCTTCAAGATCCAAAGAGCTACATGAAGTCGCAACCTGCCATAAATAGGCAATGCTACTTCCAAAAACTCAAATCTTGTCAGAATCAAACAAAAACTGCAAGATCCTTCAAGACAGCCAAAAGAGGAGTACACAAGAAGTTTCAGGCCATTTCAAAATCATTTTGGCCGAACTTCGCTTCTCCGACAGCTGAAAAAGAGCTCCCGGCGGCGAAAACATCGGAGCCACCAAATCTTCGATCAGAGCCGATGGATGGTCTCAAAATACATCCAAAAGGCTCCACGTCAAGTTCCGAGTCAAACCAACAACGTTTGACCCTACATCAACCCTCGAACAGCTAAATCAAGCCTTTCGGCGGCGAGAACCACCGAGGCCATCACTCATCAGATAGAGCACATGGACGGCTTCAAAATGCTTACAAAGGGCTACACGACAAATTTCAGGTCATTTTGATAACATTTGACCATACTTTGACGCTCGGAAGCCAAATCAGGCCTCTTGGCGGCGAAGCTCCCCGGGACCATGGTTTCCAAGATAGTAATGACTCCAATAGGTTCCCTGTCAAATTTCAAGTCAATCGGACATTGGTTGACCGCACATCAAGCCGCGACATCTTCATCGCGACAAAAGCAAGTTTACTAGTGATAGGGCCCCAAATGGCTTCAAAACTCAAACAAAAGCCTATGGTTAGTCTTATTTATTGCTCAGCAGGCTTCACCCAAATTTCAGGTCATTCCAACATCGTTTGACCTAGTTTCAGCTTCTGACGGAAAATCGGCAGCTCTGCGCAACAAAGTCTTCGGTTTTCTCAGGAAATTGGAAACTTTGCAAAATAAAATGCAAGGATTCGCATCAGATTTTCTATAGGGAAATCCGGCCAATAAATGATCAAAAAAGTCAAGGAAAAATACAGAAGAAAAAAGAATCGAAAAACAACAAAAACGGACACAAAACGGGACAAAAGGGGGAAAACCCCCCCCAGGGTCGCCAGCCCCTGCAACCCTAGGCTAGGGTCGCCGGCGACCCTGGGGCCTGGGATCGCCCGGTGGGCCCTGGGAACCCGGTTTTCGCTGTTTTTTCACGATTCGTAGCGTTCGGCCTCTGGTATTTGCCAAAATTCATACTTTTGAGACACCAAATCCTCTAACATCCGTTAAAAACACGGGTTAATCATCAAGAGTATCGAAATCAACATTGATCGCCAACTGGTCAACCAAAAAAAGTGTGCTTTCTACTCGACCGATCGAGAAATCGACAGGACAGATGGCACCGACCCGCTGTTGGCAACCAACACCTGAAGTTACATGGTCATCCGATGTCGATCTACATGAAGATCCATCGATGATCATCGCCAGAAGAATCCCAAAAGACGCGGCACGGCCCGTGACTCTTCAACTACTCGGCGACCACTTAATGCGATTAATTGACTAGCTTTATTACAGTCATTAATCCAATTCTTTGGACGGACCAATCAGAAGCAAGCATCCGGGAGTTACAAGTCAGAGATTCATGGCATTTAACCCATGAAACTCCTCCCATCATGGCGATTAAAGGCAATTAAATGCCCTCAATCTCCTCCGGCCAATCAGAAGCTAAGAAAAAGGAGTTACAAAATAAAGAATTCAATCTTGTAACTCCTCGCTTTATGTAGCTTTATGACAATTAAGGCGCATAAACCCTCCTAAATGGCTACCTAAAAGCCTATAAATAGCAGAGCTCTCCAAGAAGAAAAGAATCACGATCACACAGACAACAGACTGCAGAAAATCCAGAAACTCAGACAGAAAAAGGCATCGGAAATCTAAGAGAAAGAAAGAAAGAAAACTCTGCGGAAGTTCTACACCGACCACCGCTACAAGGTGACAAAAGTCCCTTGGGGGTACCCCCCAAGGTCCTTGCATTCTCCTTCTGCCTCCAAATGGCTTAGACTTGGCTTTTCAGCTCGTCTACTTTATTTTTTATTGGACATAGGACCTCCTTTGGTCTTTGTCCTCTAAAAACCTGAGGTTATAGCCAAGCCAAGCGAATCAATAGCATCCTCTATTCTCATCTGCATGGATGATGGCAAAGTCCACATATGGCTTGCGACCGTCAGTCTGAACGGGTCCCCCACAATCTCCTGAGAAGTTAGATCCTCCTTTTCTTGCTTTTCATTGTAGTTTGTATTTTTTTTAAAGAGACAAAAATCACAACTCTTGTCTTTCATTATTGATAAGAATTGTAAATCGGCTATAAATGCCAAAACTCGGCTATAAACGCCAAAATCGGCTATAAACGCAAAAAAAATCGCCTTTCACGGCAAATATAGAAAATGTCTCTTTTCTTAATATATGTGCAATGGAAAACTTGAAAGAAGTTGATTTCCTTTTTACTTGCGAAGGTTGATCTCCGGATCACCACTTGCAATTCCAAGTAAAATAGAAAATCTGGCACACCCACACAAAAAAATGTTGATGCACGCCCCTGCCCTCCGGTTACGAAAGGGTCGGACCCAACGAACTCCCACGTCCGCCGACCTCGGTAAGTCCAGGCAGGAGCGCGGTCCATCAAGCTGGCACACCCAGTGGGACTCGTTCATTTGAGAACACGATGCTAGAAATGAAATATTTGCATATCATATCTTTTGCTCTATGCTTATATTTCTTTTCTCGATTCCTTGGCTACTTTCTAATTGGTGGCCTATGTTGGATTCCGCATTTAAAAAAAAATGAGATGAGATTTTTTGGGAATTTCTAATTCTTTGAATTTATTTCCACTTTTTCTCTTTAAAAAAAAAACAAAAAAAATAGATTTCTCGGTTTGAATTCAAAATTGAGAAACCTTGATCCTTTCCTATCGTTCATCGTGCTTGCAGAAATGTTGAGCCTGTTCGACTAAGGTTTTGGGCCATCGTTTCTCTTCGATGAGTTCATTAAAGATAAAAAAAAAAAAACAAAATATTAGATTTCTCGGTTTGAATTCAAAATTGAGAAACCTTGATCCTTTTCTATCGTTCATTGTGCTTGCAGAAATGTTGAGTCTGTTCGACTAAGGTTTTGGGCCATCGTTTCTCTTCGATGAGTTCATTAAAGATCTAGAAAAAAAAAACAAAAAATCAGATTTTTCATTTTGGATTCAAAATTGAGAAACCTTGATCCGTTCCTATCGTTCATCGCGCTTGCAGAAATGTTAAGCCTGTTCGACTAAGGTTTTGGGCCATCGTTTCTCTTCGATGAGTTCATTAAAGATAAAAAAAAAACAAAAAAGAATTAGTTTTTTTTTCATTTTGAATTCAAAATCGAGAAACCTTGATCCTTTCCTATCGTTCATCGTGCTTGTAGAAATGTTGAGCATGTTCGACTAAGGTTTTGGGCCATCGTTTCTCTTCGATGAGTTCATTAAAAATTAAAAAATAAAAAAATATATAAAAAAAAAACAAAAAAAAGACATAGACCACTAAGGTTAAACCAACTGCGTTCTTTGATCATGGTTGATTCAAGAAAAGCCTTGTCCAGAGTGTGGAGACAGCTTGACTGTTCTAGGCAAGGGTCCTCCAAACGGGTTCATTAAGTAATCCTACCCTTACCTGGGGGCAATTCTATCAATCGAGATTTCATAAGATCGGGTTAAGAGGCCTATGTGTACTCTCTTGTCTTTTAAATAAATTTTTTTTCAAAAATAAAAAATTTTAAAGTAAAAAATAAAAAATAAAAAAAAATTTCAAAAAAAAATCTAAAAATAAATATATAAAAAAAAGATTTAAAAAAAATTCTTGAAAAAAAATTCTTCAAAAAAAAAAACTTTCGTAATTTTGGATTTAGATTGGAGAAATCTTGGTCTTCTCCTTTCTGAGCACTGGCTCTCGCGGAAATCGCTGAGCCCGTGTTCAGATTGGAGTGCCTTTTGCTCTCTTTGATGAACCCGATATTGTCCTTTAAAAAAAAAACTCGTCAGTTTTGGATTCAGATCGGAGAAATTATGGTTCATTTCTTTCTGAGCACTGGCGCTCGCGGAAATCGCTGAGCCCGTGTTCAGATCGGAATACCATCTGATCTCTTTGATGAATCCAATCTTGACCTTTCAAAACAGAGAATCTCATCTCATGGATGCGGTCTCAAAACATTTGTGTCTAGCGGTACTAGTACGCCCTTTTAGGGTCTACTGTATTGCGACCGGCACATTTGTAACTCCAACTTTATATTCTTCTTATCTCGAGCAAGCTCTGCTTCTCGATAAGTCGAATTTAAGTTCACAATTGCTTATAGCAGTCACTGGAATGCTCATTCTGGGCTTACCATACCTGCGATCAGAACAATTGTACCATCTATGGCGTTTTGCCGCCTTTATATTTCTTGGGTCATCTTCCTCGAGCAATTTGAAAAGACAAAACCATAGAACTTCCCATTTATGATCATTATATTCTTGTGATTACTAATGGATGTGGTATTGTTTCAGAAATTTTTGAAAAAACTAACAATGGCAGCATCACTTATCATTACTTTCGATGAGAGTAAGCACCAACTCATGCTTCAACAGAAGCAAACTACGTGCACCTACAAGCGCCCCATCAGCTGCCGAAGCGTCAACTCCCTCGGCAACTCTCTAAGCTCCGGGTCGACCTCGACTCCCCGGACTATTGTCTTTGGGATGCTGGGACCATTCCCACTTCCCGAGGAACAAACTGCTCCTCCCAAGAAGCAGAAACTCGCCTCTCAACGTGTCATTACTGTGACACCAAAGGCGAGCACCAGAAGGCTCGAAGCCCGTGACAGCCCCACGAAGCCTCGACCAGCAAACGACCAGGTCTATCCCAAGACTTGGTCCCCAAGACCTTCACCATAACAAAGAAGGTCCCAAACGTCCACTAAGCCAGCATTCCTAGCCCCACTCAATGAGAACCAGTTCTACCCTCTTGCCTACATGAAAGAGGAGAGACCCATCTCCAATCTGACTCTCAAGTCAACCCAGCATGAGCCGGCTTGTTCCTACAAGCCCAAAATCAAGTCATGCATCACAAGGCCTCTGCAAGCACCTGCTAAGGCCTACAAACCTGCAGTTCGACCCTTCATCTCTACAGGGGCCGAACTCCAAAAATTCAAAGCTTCGCTGCAACAGGCGAAGGACAGGGTTCGCATCCTGTCCTTGCCCAGCTATAAAGAAGACAGGCTCGGCTGCTGCGCCCGAGGGAGCACATCCTTCATTGTCAAAGCCCAGCCAGAGCTGACCGAAGCTCAAATTGCTCGTCGCATACGCCGCCGCGCGTCGTATAGACAAAAGAGACTAGAGAAGCAAAGGAGCCAGCCTCCTACACTTCAAGTCTCTCCCAAATGGGTAGAAAAAGAAAGACCCAACCAAGTTGCTGCTGTCCATATGGTTGGAAAACCAGAAGGCACCAAAAGTCAGCAACAAAAATCCATGTCCAACGTCTGATGACCCGCAGCGTCTCCAGGACAAGAAGACATTCAGAAGGATCCCCTACTCCTTCAAGCAAAGGACGGCAGAGTGATCCTTCCTCAAGCCTCTTCTTCAAAAAGAATGAGCCCCAGCTCAGTCACCAGGACAGTTTCTTCGTTCGAATCCCGAAGGATGAACGTCCTGGCTACAAATTCTGAGCCACCACCCCGCAATCCACCTCAAGATGATGCGATCACTCGAATCCAACAGTTGGAACAAGGCCAATAGATGATTGAAACTCTGATGGAAAACCTTCTCCTCGCCTTCCAAAATCAGGCGAACAATGAACCTCCTCCGAATCATCAAGACGATGAGGTAAATGGAGGAGAAAATGAGTCACGCGCCCTTACCAAAAAGGACGTAGATACAGTATCCTCGCCAAAGCAAAAGAAGAGGATATACTCAAGGAGCATGGGATCAAGCCACCATTTCCCTTATGGATGGACTCGGTCCCGTTCCCCACCAAATTCAAGCATCCTACTCTCTAAACATATCTGGGAAAGGATCAATCAGACATCACGTCGTCCACTTCAAGATCTTGACGGGAGCTATCGCGGATCAAGATGCACTCAAGATCCGCCTCTTTTCAAGTACCCTAAAGGTACGGCCTTCGATTGGTACTCCACTCTGCCTGGAGGACTCGATCCAAAACTGGGCCATGCTAGAGACACGTTTCCTGACTCACTTCAAAGGTGAGGATCATCCCGCTACTATGGCTCAGCTGTGCAGCCTAAAACAGGGGGAGAATGAGTCAACATATGACTTCATTCATAAGTGGAAAGCAATGGCGTACAAATGCTCTGATGTACTGCCACAAGCGTTGCTAGTCGACATTTGCCGAAACAACATGAGAGCCAGAATCCGCTCCATGATCATCGGCAACAAATCAAAAAACCTGGGAGAACTCCTAGAAGCTTCCATGGAAGCTGAAACGGTGATTAAAGACCTTAATAGTCAGAAATCATCAAGAAAAGAGCCAACCGCCATTGCAACCTCAAAACCAAAGAAAAAAGAGGTCCTCAATGTGCAGACCAAGTCAGCTCCTCAGCCACCAAAGAAAGCTGAAAACAAAGCTGCTGGTAAGAGACCTAAACTCTCAGATGCCTTCAAAGAACGAGTAGAGAAGAAATACCCATTTGATGAAGATGTTGATGAAATCTTCGGGGCTCTTATGGCAAACGGCAAGCTCACCTTGCCTGAACAAAAAAGACCGGGTGATGTTGGCAAAACCAACGATCCTCGGTACTGTCCATACCACCAGATGATCTCGCATCCTCTCAATCAATGCTTCGTTGTGAGGGAGAAAATAAACGAGATGTGGAAAAACGGAGTCATCACCCTTGACAAAAACTATAGGTTTGTCCTCCATCAACATGGTGACATATGGACAAACATCAAAATCACTGAAGGAGAAGATCACTACTTCCTTCAAGGTGATAAACTCAATCCAAGCATCCAAGCAACTGGTTCCTTACCCGACACCAGACGGACAACCCATATGGGTACATCCCGATCTCCTGGAAGATGAAAATTGGGAGGTCGTGAAAACAAAGCCTACAGCTCAACAGTGAAGGCAGGCTAGGAAATATCTCCTTAAGCTCAAATGGCAAGAGAAGACCCAGCCAAAACAAGATGTCAAAGAAAAGGCAGAGGCCTCCTCTACCGCTTCACTGGAGGCAACAAAAACATCCCTTACAGAGACTTCAAAGGGGGTAAGAAAATTCACTCTCAGTGATTTCATGCCACCTCAATTCAAAGAAGCCATGCAGGAGGCATCATACTATTGCAATTCAGTAGTTGGATTCTCCATTGATGGATACGAGTCCAGTGACACCGATGATGGATTCGAATCCAACTACACAGACGAGTGGAAGAGTCCCTTGAAACAGGAGAATATCTCTCTAATGAAGAATGGGTTCCTGAGTCTCATCTTATGCCAGTAATCTGGTATAACCCCCTACAGCCACAAGGATCCTGGTCTGATGATGAAGAAGACCAAGAGGCTGTACAAGAAGATGCTGCTGACCCAGCACCTCTCATTGCTCCATTGGAAATCAACCATGTTAAGCCACAAAGAGCTGATGAAGAAGAAGATTTGGCTCCCATGCCTGATGTTGAAGAATATGCAAGGATCTTGCAGCGTCTCGCTCTAAAACAAGAGCAGGACTGTATCAACGAGCTTCCTCGCAATTTAGAGCCTGAAGTCCATGAAGACCATCAGGTACATCCTCCCTTAACTCCTGAAAATGGAGAAAATTGCTGGATAGATGATCCTCTTACATCCGAGGATGAGTCTGACTCCGATCAGGCAATGTCTCCCATCAGAGCTTCCTGTAATGTGATAATTCGAGATTATAGCTCTTCCGAAGTATTGTCTGATGAGAGCACTTACACTCCGGCGACGCCTAGCAATGTATCTTCTGGAGCCACCTCATCTCACGTGACTTTCACTGAGATGACACCCTCTCAGGTTTCTTCTCCTGAGACTGTGACTTCAAAGTTCACACCCTTCCTGACTGAAGAATTCCCAGCTATTGATGCTTGGGACGATGAATTGGTCAACGAAGAAGAAAGGTTGCTGGATGCTGTTCAGGACTTGTTCCCGGAAAATGCTTCGTGCAACGCAATCACTGAGGATGGCAACTCTGCTGCTGATACATCCTCAGCAAATGAAAAACGACAGCCTCTTGATCCTGAAGACAATCTTCCAAACGAAGACCCTTCTCAAGAAGCTCTCGAAGTTGGTAGAGGCACCCGCTCTGGCCGGGACTACCATAAAAATTATAACCAATCTTCCTCTACATATGTAAATCCTTCAGGAAAAGATGTTGTAAGCGCCCCTAGTGGCAACAATGATGAACATGCAGGCCCTAAGGAGGCTTTCAAGTTTGACTTGATTGAACACTTCAAGCACATACCTGCACGTCTGCACATCCTGGATTTATTGCGAATGTCTCCACACACTCGTGATAATCTCATTTCAGAATTACAAAAGCTGAATGAGGATGTCGACAAACATGCCCCGCAAGTCCTCCAAATTGAAATGGATTACCGAGTCAAAAACTTAGAAGCTTCTTCAAAGGGAGAAAAGAAGAAAACTGAGGGATCATGCATTAAATGCCTCTCGGTTAAAAAAGAAGCCAGTGCAACCATCGCCTTCACAAAGGACGACCTCCTACTTGGCGAAACCAGGCACAACCGACCCCTGTACTTCACAGGGTACATCAAGGAAATGCCTATGCACAGAGTTCAGATCGACCCAGGTTCTGCACTCAACCTCATCTCCACATCGGCTCTCGAAGAGTTGGGCATCCTACCCAGCAAGCTGAGCCATACATCTGTATCTATCTTTGGATACGATGGGAGTGCTCAAAGGCCTATCGGCAAAATCATGTTCAAGTTGCAGAACGGTGATCTTATCTCTTAGGTCACTGTGTATGCAATAAAAACCCCTTCATGCTACAACATCCTTCTCGAACGCCCTTGGATCCACGAGAATTGTGTTGTCCCTTCAACTCTACATCAATGCATCAAGTTTGTTGGTGACGACGGCATGATACATCGAGTCTTTGCGGACAGAAAACCCTTCAAAGGTAAAGAAATCTACTTTGCAGACTCACAAATGTATGAAGGTGAAAAAGAAGAAGAGGATAAGCACACAGCACCCTTTGCCGAAAATCCCCAGAAAAATAAAGGCAAGGCTCCTCAACAATCGCCGGAAGAAAACAAATCATCCGGTAAATCCGAAGAGAGCATTCAAACTCCCTTCATCATCTCCCTCAAACCTTCAAAGCCTTTGGCCATCACGACTAAAGTGAAGAAGGCAAAGCAAAAGCCTGGGGGCAAATTTGTTGTCTCTTTCGTGTCTATCATGCAAGACACGGATTCGGATTCAGAGCCAGAAAACGACACATCGTCAAGCCAAGCTGACACTCAGCAAGTTCCGCCTGCTCTTACTCCAATGGAGACAACTTCTGACATAGAAGATCCTACGTCAGCTTCCTTTGTTGCTCCAGCAACTTCAGCAAAGGAAAAGCCGATCTTATTCCATAGATCGGATGCTTCTTCATCAAACTCCATGCTTGAACCTTTCCAAAATGAAGGTATTCCTCAACTATCCTTATATAGTTCTGTTGCACAAGCTATTATGAAGAAAATGGGCTATGATGCTCAAGACCCAGTCTGTTTGGGAGAAGGACGCAGTATTCTCACGCCATTGGGGCCCGTCTTGACCAAAATCCAGCTGGAAGATTGGAGACTCTACGGCTATATAGAAAAGTCTTCACACGGGTTAGGGTATGATCCCGACACTCCCCTGAGACAGTTGACACAAAGGCTTAAAAGTCAATATACCGACCAAGCCTCAACATCTCAAGTCCATGAAGACATCGATCTCCCTGGATATCTCTTTGATGAGTCACCTGACAAAGATCTAGGAAGCTCATCCAATTGGCACGATTTCTCTGAGAATGAAGAGGAGTTGTCCGATGGCACAGACGTATGGTCTTCTGACCCAGAAGAACCCTCATCTCCAAAAGAAGTAGCCTACTTCGACCCGGTTTGAACAGGCGATTGGGATCATCTCATAGCAAGCCTTGGGAAAATTACCGATCAAGAAGACCCGTGGAAAAGAACAAAACCTTGGTCTGGAAATGCCCTTGAAACCCCAGAAGGTTTCGCTGAGCTGGAAGCCTCCGGAAATATTATGGAGGAACCACCTTCGAACCTTCAACAGAAGATCCTGTTCAAAAGATAGACTTGGGAACACCAGATAATCCGCGTCCTATATTCATAAGCAAGAGTATAAAGGATGATGAGTTACCCGAGTATATCGCCTTTCTTCGTGAGTTCGTTGATTGCTTTGCATGGTCTTACACTGAAATGCCTAGCTTAGATCCCAAAATAGCGGTCCACAAACTCAATCTTCAAGAAGACATCAAGCCTGTCAAGCAAGGCCAAAGAAGATTCCGTCCAGATGTGATGGATAAAATTGAACAAGCAGTTCAAAAACTCAAAAGCGTCGGCTTCATCCGTGAGGAACAACATCCTGAATGGTTGGCCAACATTGTCCCCGTGACAAAGAAAAATCGGCAGATCAGGGTCTGTATTGACTATAGAGACCTGAATGGCGCATGCCCAAAAGATGAATTTCCGCTCCCCATACTAGAGCTAATGATTGATAATACCTGTGGATTCGAGCGAATGACATTCATGGATGGTTTCTCTGGCTATAATCAGATAAAGATGCATCCTGAAGATGAAAAACATACATCTTTTCGGACCCCATTTGGCGTGTATTGTTACACTGTCATGCCAGTTGGTCTGAAAAATGCTGGTGCCACATATCAGAGGGCTATGATGAAAATATTCCAAGATATGCAGCACAAGACGGTTGAATGTTACGTTGATGACCTCGCCGTCAAAAGCAAAAGAAAAGAAGATCATCTCGAAGACCTTCGAGAAGTCTTCCTCCGGCTTCGCAAACACAAACTGCGAATGAATCCTTTGAAATGCTTCTCGAAGACCTTCGAGAAGTCTTCCTCCGATAAGTTCCTCGGATTCTTAGTTCGGAAAGCTGGAATAGAGCTTGACCCTATAAAATTCAAAGCCATTCTAGAAATGCCCTCTCCAAGAACCTTGAGAGAACTCAAAGGGCTTCAAGGGAGATTGGCCTACATCAGACGGTTCATCTCCAATCTTTCGGGGAAATGCCGTCCATTCTCCCGGTTGATGAAAAAAGGTGTAAACTTTGTTTGGGATGCTGACTGTGAAGCTGTTTTCCAAGACATCAAGTCATACCTGATAAAACCTCCAGTGTTAGCTGCTCCTACCACTGGAAAACCATTCATCTTGTACACAAGAGCCCTTGATCACTCTTTAGGAGCTCTGCTTGCGCAAGAAAATGATCAAAGAAAAGAAGCTGCTCTATATTACCTCCGCCGCATGCTAGTAGGTGCAGAGAATCACTACTCTCCAGTCGAAAAAGAATGTCTTGCAGTGATGTTCGCCGTACAAAAGCTGCTTCACTACTTGCTTTCCAACACAGTATACCTGGTCTCGAGGGTCAAACTCTTGAAGGTCCTTGTCACAAAGGCAGGTTCTCTCAACGCTTGACTGGTAAAATGGTCCATCCTTCTGTTGCGATTTGATATTAGGTATGTACCACAAAAGGCAATCAAAGGGCAAGCTCTAGCAGACTTCCTCGTAGAGCATCCATTGCCTAAAGATTCTCCACTTAGAGATGATCTCCTAGACGAACCAGTCTACAATGTGGAGACTTTCTCACAAAGTGCCTCATGGGACATGTACTTTGACGGTGCAACCAGGACAAATGAAAAAAGACAGCTGATCTCGGGAGTTGGCTTCCTCTTTGTTAGCCCCGACAAATACATGATTCCACACGCTTTCTCGCTACTGGAACCATGCACAAACAATGCAGCTGAATATCAAGCTCTGATCCTAGGATTGGAACTCGCCATCGAATCCGGTATCACCATGCTAGAAGTCTTTGGAGACTCTCAACTGATCGTCAACCAGATGAGTCAGAAATTTGAAGTCAGGAAGCCAGATTTGTTGCCTTACTACAACAAAGCACAATCGCTTCTGCAAAAGTTTGACATCTGTCACTTCACCCACATTCATAGAGGCGAAAACATACGTGCAGATGCCCTAGTTGGACTTACCGCATCCATGGCAATCCAGGAAGGGGAAAACATGCAAATCACAGTGTGCGAAAGAAGAATCCTTCCTCCTCTTAACACACACCAAGCAGTTGCTGAATGCCACCAAGTGGTTAGAAGTCGGATTTCAATCCTTCAAAGTTCAATCGGCGACTGGAGGGATCCGTTCATTGATTATATTATGCTCGGAATCCTACTTGAAGATCCAAAAGAACGGGTAAGTATCCAAAGGCGAACCCCAAGCTTTCATTTGGATATTCCTTCAAAAATCCTTTATAGGAAATCCTTCAACGGAGTACTTCTACGCTGCTTGTCACAACAAGAGGCTGAAAAAACACTCAAAGAAGTTCATGCTGGTCTTTGCGGAGCTCATCAGGCTGGTCCCAAGCTCTATGATCAGATAAAAAGGTTAGGTTAGGTTATTACTGGCCTACCATGGTAGCTGACGCAATGCAATTTGCTAAGTGCTGCCAACAATGCCAAGTTCATGGAGATTACATTCACATGCCTCCAGAATGGCTGCATCCTACAGCGATTTCATGGCCTTTCGAAGCCTGGGGTATGGACATCGTAGGTCCTATTTCTCCCCCTTCGAGCAAAGGTCATCGCTTCATCTTCGCCGCTACAGATTATTTCTCCAAGTGGTCAAAAGCATTTGCGTTCAACGAAATGAAGACCTCATCAGTCCTTCAGTTCCTGCGCACCAACATCATTTGTCGTTTCGGCATACCCAAAAGATTCGTCCATGATAATGGACCACAATTCCGGGATCATCGATTCTACAGGTTCTGCGACAAATACAAAATCCAAAGCTGTCCTTCGACTCCATACAATCCGGCAGCAAACGGATTAGCAGAAGCTTTCAACAAGACACTATGCAAACTCCTCAAAAAAATGGTCTCTAGTCACAAAAGAGACTGGAGCGACAAAATGTCTGATGCTTTGTGGGCCTATCGAACCACCGTTCGAGGACCAACCCATAGCATATCATTCTCCTTGGTTTATGGATGCGAAGTTGTCGTGCCCTTGGAAGTACAAATTCCTTCCTTGAGGGTATCCTTGCAAAATGACATGACTCAAGAAAGCAATGTCAAATTGCGACTTCATGAGTTGGACAATCTCGATGAGAGATGGCTCGAAGCTCAACAAAGCATTAAACTTTACCAAGCACTCATAGCAGGATCTTTCGACAAAAAGGTCAGGCAATGCGCCTACAAAAAGGGTGACTTGGTCCTTGCGGTAAAAAGACCAATGGTCTTCGCTCACAAGTCCAAAGGCAAATTCGAGCCAAAATGGGAGGGACCCTACCTCATCGACAAGGTTTTCTCCAACGGCGCACACGCACTCCTAAACATGGAAGGTTACAGATGTATGCTGCCCATCAACGGCAAGTTCTTAAAGCGGTACTACCCTTGAAGACTTACCCAACTGGGTAAGAGCAATGCCTATACGGCCAAAACCGGTTTCAAGGTACACGCTCGCTAAACCCACCTTTTTTCTTAGAATTTTCATATCAAATGTTGAAATTTCTAGAAATTTAAACAACGCTTACATCCATCGTTTCATTGTTCAAAAATCCAAGTTTAGGAACCTTTCCCTAACTTGACCAAAATTTTCAACCCTTGAACCCAAAATTCATGGTTTGAAACAAAATCCGGATTCAGGGATTTCCACCCTAGTCCATCCTACCTTTTACCGCCTAAATGGTTTTAGGTCAAAACTTATGACCCTCGTGTCTTTAAACAAAAAAAAAAGGCTTTTCAAAAAACCGCGGGGAAGCGACGCTTAGTCAATACTCGCACAAATCGAAAGCATACGAACCACGTTCGACACTTCCAAAACTGCAGGGAAGCGACATTTCGTCGATACTTGCAAAATCCAAAATCGTGGAGATGCAACATTTCAATTGCTATCCATAACCCAAATTTCAAAGGTTCGAAAAAACCTATAAAAAAAAACCATGTAGATGCAACATTTCAGTTGATATCCATAACCTAAAGGTTCGAGAAAACCACAAATTTCAAAAATCGTGGGGAAGAGACATAAGTCAGTACCCACAAAACAAAAATTTTTGAAAAGCAAGAATGCGACATTCCATCGATACTTGCACCCAAATCCACAAGGATGCGACATTCCATCGATACTCGCAACCAAATGAGCAAGGATGCGACATTCCATCGATACTTGCAAGAACATTCAGCAGGGAGGCGACTTTTAGTCGATACTTGCATTTTTGAAAACCAAACCGGCTATAAATGCCACAAAACGGCTATAGATGCCACAAAAACGGCTATAGATGCCACCAAAACGGCTATAGATGCCACCAAAACAGGCTATAAATGCCATAAACCGGCTATCAATGCCACAAAACAAAACCGGCTATCAATGCCACAAACAAAAAAATTGGCTTTCAAAAAAACACGGCTATAGATGCCACAAAACAAACTCGGCTATCAATGCCACAAAAAAGCTGGCTCTCATGCCAAAATCGGCTTCCATGCCTAAACAATCATTTGACAAAAGATTTTCACAAAATGACAAACTTTTGATCAAATCCCATTTAGCAATTACTTTTATCACAAAAAGATTTAAGTGAGCGTAGGGAAAATAAAAAAAAGAGTACCAAAAAATACACGTGGTACCAAAAAAAAAGAAAGTGTTCACAAGCACTACAAAAAAAAAAGAGTACCAAAAAAATACATGTGGTACCAAAAAAAAAGAAAGTGTTCACAAGCACTACAAAAAAAAAGAGAGAAGGATGGTCTCTGTTAAAAAAACAGGAGCTCAATCAAAAATGGTCTCCAGCCAAGAGTTCAGCTCCTCAAGCAAACTTTTGGCCTCAGCCATCAGGGATTCTAGGGCACGCTTCTTCAGGAACTTGCCATGAGATGCTGGGGTGGGCTGTAACCCTTCTTTCGCACCGGGAAGCTTATCCCGAGCAGTTTGTCATTGTTTGTTCTCTTCAGACTTCCTTTTAGGAACTCGATTGGCATCTGTAACCCGGCGAATCAGAGCACTCTCCCTGTCACGAGCCTCTGTTATTGCAGCCCACTTGGCAGCGACTTATGCCTGCAGATGCTCAAGATATTTCCTGGCCTCATCGACCTCCCTATCAAGGATGTTAAGGTCATGTGTCAGCCCAATGATGGTTAGCTCTTCTAGGTTCTTCCCTCGGACTATCTGCTTCCTGCTTTGTGTAGCCTCATCCAGGTTAGACTGAGCCTTATCTGCAGGGTCCAGGAACATCTCCTTGAAGAACTAGACGTCAGGAAAACCCAGGTCTCAAACCACCTATCACCCAGCTCAATGATCCTATCAACGATCGCCCTGGCACTTGTGACATCCAGACCAGCCTCTTCGGCATCACCGAGAATCTCACGCACATGCTGGATCATCCCAAATCCGGCATCTAAGTGCCCAGAAAGCAGAGTCTCAATCCAAGAGCTCAGAACCCGCACCACCACCTTCTTCACAAAAAGAAGAGATGGCCCAGCTGAAGATTCGCCCAACTCCATTGGTCGGCTGCTCATGTCATCACCCGTTGGAAGAGTAACAAAAGAACTCTTTCCAGTTGAAGTTGCTCCTGCTTGGGAAGGAATCTCAGCACGAGGTATCTCCTCAACAGTGTCAGAACTGGTCCCAGGAGTCTCTACCTTTGGATCAACCTCTGGCATCCCTTGCTCTGGTTCTGAAGGAAGTGACGGACTCTCCTCTGTCACCTCAAAACCTGCCAAAGAAACACAAAAAGGTATGAATATAATCCTGTTTGAAAATCATTATCAGGGTTATTACTACAAAATACCTTCTTCGATGACTGGCGGAAGACTCTCTTCCTCCATGAACTCATCGGAAGCATCATCAACATTTGAGTCCATCGATGGTTCAAATCATCAGAATCCTGTGGCAAGTCAGCTGGTGAGAAAAATGTTAGCAAATCAAGTCATAGACACAAAAAAAAGAAAGCAAAAGAAGTCATACCAATTGGAGATTCTGGATTCACTCCAGAGTCCCTCGGTTATTCTTCAGGTGCACCGACAGGATCCGTCACCACCTCATCGGTTGGAACCTCAGGCATCACCAAGTCTTCCTCTGCTAAAAAAAAAAAGAAAAGCAGAAACAAGAAGCAAATCAGAACATGGAAAAATCCCATGAAAAGAAATGGAAAGAGAAAAAGGAAGAATCATACCTTCACCGACGGTCTCTTCTTCTCGGCTTCTCTTCTCTGGAGGCTCGTCAGCATCCACTGGCATATCTTCATTGATAGCAAGAGGAACTTCCAATTCAGGAGAATCCTCATGCCGCCCCTTGCTGCGATGATGACTCCTCCTCCTCTTACTCCTGCGGGCTCACTTCTTAGACGAACCTGCCCCGCTGTCAGAGTCAGGTTTCCCACTTGACTCCTCACTGGATGGTCTACTCTTGCCAGTAGACTCCACGGAAGCTTGCCTCTGTGCCGCTTGCATCCAAGCATCAAGTTCGGCCTCCTCCTGTTCTAGCTGCTCTAAAGCCTCATCAGGTATTTCTCGAACAGCTTCAGAACCAATGACGCCCTGGTCACCGATAAAGCCTATCTTGTGCTTCTCTCCAGAAAGGAAGGCCCAAACTTCCTCTTGCCGGATGCCATCCGACTTTCCAAGGCCCTTTCCAGATGCCAGCTTCACATCAAGCTCCTTCTTGGAAAGCCCCCGATATGCCGAAAAGCTCTCCGCGAACCACTTCGCAAAGCCAGCAGTCCGGGAAGTCAACAACACAGGATAAGAGATCATGGTTGTAGTGTCTTCAGCACTATAGAAAGCCCATGCATTTCTCCCGTTCTGTAAACCTCCAAAGCGCTTCACCATGCTTGAAGGCGCTCCAACAACGCCGTGAGAAAAACCCAGCTGCAAAGTAAAGCGAGAGGGTACATACGGCTAGATGTCGACGAAAAGATGTCTGTGGTACACCATCGTGTCAACACGTATGCTGAAAAGCCACTCCTTCTCTGCATTCGTTAAGCAGTAATGCCTTCCCGACCACGCCCTGGTAGAATCTCGGGTGGCACCAAAATCAAAAGCCTTCTTCTGCAACTCCGGAGAAAGCTTCACTGAAGACTGCCCCATCTCGACGTCCCTGAACCGTCGGATCCTCATACGGGCAAACAAAAGTGATTCGGACACGGCTTTGCCCTTAGCCAACCGAATCATCAGAGGATCATCGTCCTGTGCGGCACCCAGCCGGTGGAAGCTAGGACAGTGGTACACGTACAACGAATAAAAGATATGGGCTGAAAATACCCTATTCATGGGAAGCCCAAGCCGAACCAAAAAAAGCAGCAGCCTGCAGTTCGGTACACAGGTAGGAGTAAAGAGCTGGCACCAAAGCAAGCTGCTCTCCAAACGCCATCTGACAAGCTGGAAAAATACAGTGCGGCCTGATGTGCGTTCCATCTCCTCCAGCAAAAATAGCCTCACCAAGCCAATAAGTGAGGTAAACAGCGAGATCTCTTCGCAGTGCAATGTCAGGACATATGGCATTTGTACTCGCATAGAAATCTCTCAACTCTTCTTGCATAGCCAAGATCTTCTTCGAACTTGGATCTTGAGCCCTGGCTTCCTAGGTCACACTATCAGAAGACTCCCTGCTATCATAAAAGTTGGGGAACGAAGAGCTAGAACTCTTCCAACTGCTGGATCTAACTTTCAAACCCTCCTTCTCCTTCAAAAAATCATAGAAGGCGACGAGCTGAAAGTACAGAAGCCTGAACTTCTCAGACTGCCCCTCAAGGACGCTGTCAATCGGTATAAACTCCTCATAGAATTTGCCAAGGATGGGCAATCCAGTAATGGCGCTCAGCTCCTTCAAAGAGAAACCAATCTCACCATTCGTCACAACGAAGGTATTGGTTTGTGGGAGGAATGACTCCAGCATAGCCATGAAGGCCTCATCGGAAAAGATCACGGTCTCCCTAAAGTCGCGGACCGCATCAAAAATCCCGGCTTCCTTCAAAACAGCGCCACCAATCAGCAGGACGCGATCGGTCCACGACTTCCACTCTGAGTCAGCATTGAAATGGCCACAAAGTCGAAAAGGCTTTATCCAATTGCTGCCGTCAGCGCTGAAAATACCAAGGCCCACCGGTCTCAAATCGACTGACGGATAATCAGAGCCCTGGTAGCCGCTGGATGGCATCAACAGGTCCATGTCAACAGGCGACCTCTCCGCATATCCAGGAGAACCGCTAACAAAAACCCCGGTCTTGATTACATTTGTCCTTTTCACCCAGCTTGGAGGATCTTCCCTCTTAGAGTACGTGGGGGCAAGGCTCATGATCGAGACGGTGCGATCAAACGTCGACCGGGTAGCAACAGTCTTCTTCTAGCCACCTGCTGTGAAAGAGAACTGAAAACATCTCCTCTGGTATGTCATGTCATCAGGGACGGCATCACCAAAGAATAAGGTAGGCTTGGGTAAAACACTCTGATCTTCCATCACCCATGGACGACTGCTTACCATGATCTTATAGAATTCCTCTCCCTTGAGAGTGATCAGTCGCTACCTCATCTCATCTCTGTTGAGGGAGTCGCATTCTTCAAGATTTCTCTCAACATATCTGGACCTTCTCAAAGGCCTGCTAAACGGCCGGATTAGAATATCTAGCAGATCGACGAGGTATGCTTGTAGCAGGCTCTTTACCCTTGTTCGTTCTGGAGGAACCACCTGCAAAGGATGGAAAAGAAAAAGATCAAACATCAAAATGACAGAATCTCGCTAAAAAAAAATCTGGCGAAATTTTGACATGATGACGGGGCAATTCCGAAGAAAAGGAATTATCCAGAAAGAAATAGAAAGCTTAAAGATGGGCTCAACATTGCTGCGAGCTCCGAAACTCCAAACTTTCGAAACCTCAAAGTCCCCGCAAAATCAGGAAGGGCTCAACATCGCTGCGAGCTCCAAATTCCCAAATTTATGAAAACTTTCAGGTATGCTATCACATCATGCTACAATTCAATTTACAAAAATATACATGCTTGAATATCTTGGTAAAAAAAATGCATTATCATGATGAGCAAAAAAAAAAGAAGAAGAAAAGAAAACTCTCAAAAAAAACAAGAGGGAAAGAAAAAAAAAGGGATGGCCCACGGGCTGTGGCCCACAGGCGACGTGGCCGTATGGCCAAATCCGGACGGATCTGTCCATACGGCCCACAAAACAAAAAAAAAACATGCAAAAAAAAAAAGAAAAGCGTAAAGAAAAAGAAAGGAAACACGTGTAAAAAAAAAGAAAAGAAAAGAAAGAAACAAAAAGAAGGGAAGAACTTTTTTTTCCTACAATGGGGTTTTCTTGAAAGAGGGAACTTACTTGAAGCCATTGATGGAGAAGAAGAAGAAAAGTCTTGAAGATCTTGAAGAAAAAGAACTCTTGGTCTTGAAGCCCTCTTGGGATTGTTGTAAAAGAAAGTAATAAGAGCAAGAGATCCAACCTCCTCCTTGCTTTTATAGAAGGGAGCAAACCAAAGAAGGAAAGAAGAAAGAGGTAAGTGTTACTAATTAGTAACCTTACCAAAAGAAAGAGATTAGAAAGATTCTTTCCCAAAAGAAAGATATCTTGAGGGATTTTCTCCCAAAAAGAAATCAATGAGAGATTTTCTCCCAAAAGATAGGATCAATGAAGGATTCTTTCCCAAAAGAAAGATATCTTGAGATATTCTCTCCCAAAATAAAGGGAACATGAGAGATTCTCTCCAAGTAAAGATATTCTTAGATATTCTCTATCCAAAGGAGATATTTTTGGATATTCTTTACAAAAATGACACCATATGAGATCTAAGCCATTTCAAAAGCTTAAGGTCCCATGGGTTAGCCCATATGAGCCAGGTTTGACCACCTAAGCACAAAAAAAAAAAGTTAAAAAATAAAAAATTGGGCTTTTAGTCAAAGAGAAATCCCTCTTACCAAGAGTATACAAAAATGGTTCCATGCCTCTTTTGAGTTGATTGGACCATACAAAGAGAATTCCAAGCCCCATGAGCTTCCAAAAATCAAACCATCCAGCATCATATACCAAATTGAGCGAAAATCTTGAAATTGACATTCCACAAAAATCCAAACCAAATCCTGGTCCCCTAACTTACCATATACAGCTTGTTAGGTCACAAGACCAAAACCAAAAACCAAAACCTGATCCCCTAACTTGCCACATACAGCCTGTTAGGTCACAAGATCAAAACCAAAATTGATCCCCCAACATTCCACATACAGCTTGTTGGGTCACACGGTCAAAACCAAACCCGACCCCCTAACCTGCCACATACAACATGTGGTCACAAGGTCAAAACCCAAACCACATCCCTGATGTCATCTTCAAAACTTTGCCTCGAGATGGTACGTGATCCCTTTCACTACCATAAAATTCCCCTGGAAGTTCAAAAGGATACAAATACCAAAACGAAAGACTGTTAAAAAACTCTTGGTCCAGTCACAGACTCTCCTTCAAAAATCTCTTCGAGGTACATCGACCACAAAACTTAAGCAACTCGTCGCTGTACCTCGAGGGGGCATTTGTTGACACCAAAAATGTCACTTTGCCTCTTCAAGATCCAAAGAGCTACATGAAGTCGCAACCTGCCATAAATAGGCAATGCTACTTCCAAAAAATTAAATCTTGTCAGAATCAAACAAAAACTGCAAGATCCTTCAAGACAGCCAAAAGAGGAGTATAGAAGAAGTTTCGGGCCATTTCAAAATCATTTTGGCCTAACTTCACTTCTCCGGTAGCTGAAAAGGAGCTCCTGGCGGCGAAAACATCGGAGACACCAAATCTTCGATCAGAGCCGATGGATGGTCTCAAAATACATCCAAAAGGCTCCACGTCAAGTTCCGAGTAAAACCGACAACGTTTGACCCTACATCAACCCTCGAACAGCTAAATCAAGCCTCTCGGAGGCGAGAACCACCGAAGCCATCACTCATCAGATAGAGCACATGGACGGCTTCAAAATGCTTACAAAGGGCTACACGTCAAATTTCAGGTCATTTCGACAATATTTGACCATACTTTGACGCTCGGAAGCCAAATCAGACCTCTCGGCGGCGAAGCTCCCCGAGACCATGGTTTCTAAGACAGAGCCTATGGATCATCTTAAAATGACTCCAGTACATTCCTTGTCAAATTTCAAGTCAATCGGACATCGGTTGACCGCACATCAAGCCGCGACATCTTCATCGCGACAAAAGCAAGTCTACTGGTGATAGGGCCCCAAACGGCTTCAAAACTCAAACAAAAGCCTATGGTTAGTCTTATTTATTGCTCAGCAGGCTTCACCCTAAATTTTAGGTCATTCCGACATCGTTTGGCCCAGTTTCAGCTTCTGACGGAAAATCGGCAGCTCTGCGCAACAAAGTCTTCGGCTTTCTCAGGAAATTGGAAACTTTGCAAAAAAAAATGCAAGGATTCTCATCAGATTTTCTACAAGGAAATCAGGCCAATAAATGATAAAAAAAAAGTCAAGGAAAAATACAGAAGAAAAAAGAATCGAAAAACAGCAAAAACGGACACAAAACAAGAGAAAAGTGGGAAAACCCCCCAGGGTCGCCAGCCCCGCAGGGTCGCCGGCGACCCTGGGGCCCGGGATCGCCCGGTGGGCCCCCAAAACCCTATTTTTCGCCTTTTTTCATTATTCGAAGCGTCCGGCCTCTGGTATTTTCCAAAATTCATACTTTTAAGACACCAAATCCTCTAACATCCATAAAAAACACGGGTTAATCATCAAGAGTATCGAAATCAACATTGATTGTCAACTGGTCAACCAAAAAAAGTGTGCTTTCTACTCGACCAATCGAGAAATCGATAGGACAGATGGCACCGATTTGCTGTTGGCAACCAACACCTGAAGTTAGATGGTCATCCGATGTCGATCTACATGAAGATCCATCGATGATCATCGCCAGAAGAATCCCAAAGATGCGGCACGGCCTGCGACTCTTCAACTGCTCGACGACCACTTAATGCGATTAATTGACTAGCTTTATTACAGTCATTAATCCATTTCTTTGGACGGACCAATTAGAAGCAAGCATCCGGGAGTTACAAGTCAAGAGATTCATGGCATTTAACCCATGAAACTCCTCCCATCATGGCGATTAAAGGCGATTAAATGCCCCCAATCTCCTCCGGCCAATCAGAAGCCAAGAAAAAGGAGTTACAAAATAAAGAACTCAATCTTGTAACTCCTCCTTTTATGTAGTTTTATGACAATTAAGGCTCATAAACCCTCCTAAATGGCTACCTAAAAGCCTATAAATAGGAGAGCTCTCCAAGAAGAAAAGAATCACAATCACACAGACAACAGACTGCAGAAAATCCAGAAACTCAGACAGAAAAAGGCATCAGAAATCTAAGAGAAAGAAAGAAAGAAAACTCTGCGGAAGTTCTACACCGACCACCGCTACAAGGTGACAAAAGTCCCTTGGGGGGTACCCCCCCCCCAAGGTCCTTGCCTTCTCCTTCTGCCTCCAAATGGCTTAGACTTGGTTTTTCAGCCCGTCTACTTGATTTTTTATTGGACATAGGACCTCCTTTTGGTCTTTGTCCTCTAAAAACCTGAGGTTATAGCCAAGCTAAGCGAATCAATAGCATCCTCTGTTCTCATCTGCATAGATGATGGCGAAGTCCACATATGGCTTGCGACCGTCAATCTGAACGGGTCCCCCATAATCTCCTGAGAAGTTAGATCCTCCTTTTCTTGCTTTTCATTGTAGTTTGTATTTTTTTAAAGAGACAACAATCACAACTCTTGTCTTTCATTATTGATAAGAATTGTAAATCGGCTATAAACGCTAAAATCGGCTATAAATGCCAAAAATCGGCTATAAACGCCAAAATCGGCTATAAATTCCAAAAAAATCGCCTTTCACGGCAAATCAAGAAAATGTCTCTTTTCTTAAATATATGTGCAATGGAAAACTTGAAAGAAGTTGATTTCCTTTTTACTTGCGAAGGTTGATCTCCGGATCACCACTTGCAATTCCAAGTAAAATAGAAATTCTGGCACACCCACACAAAAAAATGTTGATGCACGCCCCTGCCCCGGTTACGAGAGGGTCGGACACAACGGACTCCCACGTCCGCCGACCTCGGTAGAACCAGGCAGGAGCGCAGTCCATCAGCCACGGGCTTCGGGCCTTTTGATGCTCGCCTTTGGTGTCATGGTAGTGACACGTTGAGAGGCGAGCTTCTGCTTCTTGGAATGAGTAGTTTGTTTTTTGGGAAGTGGGAATGGTCCCAGCGTCCCAAAGACGATAGTTCAGGGAGTTGAGGTCGACCCGGAGTTCGAAGGGTTGCCGAGGGAGTTGACGCTTCGGCAGCTGATGGGGCGCTTGTAAGTGCGCGTGTTTTGCTTCTGTTGAAGCATGAGTTGGTGCTTGTTCTCATCGAAAGTAATGGTTAGCGAAGCTGCCATTGTTAGTTTTTTCGAAAAATTTCTGAAACAAGACCACATCCATTAGTAATCACAAGAATATAATGATCATAAATGGGGAGTTTTATGGTTTTGTCTTTTCAAATCGCTCGAGAGATATGACCCAAGCAATATGAAGAAGGCAAAAAGTCATAGAGGGTACAATTGTTCTGATTGCAAGTATGGTAAGCGCAGAATGAGCGTCCCGGTGACTGCTAGAAGCAATTGTGAACCTAAATTTGACTTATCGAGAAGCAAAGCTTGCTCGATGTAAGAAGAATATAAGGTTGGAGTTACAAATGTGCCGGTCGCGAATACAGTAGACCATAAAAGGGCGTACTAGTACCGCTAGACACAAATGTTTGGAAACCGCATCAATGAGATGAGATTCTCTATTTTGAAAGGTCAACATTGGATTCATCAAAGAGAGCATATGGTATTCCGATGCAAATACGGTCTCAGCGATTTCCGCGAGCGCCAGTACCCAGAAGAGAAGGAACCATAATTTCTCGGATCTGAATCCAAAAATGACTAGTTTTTTTTTTGAAAGGCCAAGATCGGGTTCATCAAAAAGAGCAAAAGGCATTCCAATCTGAACACGGGCTCAATGATTTCCGCGAGCGCCAGTGCTCAGGAAGGAGGAGACCAAAATTTCTCCGATCTGAACCCAAAAATGATGAAAGTTTTTTTTTTGAAGATTTTTTTTTAAAAAAATCTATTTTTTTAATTTATTTTTTTTAAGATTTTTTTTATTTTTTTATGTTAAAATTTTTTATTTCGAAAAATTTTTATTTAAAGGACGAGAGAGTACACATAGGCCTCCTAACCCGGTCTTATGAAATCTCGATTGATAGAATTGCCCCCAGGTAAGGGTAGGATTACTTAATGAACCCATTTGGAGGACACTTGCCTAGAACAGTCAAGCTGTCTCCACACTCTTGACAAGGCTTTTCTTGAATCAACCGTGATCAAAGAATGCACTTGGTTTAACCTTAGTGGTCTATGTCTTTTTTTTAGATCCCAAATAGACTCATCGAAGAGAAACGATGGCCCAAAACCTTAGTCGAACAGGCTCAACATTTCTGCAAGCATGATGAACGATAGGAGAGGATCAAGGTTTCTCAATTTTGAATCCAAACTGAAAAATCTGATTTCTTTTATTTTTTATTTTTTTAGATCTCTAATGAACTCATCGAAGAGAAACGATGGCCCAAAAGCTTAGTCGAACAGGCTCAACATTTCTGCAAGCACGATGAACGATAGGAAAGGATCAAGGTTTCTCAATTTTGAATCCAAACTGAAAAATCTGATTTTTGTTTTTGTTTTGTTTTTTTTAATCTCTAATGAACTCATTGAAGAGAAACGATGGCCCAAAACCTTAGTCGAACAGGTTTAACATTTCTGCAAGCACGATGAACGATAGGAAAGGATCAAGGTTTCTCAATTTTGAATCCAAACTGAGAAATCTGATTTTTTGATTTTTTTTAAAGAGAAAGAGTGGAAATAAATTCGAAGAATTAGAAATTTCCAAAAAATCATCTCATTTTTTTTATATGCGGAATCCAACATAAGCCACCAATTAGAAAGTAGCCAAGGAATCCAGAAAAGAAGTATAAGCATAGAGCAAAAGATATGATATGCAAATATTTCATTTCTAGCATCGTGTTCTCAAATGAACGAGTCCAACCGGGTGTGCCAGCTTGATAGACCGCGCGTTCATGTTCGGTGCTACTGAGGTCGGCAGACGTGGGAGTCCATTGGGTATGACCTTTTCGCGCCCGAAGGGCAGAAGCGGGTATCAACATTTTTTTTTGTGTGGGTGTGCTAGATTTTCTATTTTACTTGGAATTGCAAGTGGTGATCCGGAGATCGACCTTCGCAAGTAAAAAGGAAATCAACTTCATTCAAGTTTTCCATTGCACATATATTTAAGAAAAGAGACATTTTCTTGATTTGCCGTGAAAGGCGAGGCATTTATAGCCGATTTTTGGCATTTATAGCAGCTTTTGGCATTTATAGCCGATTTACAATTCTTATCAATAATGAAAGACAGGAGTTGTGATTTTTGTCTCTTTCAGAAAAATACAAACTACAATGAAAAGCAAGAAAATGAGGATCTAACTTCTCAGGAGATTGTGGGGGACTCGTTCAGATTGACATTCGCAAGCCATGTATGGACTTCGCCATCATCGATGCAGATGAGACTAGAGGATGCTCTTGATTCGCTTGGCTTGGCTATAACCTAACATTTTTAGATGACAAAGACCAAGAGGAGGTCCTATGTCCAATAAAAAACTAAGTAGACGGGATGAAAAGCCACGTCTAAGCCATTGGAGGCAGAAGGAGAAGGTAAGGACCTTGGGGGGGGGGTACCCCCCAAGGGACTTTTGTCACCTTGTAGCGGTGGCCGGTGCAGAACTTCAGCAGAGTTTTCTTTCTTCTTTCTCTCGGATTTTCTGTGTTTTTTCTGATCTGGGATGTGATGTCTATCCGTGATTTTTCCGATCTTTTTCCGATCTAGATTTCTTTGGAGTGCTCTCCTATTTATAGGCTCTTGTTATCCATTTAGGAGAGTTTATGGGCTTTTATTGTCATTAAGCTGCATAATGGGAGGAGTTACAGGGTTTAATTCCTTTATTTTGTAACTCCTTTTTCTTGGCTTCTGATTGGCCGGTGGAGATTGAGGGCATTTAATCGCCTTTAATCGCCATGATGGGAGGAGTTTCATGGGTTAAATGCCATGATTCAATTGACTTATAACACCCATTTGCTTCTTCTGATTGGGCTGTCCAAAGAAATGAATTAATGACTATAATAAAGCTAGTCAATTTATCGCATTAAATGGTTGTCACACCCCGAAACCAGGCCCTGCAGTGATCCGATCTCGGAATGCGAAATTTTGGAATGAATTTGAAACTTTTGTTATATTTCCCAAGATCCGCATGAATAAGGATAATAAAATTCCATCACGATTAGAATATATTTTCGCAGAAGCTTATTATGGCATTGCGACCGGAGTCCGTGGCCATCGGATTCCTTGTCGTACTCGACCAATATCATAAAGCCATCATATGAGCAGACTGGCACAAATCGTAAATCATAGGATACTGAGCTGGTAGTCACAAGACTATTTATTTCCCACTTATTCAAATTACAATTAACAAGTTTCTTAATTACAAACCCAAGAAAAAGGCTAACAAAGCCATACAAAAATATCCAACTAAATAGAATTACTACCCCCAATATTTAGATACGAACTCCGATGCCAAGCTTGACATCTAGGTAATATCAATGGGCAGTCTCTCACGTCAGACCGGCGGCTCCACCGCCTCCTCCGATCAAACACCTAAAAACAGAAAGAGAGGAATCTGGCACCAAATGAACAGGGTCAGACACGACGGTCTGGCAAAGCAAATAAACAGGTAATATGTAACATGAGCATTTATAAAACCTTATGGAATCATTGTAAATCCATTTAAAGAGTCTAAACAATAATAGCAATAAATCATGATAAAAACGATCGAAAGACCGAACATAAATATCAAGGCAAATAAACGAACAGTCTCTTGAGTATAAATATCTCGAAAAGGTAACAGCCTACGCAAAACATTTAATAATTGGAAATACATTTAGAATCCTGAATAATAGAGACAATACGATAAAGATCGATTTCAAAACATTAACAAATTCAAAGAATATAATGAGTGTAAACAAAGAACAATCATAAAACAACTTAATAAAACAGATAAAACATTGGCAACCACACATAGCTATATTCTCCTATTACCGAAAGTAACAAGAGCAGACAGAACCGTAGCCACTACACGTGGGACCGGAAACAGAATCAGAACCGTAGCCACTTACACGTGGGACCGGCAGATAACAACCGTTGCCATGGTCGGTACAGACAAAATCCAAACTGCAGCTTGCAGACAAATTAAAGATCCTAAGCCGGTGTGATCAGCCGACAAGGTGACTTAAGCCAAGTGGTGCCTTTAGTTTTTCAAAAACTCGAACCGATACAAATCAAACCATAATAATTCCTTTGGCTCATGGGCTCACACTACAAAGCTCTGGCCCCATCTTGCCTCGAGGTTTTATTTTTGAAATAATAGTCTCTTGGGCTCATGGGCTCGCACTACAAAGCTCTGGCCCTGTCTTGCCTTGAGGTTTTATTTTCAAAATACTAATCTTATCGATGAAATCCCGAATGTGGCGAAAAAATCCAATCTCCTTCCAAATCGATTCGGAGAAAACATACGAATTTCCAGGGGTAAACCACTCAAATACACATCAAAGTATTTTGTATAAAATCATGCGATCAATCCTTTTGAACATGGAAAACCACATGATTTTATAACAAATCACCGATGCTATTCAAATTAGTTCACCGAAGAATACAAAAACATTCTCTGACTTGAAATGGAATGGAATAGTGTAGAATGACTTAATGACTTACCAAGAAACCATCTCAATACACATTTAACCTTTAAACATTGATTAATAGAGAATATGTTTGATGCCAATGAAAAATCCACAACATTTAAATGATAAAGTGCGCATTGAGACTTGAAAGATTCCAGGGTAATTTCACATATGCTCATTCTCTCATTGATCTCATTCCCATTTTACAATTTTCCAAGTATCAAAATTTACCCAAAACATTCATGGGCTCTTAGGCATAAAAAGGAGATTAACGGGCCACAAGTCAAGGAGGAGAAATGGGCTGAAATGGGCCTGAAATAGGCCTGAAAAAGAACCCGAAACAGTCCGCAAAACAGCCCAAAAGAATGGGCCCGGGCAGACCTGGGCTCGCTCGAGCAACCCAGGGTCCGCTCGAGCGAAGCCCAGACAGAACCTGGTCCGCTCGAGCGACCCAGTGGGCTCTGTCCGAGTCCGGGCCGAGTGCAAAAATGCACTCCTTTGTGCATTTTTTTTACTCCTTTTCCCCCTTTCTCTTCCATACATATTTTCTTTACAATTCAAATCTCTTGAAGCCCCATTAACTCCACTGAATCGCATCAGCCTAATCCATTCAATTTCTCCAAAACAAATCAATCTAAACAACTTCCATTCATCAAATAATGAGAACTTTTAACATAAATAAACTTAATCCAAAATCTTGACAACGTTGAAAAACAATGACTCAAATTATATAGATAAGACCATTTCATAACACATCATGGTAAACAACCCATTAATCAAAGAGAAGAAGTAACAATAAAGAAAGGATGCATAGGAAAATCCAAAACTTGCTATAAGGGAAATCAATCCATCTCATTATCTAAAAATTTACTTGCCTTGGTTAAGAGATTCACAAAAATCACTCCAGACACAATTCTCTAAGGTCCAAGGTCTTCCATCTACAAAAGCCCCAAAACAAACCAAGAGAAACCCTAACAATCAATCATTCTCAAATCTCCATGAAAACCCTTTGCATAAATGAGGAAAATACTCCAAATGGTTTGAAAAACAAGGATCGCAAGTAAGAAATGCCATTGCTAACCTTTGGTAGCTCAAACAAAGAAGAAGGGCTTGAAAGAGGGATCTTCTCTAGCTCAAATCTCTTGAAAAAGGGTTCTTTGGAAAGCTTAAATGGAGAGGAAGAAGATGGAAGATCATTCCCTCACTTAGCACTCAAGATGAGGGGTTTCCAAGAGGAGAGAGAAAGTGCTGGAAGAAAGGTTCTCTCTTGAGCCTAGGGTTGCAAGAAGAACAAGTGGGGAAGAAGAAGAGCCCAAGGCTTTATAAAGGGTTAAGTGGGCTGGGCCCCATGGGCCCCAATCTTACAAAGGCTGAAACTAACATTTGTGGGTCCCGAATGAGATCGACGAAGAAAATAAAATCGATCATCGAAATATTTACTTTCCAAAAAATATATTTTTCCCAAATTCTGAAATTTTCGAAATTTATGGACAGATTTAGTGAAAATGTCATTTTTGCCCATTTTTCTCGAAAAACGTGATTTCTGAGCATCAAATCAAAATGATCAAAACATGAAAGCTGTTCAACTTAATGAGATGAGTCAAAATACACCAAATTCGGAATTTTTAGAAATCAAAAGTAATTTATCATAAAAATATATTTTTTTACAAAGACCAGGTCAAACTAAAGTCAACGGTCTTCTTAACCTCCAAGGCTATGAAAAAATCTAGTCAAACTCAAAGACAAAGTCAAACCAACTCAAATCTCACTTAAAAAGCTAACCCATGATTAAAATAATACCAAACTGAGAAATTGGGGGTCGGGGTCTTACAATGGTCGCCGAGCAGTTGAAGAGTCCCGGGTCGTGCCTCGTCTTTTGGGATTCTTCTGGCGATGATCATCAATGGATCTTTATGTAGATCAACATTGGATGACCATGTAACTTCAGGTATTGGTTGCCAACAGCGGGTCGGTGACATCTGTCTTGTCGATTTCTCATTCGGGCGGGTAGAAAGCACACTTTTTTGGTTGACCGGTTGGTGATCAATGTTGATTTTGATACTCTTGATGATTGACCCGTGATTTTGATGGATGTCAAAAGGATTTGGCACATCAAAAGTATGAATTTTGGAAAATCCCTGGAGTCAGAAGCTTCGAATCGTGAAAAACGATGAAAAAATGGGCTTTCCGGGGCCAACCCGGTGATTCCGGGCACCATGGTCGCAGGAAACCATGGGCCAGGGTCGCAAGGGCTGGCGACCCTGGGCCAGGGTCATAGGGGCCTGCGACCCTGGGGGGGATTTCCCCCCTTTTGTCCCGTTTTGCGGTCGTTTTTTATTTTTTTTATTCTTTTTTATTCTGTATTTTTTCTTGACATTTTTTTTATCATTTATTGGCCTGATTTCCCTGTAGAAAACTTGACGAGAATCCTTGCATTTTGGAGTGCAAAGTTTCCAATTTTCCGGGAAAGCCGAAGACTTTGTCGCGTAGAGCTGCCGATTTTCCGTCAGAAGCTGAAACTGGGACAAACGATGTCGGAATGACCTGAAATTTTGGAGGAAGCCTCCTGAGCAATAAATAAGACCAAGCATATGCTTTTGTTTGAGTTTCGAAGCCGTTATCGCCAGTAGACTTTTTTTTGTCGCGATGAAGATGTCGCGGCTTGATGTGCGGTCAACCGATGTCCGATTGACTTGAAATTTGACAGGGAACCTATTGGAGTCATTTTAAGATGATCCATAGGCTCTGTCTTGGAAACCATGGTCTTGGGGAGCTTCGCCGCCGAGAGGCCTGATTTGGCTTCCGAGCATCAAAGTCTAGTCAAATGTTATCGAAATGACATGAAATTTGCGTGTAGCCCTTTGCAAGCATTTTGAATCCGTCCATGTGCTCTTTCTGATGAGTGATGGCATCGGTGGTTCTCGCCGCTGAGAGGCTTGATTTAGCTTTTTGAGGGTTGATAGAGGGTCAAACGTTATTGGTTTGACTTGGAACTTGATGTGGAGCCTTTTGGATGTATTTTGATACCATCCACGGGCTATGATGGAAGATTTGGTGTCTCCGATGCTTTCGCCGCTCGAAATGACATGAAATTTGATGTGTAACCCTTTGTAAGCATTTTGAAGCCGTCCATGTGCTCTTTCTGATGAGTGATGGCCTCGGTGGTTCTCGCCGCCAAGAGGCTTGATTTAGCTGTTTGAGGGTTGATAGAGGGTCAAACGTTATTGGTTTGACTTGGAACTTGACATGGAACCTTTTGGATGTATTTTGATACCATTCACAGGCTCTGATCGAAGATTTGGTGTCTCCGATACTTTCGCCGCCAGGAGCTCCTTTTCAGCTGCCGTAGAAGCGAAGTTAGGGCAAATGATTTTGAAATGGCCCGAAACTTCTTGTGTACTCCTTTTTTGGCTGTCTTGAAGGATCTTGCAATTTTTGTTTGATTCTGACAAGATTTGATTTTTTGGAAGTAGCATTGCCTATTTATGGCAGGTTGCGACTTCATGTAGCTTTTTGGATCTTGAAGAAGCAAAGTAACATTTTTGGTGTCAATAGTGATGATGTAGACAATTGCATCACCATCCATTTACAGTGATATGATTTGAAAGTTCAGATATTTGGGATTTTTATGATTGACATGTTGTGAATTGGGTAGTTTGGGCTTTTCTTGGTAATTAGTTTAGGTTGATTTTATCTGCCTTTAGGTGGTTCAATTATGTGAACCTCGTGTTTTTTATGCTTTGCTAATTACCAAATTAGCAATGAGAAACCTATATATTACCAATCTTTGTTTCTTAATGCCAAGTGATAAGTAAAGTAGTTTGATGGAGGAGTCTGCTTTTTATTCTTTTTCATGCTTTCGTATCATATGATTATGTTGTTAATCTCCCCTTATATTATATCATAAATGAAGCTTATTTGACTCTGCATTTAGGCATTTGAGTTCGTGGCCTTTGCATTATGGATTGTTAATAAGTTGTGTCTTTCTAGCTACATTACAGCCCGGTCATCTAATAAATCACATGTTAGTTGCAGCTGAAATCTTACACCCATGTCAAAGTTTCGTTCTTTGCTTCTTTGTTTTCTTTGAATGAATGTCGCATTGAAGTTTTATAGCGGGGCTCTTATTCATGTGTTTATCCATTAAAATCTTGATGTCATTTGGTATTATATTAAAATTGGATTTCCTTTGTGTTGTTTGGCTTTCATGACAGAAGGACTTTGGCCTGGTTACAATGATGGAAGTCGGCCTGCATGCTGTAGTCAATCTGACTTTGACATGAAAAAATGTATCACTTTTCATATTCAGTTGAAGAGTTGCTGAATGGAATATTTCAGTGTGGATAATCCTTTTTTCATCTTAGCCATTTCCTTTACCCTGATTTTATGTTGCATCCTTGATTGGAATGCTTGAAAGGTATTCGCCATCCTTAAGTTGCAGCTCTTCATCACTACGCAATCTTGGGAAAGGGTTGTCTTGGGCACATGAGGTGGCTACAAATTTCAGATTAGAGATTTGGAGCAAAAAACTTGCAATGTGATTAGAATGTTATTTGAATTTCTAAGATTTCATTTCTTTTGGCTATAGTAGATCGAGTGCTCAAAATTTCTACTCTATAGACACTGTGTGCGGATTTTAAAGTATTTTTTTCTTATGACTCATTTGGCAGTTCTATTAATCATTTTCTCATTCCAATCTCTACATCTTTTTTTTCCTTTTTTCTTTGCAGTCCAAAATTATCCAAGGATTCTCGAACAAGAGAAACTGCAGGTGCGGTACTCGGAGATGGCTATTTGGCCGATTTAGCAACAAAAGATACAGAGTCTTCCTTAGACATAAAACAATATTTACCACAACAATCATCATTGTTGTATAAGAAGAAGCTTCATTAGCACCAAGAGATCCCATCTATGATCGAGTCCTTGGCTTCAGAAGCACTCAAATACCTTCAGAAGTCTCATTGTAAAAAAAAAAATTATATTTGTAAATATTATAGGATTGGGTTCATTTTGTACCCATTATTTTGTGGGGCTGTGTTTATTTTGTAATGAATGCTATTATCTGTCACATTTGACATAGACTAATGATTGTGATAAACTAAATTTACCATTGACGAGAATGTTTAATATTAATGTGTAAGGAAAATTAAAGGCCTCTTTTAAAATGATTTTGTTAAATTTAAACAAGGCATAATGGTTCTTATAAGGTTCTCTTGGAATGGTTCCAATGTATTAGGAGCGATTCAAATTAACAAATATAAAATAAAAATAATCAAGAATCGTTTAAGGTAAAATACGGTTTTAAAACTGCTCCAAATACTTATAAGCTGCTTGGGTCAGTGAAGTTTCAAGTGACTTGCAGTTTCTCGATAAATTTACTTGGAGATATGGATAGAATCGATGCCAGGTTAACTTTTCATTATACTCAAAGAATAGTGTTGTAGAATCTTAATAAAATTTTAGTTATGGCTATAAAATTGTGTATTAATTTGAAGATTGTGTTACAAGATGTATGAAGAAAATTTATAGGAAGGATCAAATGCAAGTGGCCTATACACAAACGTGCCTGGAGTATTTATGTGAATATGAATTTAATTAATAGGTACCTAATAGATTGGAAAAAATAGAAATGTCCTCCCATAAAGGGGAGATTGTGTCAAAATTTTCAAAAATATTTTTCCAAGTTTGAAAAGTTTATGTTTGTCATTGTTCAAGATATGGGGTGGATTAAATTGTAGATGGTGATTTGGGATATAAGATATGAAGGGTGGTGATAAAGAATTTGAGATGGAGATAATTAGGATTTATTTATCACTATTTTTTTTACCAGGGTTTTCTCTCCCGTTACCAAACGTGGATTTGAAGGAATCATCTCTGGTTCCCCTGTGTCAGCCAAATGTGGAATGCGGTGAATCCCCTCCCTCATAAATCATTTCTAAAAAAAGTCTAAATTCGTGGCACCAAGGATTCATTCGAAGAGAGGATTCTTCTCTCACTACTAAACGTGCCCTTAAGGAAAAAAAGAAATAATCTAAGTTTAAGGGCATCCTCAGTCATATGACTGATTCTCATGGTCTCACAAATGTCCTCAAATTCCCTAACATGTTATTATGGGTTTTCTTGGTCTAGCTTATGGAATACTAGGAGGAGCATCTGGATCATGCAAGATGTCAGCTCAAATGTGGCATTGGTCTGAGGCAGGGTGATGCAAGACGGTTGAATTGTCCTGGTGGGGTACATATAGTCCTTGAAAGTCATGGGTGGGTCCACTTGATCAGCCATCCTAACAATTTCTTCGAAGATTGAAGACTTTCCTACAACGATTAAGACTAATTCGGACTCTATCCTGACTAACCTTTTACTCTAGCGCACCCTTAATTTTTCTCTCTCAATTCTAGATTGCATGCATCGGGATCAATCTTAAAGAAATGCAAGCCTAATCTATATGCGGGGCCCTAATGGTCTTACTAGATGATACACAAGAAGTCAAGCACAAGAAATGATCCTGGGGTTAGCCTAGCTCACTAGATAGCTCCTAATTGGTTTGAAGAGTGCACTAAAGCCTCCAATCCGATCTTATGAAGCCAAATCTACCCAGTAAGTCCCCAGGATGAGTGGTGGGGTCACAATACACTTGGCAAGAGTCTTTCTTAAGAACCAAACTCCTATAGAATAGAGACTGTCATCCTTTGGAGGGACGAGACTATCCTAGACATTGACTTGACCAAAGAGCACAACTGGTGCAATCTTTTATGGTCTTTGTCCTAATGAGCTCGAATTCCTAGGGTCTCGTTCGTACTCAATTTTAATTAAGGCTTGATATCTATGTGAGAGGTGGTTAAACCTAATTGGGTAAGGATCTAGTGATGAAATCCGGTCCTCATCTTATTGGGGTCAATTGCTCTTAACTAAGTGTGTGGGTCCAATTAATTGGTGTGTCAAGCAAGCATTCACACTTTGCAAAAATTAAATCACCAAAGCCGCAGTTGCAAGTAAAAGATTCATGGGGTAAAGTTTAGAAACTCTTACAGCAGGTCTACGCTAAACCTTAAGCTATGTAAGCTTAACCATTTTTGGCAAATTTTACAATTCTTAGAGCAATTTTTTTTTTTAGCAATTCTGAGGGCAACTTGTTTGCTTAAGAGAAATTCCCGCAATTTCCTTCCTTCTTAGAGCCCCTCAAACCTAGAATTGTACTTAAGATAAAACAAGTAAGAGTTAGTTCTAAATAAAATACTAAAAGTTAGCAAACAATTCTAATTAAAACTACTAAATTGAAAAATCAACCTAACCTAAACTTTAGAGTCCTAAAATAATGTAATTTTTAAACTCCTAATGGAGTCCTACATTAAATGGACACTTGTTGTCTAGTGAAGAAAATTTTCTAAGTGTTAGAACTGTTGCACAGGCCTAATTTGATAGATCTGTATGACACGCTTAGAGTAGAGAAGACCTAAAAACAGTGGCTGGGATTTAATCTCTCAATATGCACCATTCAAACAAAAACATAGAGCCTAAAAAGGATAGAAAATGAAGAAGTTATGATGATCGAAAGTTGGCTAATTAGCCCAGTTTTGCTGTTGAATGCAGAATCTGCCTGACTGATTGGCAAAGTTCACAACATAAAAAGTATCACTCCCTAAAAGTATTTTTTTTCTGGAATTTTGTGGCGTCAGAATCTATATATCAAAGTCCAATTAAAAAAATTTTCAAGTAAAAAAGACTCCATTTGAGCGGTCTACAAAGTGAGAACTTTTGGACAAGAATCAGGCCAAATATGTCAAAATATTGGTGCCGACTTGTCTTTTAAGCAACCACTTGCAATCAGTTTGAAATTTAATAAAAGTTCAGCAATCGAAACATGAAAAATTAGAAACTACGGACATAAAAAATAAAAATAAAAAAAACCTAAACTAATGCATGCTATTGTATGCACAATAATGCTAGAAATCCTAACTAAAAGATTCTTTTATTGAATTGGCTCACTAGCAACGGTGCAAAAAACTTGATGTGATCTTTAAGATGCTAATTTTACTGCAAGTGCACGGCCGCCTATACGAGACAATGGAAAGAACGGGTCGAACCCACAGGTAGCAAATTCAATTAAAAAAAATCATTCAAAAAGGGAATAACCTTAATTTAACAATGTCCTCCCTAGACTTGTTGAAGTGTAGGGTAGCACACACTGAATCAATTTTTTCTTTCTGAAGATTTAGTGATTCTTCATTTTCTCAAAAATAATAAAATATAGAATGGAAATCTACTTTCTAGAAGGCGAGTAGAAATTTTCAAAGGGGCATACCCTTTTTAAAGAAAGAAAAGAAAAAACAAAACAAATAAGAGAAAAATCGCAACAAAGCAATTAATTACCGCCCACATCTCGGGCCCAGGCATGATAAATGGAAGTAAGGGCGCAACAATTGAATCAAATTTTTTTAATTGTAAGTGTGTGGGGAGATTTTCAAAACTCCAGGATTATGCTAATCACGGCTGCAAGATGGGATTAAGCATTCTCACGTGCCTCCCGCGTGCCATCCACGTGGCGCCAGGCTCACCTCGGCTACCAGGGTAGATGCCTCAGCCGAAGTCAGACAGGTTTTGGCTGCAAGTGCCGAGCTCGGCTACACAGGTGCTCACCTCGGCTAAAAGCTTGACCTCGGCCAAAGGAGCCGGGACGAAAGCCGAAGCAAGAAAGAATCTCCACTCGCGCCCTTCGCCCCCCATGTCATCAGACATGTGGAGGAATAGGGGCGCGAGCCAGTGAGACAAATGCGACATCCAGCTGTCCACAATCTTCACCAGATCACTGACAGGGCGGCATCCAGCGGCTGAAGCCAAATCAGGGCAAGGCCCGAGGGTGGATCCGATGGTTCCCCTACCGCCAAAGGTGTCCAACACGATCTGGCCCAACATGACACGCATTAAATGCGTTATGGGCTTATCCGATTGGCATTAAATGCAATGTGGGCTGGAATGGACCTTATTTATTACTTTGTGGGCTGATCGGACCCTCATTTAATGAATGGTGGGCTGACATGATGACGCCCCTAGACATGCCAACACGTCATCATGAGCCTCCCCCATGCAAGATAGGCATCTTCCTCTATAAGAAGAGGAGCAATCTCCATTACAGGTATGCGCACAAAAAACCAGAGCTGTTACTCTGCCTCTCTTCTTCCTCTCCTTCCTTTGTTCCAGTTCACCTACTGACTTAGGCATCGGAGAGCCTTGCGCCGCTCAGGCCAGGGTCCTCTGACCGTTTGCTCTTCCCTTTCAGGCTTTCAGGCAGCAGGTCATCTTCTTCATTTGGATAAGTCCTGTAAGGCACCCTGATTATTGTGGGTCATAATTTTTCAACACCTACAATTGGCGCCGTCTGTGGAAAAGTACTATCCCAACCTTCCTAATCTTCTTAACCTTCCTAGAAACCATGCCTCCGAAAGCTAAGAAGGGTGGAGAGTCCCTGAGAGCAGCACTCGAGCGTCCAGGCCCGTCGACAGACGTCCCTCCTCCGGGACGGTCTGGAGCGGCCCATGGCTCATCTGTAGGTGACGAGCGCGTAGGCTCGCGGCCCTTCATCGAGATTCCCTTCCGAGAGGGAGTCGAGACCTCGTGCTCTGATGATGAAGTCGCGCCTCCCCAACGGGACGAGCGTCGACGTGGGCGCCCCCTCAAAGGCAAAGCTGCGGCGGTGGAGGAGCCACACCGTGTGCAACCCCCTGATGCTGGAGGAGACATCGTAGCCCAAAACGATCTCCTCCAGGAGCAGGAACGAATAATCCGCCAGCTCCAGCAGCAGTTGAGGGCGGTGCAAAATGCCTCTCAAAGGCAGCCCTCAGAGCCCCAAGGCGAGAAGAGAGCTGTCCAGAGCAAGGTAAACCAGCCCTCTCGAGAGGATCTGAGAGCCTTTCTGGATCAGAAGCGCAGCTACGCCCACGATGAAGGCTCGAGCAACACCCATAGCCATCGTGGCCACGGCGGGCGAGCTCACAGCCATCGTAGCCGAGGCCATGCAAAGCGGAAGCCAAGAGCACTGTCACCAGAGAAGGACGATGAGCAGGAGCGGCTCGACAAGGGCATCAGGCTAGCTCTTCAGCGTAACCTGGAGATGCGGGACCAGCAAGAAATCTATGGCCCCACTGATCTGGGGGCCTCTCCTTTCAAGCGGGACATCGAGAGGACTCCCTTGCCAAAGAAGTTCTCCGTCCCGTGGTTCGTCCCCTACGACGGATTGTCTGACCCGTCCGCTCACCTCTGTCACTTCTCCCAAAAGAGGTCCATCTGGGGGAACGAGGGTCATCTCAACTGCAAGATCTTCTCCTCCAGTTTGAGCGATCTCCCTCTGAAGTGGTTCTGCACTCTAGCGGAGAAGTCTATTTCGAGTTGGAAAGAGCTCCAGCTCTCCTTCCTGAAGAAGTTCCAAGCCTACAGCGTCGTCCCCAAAACCGATGCTGATATCCTTGCTCTAAAGATGAAGCAGGGCGAAACCCTCACCCAGTTCACCCAGCAGTTCTTGATGGACCGCGCTCCCGATGCCCGGGTTCCTACCGAGGTCGGCGGACGTGGGAGTCCGTTTGGTTCCGACCCTTTCGTAACCGGGGGGCAAAAGGGCGTGCATCAACATTTCTTTTTTTGTGGGTGTGCCAGATTTTCTATTTTACTTGGAATTGCAAGTGGTGATCCTGAGATCAACCTTCGCAAGTAAAAAGGAAATCAACTTCTTTCAAGTTTTCCATTGCACATATATTTAAGAAAAGAGACATTTTCTTGATTTGCCGTGAAAGGCGATTTTTTTGGCATTTATAGCCGATTTTGGCGTTTATAGCCGATTTTTGGCGTTTATAGCCAACTTTGGCGTTTATAGCCGATTTTGGCGTTTATAGCCGATTTACAATCCTTATCAACAATGAAAGACAAGAATTGTGATTTTTGTCTCTTTTGAAAAAAATACAAACTACAATGAAAAGCAAGAAAAGGAGGATCTAACTTCTCAGGAGATTGTGGGGGACTCGTTTAGATTGACGGTCGCAAGCCATATGTGGGCTTCGCCATCATCCATGCAGATGAGAACAGAGGATGCTATTGATTCGCTTGGCTTGGCTATAACCTCAGGTTTTTAGAAGACAAAGACCAAAGGAAGGTCCTATGTCCAATAAAAAACCGAGTAGACGGGCTGAAAAGCCATATCTAAGCCATTGGAGGCAGGAGGAGAAGGCAAGGACCTTGGGGGGGGGTACCCCCCAAGGGACTTTTGTCACCTTGTTGCGGTGGCCGGTGTAGAACTTCCGCAGAGTTTTCTCTCTTTTTCTTTTCTCTGGATTTCTGACTGCTGTCTGATGTTTGTTGTGTGTTTTTCCGATCTGGATTCCTTTGGAGTGCTCTCCTATTTATAGGCTCTTGGTAGCCATTTAGGAGAGCTTATGGGCTTTTAATGTCATTAAGCCACATAATGGGAGGAGTTACAAAATTGAATTGTTTATTTTGTAACTCCTTTTTCTTGGCTTCTGATTGGCCGGAGGAGATTGAGGGCATTTAATCGCCTTTAATCGCCATGATGGGAGGAGTTTCATGGGTTAAATGCCATGAATCTCTTGACTTGTAACTCCCAAATGCTTGCTTCTGATTGGGCCGTCCAAAGAAATGGATTAATGACTGTAATAAAGCTAGTCAATTAATCGCATTAAGTGGTCGCCGAGCAGCTGAAGAGTCGCGGGCCGTGCCATGTCTTTTGGAATTCTTCTGTCGATGATCATCGATGGATCTTCATGTAGATCGACATCAGATGATCATGTAATTTTAGGTGTTTGTTGCCAACAGCAGGTCGGTGCCATCTGTCTTGTCGATTTCTCGATCGGATCGGGTGGAAAGCACACTTTTTTGGTTGACCGGGTGGCGATCAATACTGTCTTCGATACTCTTGATGTTTTAACCCGTGTTTTGGACGGATATCAGAGGACTTGGTGTCTCAAAAGCATGAATTTTGGAAAGTACCAGAGGCTGGGCTCCTCGAATCGCGAAAAAAACGGTGAAAACCGGGGTTTCCGGGGCTTTCCCGGTGACCCCGGGGTCCATGGTCGCCGGCGACCCTGGCCCAGGGTCGCAGGGGCCTGCGACCCTGGGGGTTTTCCCCCTTTTCTGGTCCCGTTTTGCGTCCGTTTTTGCTCTTTTTTGATTCTTTTTTCTTCTGTACTTTTCTTTGACATTTTGACCATTTATTGGCCTAATTTCTTTGTAGGAAACCTGATGAGAATCCTTGCATTTTATTTTGCAAAGTTTCCAATTTCCTGAGAAAGCCGAAGACTTTGTCGCGCAGAGCTGCCGATTTTCTGTCAAAAGCTGAAACTGGGTCAAACGATGTCGGAATGACCTGAAATTTGGTGTGAAGCCTGTTGAGCAATAAATAAGACCAACCATAGGCTTTTGTTTGAGTTTTGAAGCCGTTTGGAGTCCTATCACCTGTAGACTTGCTTTTTGTCGCGATGAAGATGTCGCGGTTTGATGTGCGGTCAACCGATGTCCGATTGACTTGAAATTTGACAGGGAACCTATTGGAGTCATTTTAAGATGATCCATAGGTTCTGTCTTGGAAACCATGGTCCCGGAGAGCTTTACCGCCGAGAGGCTTGATTTGGCTGTTGGAGAAGCGAAGTTAGGCCAAATGATCTTGAAATGGCTTGAAACTTCTTGTGTACTCCTCTTTTGGCTGTCTGGAAGAATCTTGCAGTTTTTGTTTGATTCTGACAAGATTTGATTTTTGGAAGCAGCATTTCCTATTTATGGCAGGTTGCGACTTCATGTAGCTCTTTGGATCTTGAAAAGGCAAAGTGACATTTTTGGTGTCAACAAATGCCCCCTCGAGGTACAGCGACGAGTTGCTTAACTTTTGTAGTCGATGTGCCTCGAAGAGATTTTTGAAGGAGAGCCTGTGACTTGACCAAGAGTCTTTGAGCAGTCTTTCTTTTTGGTATTTGTAGCCTTTTGAGCTTCCAGGGGAATTTTATGGTAGTGAAAGGGATCACGTACCATCTCGAGGCAAAGTTTTGAAGATGACATCAGGGATGTGGGTTTGGGTTTTGACCTTGTGACCTAACAGGCTATATATGGCAGGTTAGGGGGTCGGGTTTGGTTTTGATCGTGTGACCCAACAAGCTGTATGTGGAATGTTGGGGGATCAATTTTGGTTTTGATCTTGTGACCTAACAGGCTGTATGTGGCAAGTTAGGGGATCAGGTTTTGGTTTTTGGTTTTGGTCTTGTGACCTAACAGGCTGTATGTGGCAGGTTAGGGGACCAGGATTTGGTTTGATTTTTGTGAAATGTCTATTTCAAGATTTTGGCTCAATTTGGTAGATGAGGCTGGATGATTTGATTTTTGGAAGCTCATGGGGCTTGGAATTTTCTTTTGTATGGTCCAATCAACTCAAAAGAGGCATGGAACCATTTTTGTATGCTCTTGGTAAGAGGGATTTCTCTTTGACTAAAAGCCCAAAAATTTTTCTTCTCTCTTTTTTTTTTTTTTTTTTTTGTGCCTAGGTGGTCAAACCTGGCTCATATGGGCTAACCCATGGGACCTTAAGCTTTTGAAATGGCTTAGATCTCATATGGTGTCATTTTTGTAAAGAATATCCAAAATATCTCATTTGGATAGAGAATATCTAAGAATATCTTTACTTGGAGAGAATCTCTCATGATCCCTTTATTTTGGGATAGAATATCTCAAGATATCTTTCTTTTGGGAAAGAATCCGTCATAGATTGATTTTAGGAGAAAATCTCTCAATATCCCTTTATTTTGGGATAGGATATCTCAAGATATCTTTCTTTTGGGAAGAATCCGTCATAGATTGATTTTAGGAGAAAATCTCTCAATATCCCTTTATTTTGGGATAGGATATCTCAAGATATCTTTCTTTTGGGAAAGAATCCGTCATAGATTGATTTTTAGGAGAAAGTCTCTCAAGATATCTTTCTTTTGGAAAGAATCTTTCTAATTTCTTTCTTTTGGTAAGGTTACTAATTAGTAACCACTTACCTCTTTCTTCTTTCCTTCTTTGGTTTGCTCTCCCTCTATAAAAGCAAGGAGAAGGTTGGATCTCTTGCTCTTACTACTTTCTTTGCAATAATCTCAAGAGGGCTTCAAGCCCAAGAGCTTTTCTTCTTCAAGATCTTCAAGAGTTTTCTTCTTCTTCTCCATCAATGGCTTCAAGTAAGTTCTCCTTTTTTTTCAAGAAAACTTCATGTAGGAAAAAAGTTCTTTCTCTTTCTTTTTTTTTGTTTCTTTCTTTTTCTTTCTTTTTTTTTTTCACGTGTTTGCCTCTTTTTTTTTCTCACACGTTTTTTTTTTTGCTTTCTTATCTTTCTTTTGTTTTTTCATGTTTTTTTTTTTATGTGTGGGCCGTACGGACAGATCCGTACGGATCTGGCCGTATGGCCACGTGGCCTGTGGGCCACGGCCTGTGGGCCAGCCCGTTTTTTTTTCTTCTTTTTTTTTTTTTTTTTTT
>CM022944.1:83994688-84263092 GCA_012931725.1 Litsea cubeba
CTAGTGCTTTCAGAATCTTGGTTTGTAGACTTTGGTGCAACTAATTACATCAGTAATATGTTGTAGGAGTTACAGGTAACCAGGAGGATTAATGACGGGGAAATCAGTATTAACCTGGGATCGGAGCCAAGGCAGAAGCCGTGTCAGTAGGAGTAGTAACTTAGTTGCTTTCAAATATTAAGTTGATTTTTGTCAGATACATTATATGTACCATTTTAAGACGGAATTTTAATTTTCTAGTATGATGAATAAGAGTTATTCTGTTACTTTTGTAATTAAATCGTCTTAAAGAGGAGCGTGTGCTCTTATATATTCTGACAAGGTAATCAATGGCTTTTATTTGTTAACTCCCACAATGTATGAGATACATGACGCTGATGTTAATAATAGACCATCATTAAAGAGGTTGTCACCTTCATCTAATCCAACAAACTTTGGCACCTATGAGGCTAGGTCATATAAACCTAAACAGGATTGACAGGCTAGTGGAAGATGGTATCCTGCCTTCATTGGTGGTAGAATCAATGCGTATCTGCAAATCCTGTCTAAAAGGCAAAATGACCAAAAAACCCTTATTCATTTAAGGGCAGTAGGGCCAAAGATTTATTGGAGTTAGTGTTTACTGATGTGTATGGACCCATAATAATAGAGCGAGAGATTGATACGAGTATTTTATCACTTTCACCGATGATTACTCGAGATATGGATACATATACCTTATGCACCGCAAGTCCGAGATTTTTGAATAGTTCAAAGAGTTTCGAGCGGAAGCGGAAAAGCAATTAGGTAAAAGTATAAATACTCTTCGATGAGATCGATGAGGCGAATATCTCTCCGCTAATTTTATGGGGTACTTATCAGAAAATGGGATTTGATCCCAGTAGTCTGCTCCTGGTTTGCCTCAACAGAATGGAGTAGTAAAAAGAAGGAACAAGACTCTTTTAGATATGATCAAGTCTATGATTGAGTTTCTAGGATTACCTATATTTTGGGATATGGAAACTGAAATATATATACTAAACCTCATTCCATCTAAGTCTATACTTGAGACTCCCAGGGAGTTATGGACAAGGCGAAAGCCTAGTCTACAACATTTTTCAGGGTTGTCTGGCACACGTGCTGAAGGATAAGACGGATTACTTGAAATCGAAGTTAGAAGTATATATGTTTATATTCTATCCCAAAAGGAACTAAAGGTTGGTTGTTCTATAATCCCAGAGAGCAGAAAGTGCTTGGTAGCACCAATGCGGTTTTCTGGAGGGAGATTATAAGATTAACTGGAAATCTTTAGAAATGGTTATCTTGGAAGAAATTCAAGAAAGAACAATTCCAAATCCAAGAATAACCAAACTTTGAGAAAATCCGCCCATATTTGACCCAGTAGTTACACCAGTGCCTTGTCGTAGTGGGAGTATTGTCAGGACCCTTGACAAGTTCTCGGTTTTGGGAAAGTCTTACAAGGCAATCCTGGTGTAACCGGAACAAGATCCCTGGAACTATGATAAAGCAGTTAATGATATAGTTTTGGGACGTTGGTTAGATGCTATGAAAGCTGAGGTGGAGTCTTTGTACTCTAATCAGGTTTGGATACTTGTGGGCTTGCCTGCCAATAGCAAACCTATTGGGTGCAAGTGAGTCTGTAAAAGAAAATGAGAGCCAGATGGAAGAGTTCTATCCGGATACTCTTACCTATTGCGGTTCATCTCGGTAACGAGATTTGGCAAATGGATATCAAGACAGCGTCTCACGACGGGAACCTTGAGGAAAACATCTATATGATGTAACCAGATGGTTCTATAGCTAATAATCAAGGGCGAAGAGTTTGCAGGCTGCATAAGTCCATTTATGGATTCATGCAGATATCCCGAAACAGGAACATCCGTATTGACTAAGGAAATCAAGTCACTTGATTTTTATCAAAATCCGGATAAGTCATGTGTAAATGAAAAGTCAAGAACACAGGGTAATTTTTCTGGTAATATATGTCGACGACATCCTTCTCCTATGGAGTGACATAGGGATATCGTCAACAGTAAAAGTTTTGGTTGGCTAAGACTTTTGATAATAAAGGACTTTGGAAAAGCCAGGTACATCCTAAAGATAAATTTCCATTGAGACTGGAAAAATAGGATGATAGCCTTATCCCAATGACGTGTACATAGATAAGGTTCTGGTACAGTAAGCTATGCTTTGTACTAGACCGGATATCTGTCACGCAATAGGCCTAGTCAGCAAATATCAGTCTAGCACAGGTTTTTATCATTGACTGTTGTAAGATGTGTTCTCGAATACTTGAGAAGGACTAGAGATCACATGTTGAGTTATAGCAGTGATGAGTTGATTCCAGTCGGTTACATAGATACTGACTTCTAGTCAGATCAGGATTCCAGGAAATCAACTTCTGGGTATATGCTGTAATTACTTGAGAAGCAATTACGGAAGCAGATTGACTCAAAAGATTCCTTATGGAATTTGAAGTGGTATTTTTTGGCAGGACAGCCGATCACAGTTTACTGTGATAGCAGCAGGGCAGTCGCTAAGTCCAAATAACCCAAGAGCCAAAAAGCATGTACAGAGGAAGTTATACATGGTCAGATAGATTGTGCAGAGAGGTGATGTACGATCACCAAGATAGCCTCTGCAGACAATCTAGTAGATCCATTTACTAAGCCTTTGACTACCAAAGTCTTTGAGTTATATGTAAAAGGGATGTGCATGAGATGCAACTCTAACTGGCATTGAGCCCAAGTGGGAGATTGTTAGTTTTATGGACTCAATCCAGTAGATGATATAATAAATTGATTAATTTCTTTATTTATCAGTATATTCATGCTTTCCTTTCATGAGATGAATGGTGATTTATTATATACATGCACATAACCAACACAAATGACATGATGGTTCATGAGATGAACCGGGGTCCACAAGTATATTAGATGTAATACATGTGTATGGATGAGATCCACATACGGGAGACATGTATGACAAATCTTATACTTAAAATATCTTCACAACCAGTGATGAGACTGGACATCTCATACTGACAAGGTTGCAGTACTTTGATCACTATGAGATAGTGTGACTTGTCTCGATCATCAGAATGGAAGATTCTGGATCATAGTGCTGGTACATTTGATGTATTGAAGGACCATGAGAAGCACCTTATAAACACTGTCTTTATTTTAAGGTCTGCTCTCATAATTCCCTAGCAATAGGCTCTCAATCCTGAGACATTAATGAACTCAAGTTTCTATCTATTCATTTGCTTTGAGTCACCAATGAGTGAGGCCAACTGTAGGTCAACACCTCGGTGATTTGGGCACGTGGTAGTAGAGCTGTGGGAACATTCATGGTCAAGATGGAATCTATCTCTAATATCCCCTTGTGCCAATTAATGGATTTATCATTGGTAAGTGCGCACCCATTCCGATTAGGAGTTAATTGGAAAGGTACCTATTGATCATTATAATTAATTGGGGCTCAAGGATAATAAGATATGGATCAAGTTTGGAAGACAGGTCCAATTGATCCATGGATATTGATAGAGGGGTCTACTTGTGGTAATGTGGAAGTTTAGGGTCTTCTATGTAATATTCCTAAGACTGGAGTTCAATTGCATTTATATAGTGGAGTTATTTGCAATTAACTGTGGGCCCGGATTACACATGAGATGTGGGGGTCGCGAGTCCCAGTTGGAGCCAGCTTTCTAAGGAATCCCTAGTGGTCCCCACGCTAGCCCAATAATTAGAAAGTATCTAATTCTAGTAGAACTCTAAAAGGAAAGTTACTATTTCTATTTGAAGTGAGACTTCTAATAGTGGTAATAGTAGACTTACTAATTTTAGTAGAAGTGAGACTTCTATTTTAATTAGAAAGGAATTGGAAAGATACTAATCATATTTGAAGTGAGACTTCTAATTATGATATGGTAAGTTACTAATTAATTAATGGAAGTAAGACTTCTATTTTAATTAAGAAGAGATAGTTACTAATTTTTGGAAGTAAGACTTCTAATAAAAATTAGTAAGTTGGGCTTGCAAAAGCTATAAATAAGAGGAGAAGAGGGCCTTGGACATCCCATGCATACAACCACCTAGGGATTCACGCCCAAGGCCCTTTTGTGCAATAGTTGCACATGCTTTTCCTCCTCCCCCTCTTCTAGTTCCTCCCTAGAGTTCCTAGTAGTTTTCTCTTGGAGATCCCACCATCTTCTTGAGAAAAGGAGAATCTGATACGGGTCATAGCGTGGAAGATCAAGAGGTCTTGGAGAGCCCTATTTGATTAGTGAAAGCGTTTCATCATCAAAGAAAGACGCAACTCCTCCATTAGAGCACAACCGAGCTCCAACGGTATAATCTACTTCTTTGCATGTTGTAGATTTATTTGTAGCTTATATGTTGCTGGTTCTATCTTCTAGATAGATTGCTTTACTGATCATGATGGCTGAGATTGAGGACATAGATCTTGGATAGGGTTTTGTAGCCTTCTGGATAGTTGATCCCTGCGTCAAGTGGGTCAAAAGTTTTGAAACCTATCCTAAAGGCCCAACCTATTTCTAACAAACATTGAATTGAAATTTCACTTTAGCATCTTATCTCTCATGTTTGCCTCCTCTAAATTATGATTGTTTTCTTGAAGAGGTTGGCTTCATGATAGTTGAACTGCATTTCATAAAGCATATGAAATGATGATATTTCTCATAGCATATGATTTTCAAGAGTTAAACATGCTTATGCTATGATTAATACCACTATTCTCATGGATTTCTCTATTTTGAAACATATTTATTAGTTACATGATTTCAAAACCAGTTCAGAGTTTTAGCATTTAAAAAAAATTATTTAATAATCCATGATTTTTTTTGTTGTATCCTTAACATGTACATCATTATGGAATTGATTTAATGCTTTGGATACTCCACCTTGATTCATTCCAAGTTGCACTCATATTGGTATATCTATTTGAATCATTCGAACATTAATGTTTAAGGGAGGAAACGAGAGGAGACGGGAGACTCCTCACTTGTTGGCTAGGAGAGTGGGAGGAGACGGGAGACTCCTCACGTGTTGGGTTTGCCAAGCGTAATTCCATGTGTGGTAGCTATGGAACTGACCTGTAATTCTGTGTGATCACGTAAAACACTTCTCTGATGCTTATATCCTCACCAACAAAAAACATGATTCATATAATTGGTTGAATCTCAAGTTGTTGTCCTCCATTACATGTAAATCTGTTTCGATCTTGTCTATGTTTTGGAATCAACAATTCATTTTGCATATGTTCTTGATAGGTATATTTTCTAAAATGCAAAACTGAATGAGATGTGATATTGATGTCCCATCTCATATTTTTCAAATCATTTGTTTTGTCTTTTTGAAAATAAATATGATTTGAAAAATGAATTTTCCATTGATTTTAAGTTTTTACTTAAAAGGAAAATTATGCAATTGATTTTCATTTTGGGCCATGTTTAGATACATGCTTTCAAAATGAGATGTTCAATTGGTACTCATCTATTCATCATTATGTCTTTCCATGATTAGCAACATCTTGAGAAATTTGATTAATGTAAGCTTTAATTGTTATATTTGAGAACTCCCTAGTTTCATGCCTTACATCTTCTTCATGCATTACATCGGTATATTCATTGTCATCATATTAACAAAAAGAAGAGAACGATGTAAAGGGGGAGTAGACATCTTTAAGATGATCAAATGAGAACTCATATCTGAAGATGATGGAGACACATATATGAATATGATGAATATTTATTTTTAAGTTTTTTTTTAAAACTAAATAATTTTTAATTGAGAATGCATTAACTTTTATGGGTACATCTTTATGTATTTCTCATATTGCCACATCCATGAGTTTTTTGTTCTGGTATTTTTCTAAGATATGGATGTTTTTATCTTTGATCATCACTATGCTCTGTATTGTGTTTTTCTTTTGTGTGATGATTTTGCAAGTCATATGCTCCTCTATTTGTAAATTTCCTATCTTGATGACTTGTTTGGAATGCAATGTACCCAATTCATCATTTTAGATTATAATCGCTTATTTTGATGATTGAATTCATTTGGTGATTGCATTCATCCTCATAACATTCATTATGCCTTTGTAAGTTAAATTTTTCTAAAGATTGAATGTTATGGTTTTGGATTTTATTTTCTTTGGTATCATAATGCATGTTCCTATCATATGTTTTTATATGGATTGATTTTCTTTTGGAACCTCATGCATTCCTCATAATCATTGTATGTGCTTCATAGTTATATCAGTATGATTATGCAGGTTCATCACTAAGGTTAAGTGGTGAAAAAGGTCAATGAAATGAAATTTCATATGATCTTTATTGAGTCATTACTCTTCAATCGGTTTGTATCATTTGAAGGACTTAGAGAATCCTTAAATGGATTCATGGAATTGATATGGACTTTCTTAGTTGATTTATATAGTTCAATTCCATCTTAGCATGATTACATCTCTTTATAGTCAAATCTTTTGATATCATGCTTGCTAACCCCTCTATGCTTATAGGTGAATCTTTTTATGTCCTTGATATCATAATATGCTAAATATTGATATATCTCACTTCTCCTTATCTCTCTATAGTACTCCATATGCTTCATCGGGACATCTCTTGTCAATTTGTGACAAAAAAGGGGGAGAATAAATGGATTGAATCCTGAAAATGGAGAGATTAAACAAAGGGGGAGAGTGTAGAACAAAGGGTGAAAACACACTCTATCTATGATATTTTGTGACTAACAATTAAGAGGGAGCAGCAATCCCACCATAGAATGTGTATGTCAATGTCTTATGCAGGTATATCTTTAAGAGACAAAGCACATTCTCAGGGGGAGTATTTAGAGTCATGAGTCTTTGAGTTGTAATTGTTGTATCTTTTGTAAAGATCATGTACTCTTGTAATCTTGGTTGTATTTGAGTCCATTTGTTGTATTTCAATCAAGAATAGGTGTTTTGCCATGAAATTGACAAAGGGGGAGATTGTTAGTGCCACATTCCTATGAGCACTTGTTTTTGTATTGTCAATTCCGTGTTGAAGAATCCAAGACCTTGCCTCTCAAAATATCTCAAAGAAGATCAAGTTTGAAGGCAGAAGATCAAGTCTTGGAAGGCCCGGACTCATAAAGGAAGACGTCCATATGTGAGCCAACCTATTCAGGTAATGGGACTCCAAACCAACCAAGACATGGCCTAAAAAACCCTTAGTTTAATGGCTCACTTAATAGGGTTTTAGAGATTGTTTTTCAGCTTTTTCAAGACTCAAAATAGGCCTCAGAAGTCGGCTAACCGCCATGGTTTTCGGTCACCTCGCGGTTACTTTTCCAGAGAGCAAAAACTCTCTTAAAATGGTTTTTCGGTTACCTCGCGCGGCTACCCATTTGAACAGTAATACTATTCACTATTCACTATTCACTGTTCACTGGCCGTTTGAACAGTAACACTATTCACTATTCACTGTTCACTGTTCACTAGCCGTTTGAACAGTAACACTATCCACTATTCACTATTCACTAGCCGTTTTATGATCGTTGGAAAGCTTTCTATAAATAGAAAGACGCCCCAAATCATCCTTAAGGCTTGGAAAATCATTCCCAAGGCCTCCAAGATCATGAGAGCTCATGTCCTAACCATTATGTATCATATTAGAGCTCTCATAGATCATTCCACACACACTATGAGCTTGGTTTGTCAAATCTAAGAGCTTCATTAGCTTAAGGAAAGTGTGATGTGTGGAGTCAATATTGCCTAGGGAAGAACTTAAGCTATCATAGTTTATTATCCAAATCCCTAGACCAAAGACCTCTTCCCTTGACTGAGCACAACATTGGAGCATCATCATCAACATCAAGGAAGCATTGTAAGAGGCATCAAAGCTTGGAGCTGTGATGACAAGTTTCGAAGAGCATCCTTCGGACTTCATCAAAGAGGCAAGTGGCAACCTCCAGACTTTGTCAAAAAGAGGCAAGTGTTCTTCGCCCTCCATTCAAATTATATCTTTGTGATAGTGGATTGTTTCTGCATGATTCAACCACTTTAAAAATTGTGATAGTGGATTGTTTCTGTGTGATTCAACCACTCTAAAAGTTGTGTGTGGGGAGTAGATCTATGTGATCGAACCTCGTGAACAAAAATGGGAAGTAGATCTGTGTGGTCGAACCTCATGAACAAAATTTATGTAGAATCAGTACTTGTGTAGTTTGATTCTTCATAGTGGAACCAGGGGACTGTGTGACCCTTAAGAGTGGACGTAGGTCTGTGTGACTGAACCACTATAAATCCCTTGTATCAATTTCTCTATCTCTATCTCTTGTGCTTGATTTATACATCTATATGTTGTGGAGGATGATATGAATGATATTTAGTTTAATTGACACACATCCACTTGTGCGAAAACAACATTGATCATATTGGTAAATCAAATCTTGTTTAGCACACACTCTTTAACAAATATTCATTTGAGCACATTGATATAAATCATAAGTGAATTTGGGAAGAGTGTTGTACTCACACTTGTGCTTACTAATATGAAACTAATTATCTTATCTTTGATTGTTTAAGCACTCATATATTGAACACATATTCCGCATAAGTTGTATTCTTATTTGTGTTCATTATGTTCTTGTTCCTAGTTGGGATTAAAATTGGACTAAGATGTTTTAATTGGGAAAAGAATTCCATTAGTCCTATTCACCTCCCCTCTAGGACACTTTCATTGGCCCTAGCTACACTTTCAGATCTCGCATCCTCTCAATCAATGCTTCATTGTGAGAGAGAAAATAAACGAGATGTGGAAAAACGGAGTCATCACCTTTGACAAAAACTATAGGTCGCCTCTGTCAACATGGTGTCATGTGGACAAACACCAAAATCACCGAATAAGAAGATCACTACTTCCTTCAAGGTGATAAACACAATCCAAGCATCCAAAGAACTGGTTCCTTACCCGACACCAGACGGACAACCCATATGGGTACATCCCGATCTCCAAGAAGATGAAAACTGGGAGATTATGAAAATAAAGCCTACAACTCAACAGCGAAGGCAGGCTAGGAAACATCTCCTCAAGCTCAAACGGCAAGAGAAGACCCAGCCAAAACAAGAAGTCCAAGAAAAGGCAGAGGCTTCCTCTACCGCTTCACTGAAGCAACAAAAACGTCCCTTCCAGAGACTTCAAAGGGGGTAAAAAAATTCACTCTCAGTGATTTCATGCCACCTCAATTCAAAGAAGCCACGTAGGGGCATCATACTCTTGCAATTCGATAGTTGGATTCTCCATTGATGGATACGAGTCCAGTGACGTCGATGATGGATTCGAATCCAACTATACCGATGAGTGGGAGGAGTCCCTTGAAACAGAGAATATCTCTCCGATGAAGAATGGGTTCTTGAAACTCATCTTATGCCAGTAATCTGGTATAACCCCCTACAGCCACAAAGATCATGGTCTGATGATGAAGAAGACCAAGAGGCTGTACAAGAAAATGCTGCTGACCCAGCACCCTTCATTGCTCCAGTGGAAATCAACTATGTTGAGCCACAAAGAGTTGATGAAGAAGAAGATTTGGCTTCCTTGCCTAATCTTGAAGAATATACAAGGATCTTGCAGCGTCTCGCTCTAGAACAAGAGCAAGACCGCGTCAACGAGCTTCCTCGCAATCCAGAGCCTAAAGTCCCTGAAGACCATCAGGTACATCCTCCTTAACTCCTAAAAATGGAGAAAATTACTGGATAGACGATCCTCTTACATCCGAGGATGAGTCTGACTCCGATCAGGCAACGTTTCCTATAATGTGATAATTCGGGATTATAGCTCTTCCGAAGCATCGTCTGACGAGATCACTTACACTCCGACGACGCCTAGCAATGTATCCTCTGGAGCCACCTCATCTCACGTGACTTTCACTGAGATGGCACCCTCTCAAGTTTCTTCTCCTGAGACTGTGACTTCAAAGCTCACACCCTTCCTGACTGAAGAATCCCCAGCTATTGATGCTTGGGACGATGAATTGGTCAACGAAGAAGAAAGGTTGCTGGATGTTGTTAAGGACTTGTTCCCAGAAAATGCTCCATACAACACAATCACTAAGGATGGCAACTCTGCTGCAGATACATCCTCATCAAATGAAAAACAACAGCCTCTTGATCCTGAAGACAATATTCCAAATGAAGACCCTTCTCAAGAAGCTCTCGAAGTTGGTAGAGGCACCCGCTCTGGCCGGGACTACCACAAGAATTACAACCAATCTTCCTTTACATATGTAAACCCTTTAGGAAAAGATGTTGTAAGCGCCCCTAGTGGTAACAATGATGAACATGCAGGCCCCAAGGACGCTTTCAAGTATGACTTGATTGAACATTTCAAGCACATACCTGCACGACTGCACATCTTAGATTTATTACGAATGTCTCCACGCACTCGTGATAATCTCATTTCAGAATTACAAAAGCTGAATGAGGATGTAGATAAACATGCCCCGCAAGTCCTCCAAATTGAAGTGGACTGCCGGGTCAAAAACTCAGAAGCTTCCTCAAAGGGAGAAAAGAAGAAAACTGAGAGATCATGCATCGAATGCCTCTCAGTTCAAAAAGCAGCCAGTGCAACCCTCGCCTTCACTAAGGAAGACCTCCTACTTGGCAAAAAAAGGCACAACCGTCCCCTATACGTCACAGGGTACATCAAGGAAATGCCTATACATAGAGCTCAGATCGACCCAGGTTCTGCACTCAACCTCATCTCTACTTCGGCTCTTGAAGAGTTGGGCATCCCACCCAGCAAGCTGAGCCACACATTTGTATTTATTTTCTGATACAATTGGAGTACTCAAAGGTCTATCTGCAAAATCAGGTTCAAGTTGCAGATCGGTGATCTTATCTCTGAGGTCACTGTGTATGCAATAAAAACCCTATTCATGCTACAACATCCTTCTCAGACGCCCCTAGTTCCATGAGAATGGTGTTGTCCCTTCAACTCTACATCAATGCATCAAGTTTGTTGGCGACGACGGCATGATACATCGAGTCTTTGCGGACAAAAAACCCTTCAAAGGTAAAGAAGTCCACTTTGCAGACTCATAGATGTATGAAGGTGAGAAAGAAGAAGAGGACACATCACCCTTTGCCGAAAATCTCTAGAAAGATAAAGGCAAGGCTCCTCAACAATCACCAGAAGAAAACAAACCATCCGGTAAATCCGAAGAGAGCATTCAAACTCCCTTCATCATCTCCCTCAAACCTTCGAAGCCTTTTGTCATCACGACTAAAGTGAAGAAGGCAAAACAAAAGTTTGGGAGCAGATTTGTTGTCTTTTTCAGTGTCTATCATGCAAGACACGGATTCGGATTTAGAGCCAGAAGATGACACATCGTCAAGCCAAGCTGACACTCAGCAAGTTCAGCCTGCTCTTACTCCAATGGAGATAACTTCTGACATAAAAGATACTACGTCAGCTTCCTTTGTTGTTCCAGCAACTTCAGCAAAGGAAAAGTCGATCTTCTTCCGTAGATCCGATGCTTCTTCATCAAAATCCATGCTTGAACACTTCCAAAACGATGGTATGCCTCAACTATCCTTATATAGTCCTGTGGCACAAGCTATTATGAAGAAAATGGGCTATGACGCCCAAAACCCAGTTGGTTTGGGAGAAGGACGTGGTATTCTCACGCCATTGGGGCCGGTCTTGACAAAAAGCCAGCTGGGAGATTGGAGACTCTACGGCCATGTAGAAAAGTCTTCACACGGGCTAGGGTATAATCCTGGCACTCCCCTGAGACAGTTGACACAAAGGCTTAAAAGTCAATTTACTGACCAAGCCTCAGCATCTCAAGTCCATGAAGACATCGATCTCCCTGGATATCTCTTCGATGAGTCACCTGACAAAGATCCAGGAAGCTCATCCAATTGGTACGATTTCTCTGACAATGAAGAGGAGTTGTCCGATGGCATAGACGAATGGTCTTCTGACCTAGAAGAACCTTCGTCTCCAAAAGAAGTACCCTACTTCGACACGGTTTCAACAGGCGATTGGGACCATCTCATAGCAAGCCTTAAGAAATTTGCCGATCAAGAAGACCCGTGGAAAGGAATGAAACCTTGGCCTGGAAATGACCTTGAAACCCCAGAAGGTTTCGTAGTGCTGGAAGCGTCCGAAAATATTGTGGAGGAACCACCTTCGAACCTTCCAATAGAAGATCCTGTTCAAAAGATAGACTTGGGAACACCAGACAACCCACGTCCTGTATTCATAAGCAAGAATATAAAGGATGATGAGTTACCCGAGTATATCGCCTTTTTTCGTGAGTTCGTTGATTGCTTTGCATGGTCTTACGCTGAAATGCCTGGCTTAGACCCCAAAATAGCAGTCCATAAACTCAATCTTCAAGAAGACATCAAGCCTGTCAAGCAGGGCCAAAGAAGATTCCGTCCAGATGTGATTTTGAACAAGAAGTTCAAAAACTCAAAAGCGTCGACTTCATCCGTGAGGAACAACTTCCTGAATGGTTAGCCAACATTATCCCTATGACAAAGAAAAAGGGGCAGATCAGGGTCTGTATTGACTATAGAGACCTGAATGGCGCATGCCCTAAAGATGAATTTCTGCTCCCCATACCAGAGATAATGATTGATAATACCTATGGATTTGAGCGAATGACATTCATGGATGGTTTCTCTGGCTACAATCAGATAAAGATGCATCCTGAAGATGAAAAACATACATCCTTTCAGACCCCATTTGGCGTGTATTGCTACACTGTCATGCCATTTGGTCGGGAAAATGCTGGTGCTACATATCAGAGGGCTATGATGAAAATCTTCCAAGATATGCATCACAAGACGGTTGAATGTTACGTTGATGACCTCGCCGTCAAAAGCAAAAGAAAAGAAGATCATCTCGAAGACCTTCGAGAAGTTTTCCTCCGGCTTCATAAACACAAACTGCAAATGAATCATCTGAAGTGCTTCTTCGGCGTCTCGTCGGGTAAGTTCCTCGGATTCTTAGTTCGGAAAGCTGGAATAGAGCTTGACCCCATAAAAGTCAAAGTCATTCTAGAAATGCCCTCTCTAAGAACCTTGAGAGTACTCAAAGGGCTTCAATGGAGATTGGCCAACATCAGACGGTTCATCTCCAATCTTTCGAGGAAATGCCGTCCATTCTCCCGATCGATGAAAAAAGGTGTAAACTTTGTCTGGGATGCTGATTGTGAAGCTGCATTCCACGATATCAAGTCATACCTGACCAAACCACCAGTGTTAGCTGCTCCTACCACTGGAAAACCATTCATCTTGTACACAAGAGCCCTTGATCACTCTCTGGGCGCTCTGCTTGCACAAGAAAATGATGAAAGAAAAGAAGCTACTCTATACTACCTCAGCTGCATGCTAGTAGGTGCAGAGCATCGCTACTCTCCAGTCGAAAAAGAATGCCTTGCAGTGATGTTCGCCGTACAAAAGCTGCGTCACTACTTGCTTTCCAACACAGTCTACCTAGTCTCAAGGATCAACCTCTTGAAGGTCCTTGTCACAAAAACAGGTTCCTTCAATGCCCGACTGGCAAAATGGTCCATCCTTCTGTCACAATTTGATATTAGGTATGTAACATAAAAGGCAATCAAAGGGCAAGCTCTAACGGACTTTCTCGCAGAGCATCCATTGCCTAAAGATTCTCCACTCATAGATGATCTCCCAGACGAACCAGTCTACAATGTGGAGACTTTCTCACAAAATGCCTCCTGGAACATGTACTTTGACGGTGCAACCAGGACAAATGAAAAAAACAGCTGATATCGGGAGTTGGCATCCTCTTTGTTAGCCCCGACAAATACATGATTCCACACGCTTTCTCGCTACTGGAACCATGCACAAACAATGCAGCTGAATATCAAGCTCTGATCCTAGGATTGGAACTCGCCATTGAATCCTGTATCACCATGCTGGAAATCTTTGGAGACTCTCAACTGATCGTCAACCATATGAATCAGAAATTTGAAGTCAGGAATCCCGATCTGCTGCATTATACAATAGGGCATAATCGCTTCTGCAAAAGTTTGACATCTGTCACAACACCCATATTCATAGAGGTGAAAACATACGTGCAGATGCCCTGGCTGGACTTGCCACATCTATGGCAATCCAAGAAGGGGAAAACATGCAAATCACAGTGTGCGAAAGAAGAATCCTTCCTCCTCTTGAAGTTGCTGAATGCCACCGAGTGGTTAGAAGTCGGATTTCAATCCTTCAACCTTCAATTGGCGACTGGAGGGATCCATTCATTGATTACACTATGTTCGGAATCCTACCTGAAGATCCAAACGAACGGGTAATGTATCCAAAGACGAACCCCCAACTTTCATTTGGATATTCTTTCAAAAATCCTTTACAGGAAATCCTTCAATGGGGTACTTCTACGCTGCTTGTCATAACAAGAGGCTGAAGAAACACTCAAAGAAGTTCATGCTGGTCTTTGTCGAGCTCATCAGGCTGGTCCAAAGCTCTACGATCAGATAAAAAGGTTAGGTTATTACTGGCCTACCATGGTAGCTGAAGCAATGCAATTTGCTAAGCGCTGCTAACAATGCCAAGTTCATGAAGATTACATTCACATGCCTCCAGAATGGCTACATCCTACAATGATTTCATGGCCTTTCGAAGCATGGGGTATGGACATCATAGGTCTTATTTCTCCCCCTTCAAGTAAAGGTCATCGCTTCATCTTCGCCGCTACGGATTATTTTTCCAAGTGGTCAGAAGCATTTGCAGCTGAACGAAATGAAGACCTTATCAGTCCTTCAGTTCCTGCGCATCAACATCATTTGTCATTTCGGCATACCCAAAAGATTCGTCCATGATAACGGACCACAATTCCAGGATCATCGATTCTACAGGTTCTGCGACAAATACAAAATCCAAAGCCGTCCTTCGACTCCATACAATCCGGCAGCAAACGGATTAGCGGAAGCCTTCAACAAGACACTCTGCAAAATCCTCAAAAAAATGGTCTCTATTAAAAAAAGAGACTGAAACGACAAACTGTCTGAAGCTTTTATCGACCCACTGTTCGAGGACCAACCCATAACACACCATTCTCCTTGGTCTATGGATGCGAAGCTGTCGTACCCTTGGTACGTACAAATTCCTTCCTTGAGGGTATCCTTGCAAAATGACATGACTCAAGAAAGTAATGTCAAATTGCGACTCCATGAGCTGGACAATCTCGATGAGAGACGACTCGAAGCTTGACAAAGCATTGAACTTTACCAAGCATGCATGGCAGGATCTTTCAACAAAAAGGTCAGGCAATGCGCCTACAAAAAGGGTGACTTGGTTCTTGCGGTAAAAAGACCAATGGTCTTCGCTCACAAGTCCAAAGGCAAGTTTGAGCCAAAATGGGAGGGACCCTACATCATCGACAAGGTTTTCTCCAATGGCGCATACGCACTCCTAAACATGGAGGGTGACAGATGTATGCTGCCCATCAGCGGCAAGTTCTTAAAGCAGTACTACCCTTGAAGATTTACCCAACTGAGTAAGAGCAATGCCTTTACGGCTAAAACTGGTTTCCAGGTACTCGCTCGCTAAACCCGCTCTTTTTAGAATTTTCATATCAAATGTTGAAATTTTTAGAAATTCAAAAAATGCTTACTTTCATCGTTTCATTGTTCAAAATCCAAGTTTAGGAGCCTATCCCTAACTTAACCAAAATTTTCAACCCTTGAACCCAAAATTCATGGTTTGAAACAAAATCCGGATTCAGGGATTTCCACCCAAGTCCACCCTACCTTTTACCGCCAAAATGGTTTTAGGTCAAAACTTATGACCCTCGTGTCTTTAAACAAAAAAAATGGTTTTTCAAAAAATCGCGGGGAAGCGACGCTTACTCGATACTCGCACAAATCGAAAGAAAGCGAACCATGTTCGACACTTCCAAATTGCAGGGAAGCGACATTTCGTCAATACTTGCAAAATCAAACAAAAAAAAATGTGGAGACGCGACATTTCAGTTGATATCCACAACCCAAATTTCAAAGGTTCGAAAAAACCTAAAAACCGTGGAGACGCGACATTTCAGTTCATATCCACAACCCAAATTTCAAAGGTTCAAAAAAACCAAGAAATCGTGGAGATGCAACATTGCAGTTGATATCCACAACCTAAATGTTCGAGAAAACCGCAAATTTCAAAAATCGTGGGGAAACGACATCAAGTTAGTACCTGCAAACCAAAATTTTTGAAAAGCAAGGAAGCCACATTCCATCGATACTTACACCCAAATCCGGGAGGATGCAACATTCCATCGATACTCGCAATCGAATGAGCAAGGTACGACATTCCATCTATACTTGCAAGACCATTCAACAGGGAGGTGACTTTTAGTCGATACTTACATTTTTTTTAAAACCAAAAACCGGCTATAAATGCCACAAACCGGCTATAAATGCCACCAAACTGGCTATAAATGCCATAAACCGGCTATCAATGCCACAAAACAAACCGGCTATCAATGCCACAAAACAAACCAGCTATCAATGCCATAAAACAAAAACCGGCAATCAATGCCACAAACCAAAAACTTGGCTTTCAAAAAACCCGGCTATCAATGCCACAAACCGGCTATCAATGCCACAAACTCGGCTATCAATGCCACAAAATCGGCTTCCATGCCATAAGTAAAATCTGGCTCCCATGCTAAAATAATCATTTGACAAAAGATTTTCACAAAATGACAAGCTTTTGATCAAATCTCATTTAGCAATTTCTTTCATCACAAAAAGATTTCAGTGAGCATAGGGAAAACTAAGAAAAAAAGCATCCCATTTAGCAATTGCTTTCATCACAAAACGATTTAAGTAAGCGTAGGGAAAACAAAAAAAAAAGAGTACCAAAAAATACATGTGGTACTAAAGAAAAAAGAAAGTGTTCACAAGCACTACAAAAAAAAAAGAGTACAAAAAAAAATACATGTGGTACCAAAAAATAGGAGAAGGATAGTTTCTGCTACAAAAATCAGGTGCTCAACCAAAACTAGTTTCCAGCTAAAATTTTAGCTCCTCGAGCAAACTTTTGGCCTCAGCCGTCAGAGTTTCCAGGGCACGCTTCTTCAGGAACTTGCCATGAGATGCTTGGGTAGGCTGTAACCCTTCTTTCACACCGGGAAGCTTATCCCGAGCATTTTGCCATTGCTTGTCCTCTTGAAACTTCCTTTCAGGAACTCGATTAGCATCTGTAACCCGGCGAATCAGAGCACTCTCCCTATCGCAGCCTCTGTTATAGCAGCCCACTTGGCAGCGACTTGTGCCTTCAAATGCTCAAGACGTTTCCTGGCCTTATCGACCTCCCTATCAAGGATATTAAGGTCATGTGTCAGCCCAATGATGGCTAGCTCTTCTAAGTTCTTCTCTCAGACTAGCTGCTTCCTGCTTTGTGTAGCCTCATTCAGGTCAAACTTAGCCTTATCAGCAGGGTCCAGGAACATCTCCTTAAAGAACTGGTCATCAGCAAAACCAATGGTCTCAAACCACTTGTCACCCAATGCAATGATCCTATCAACGATCGCCCTGGCACCTGTGACATCCAGACCAACCTCTTCGGCATCACCGAGAATCTCCTGAACATGCTGGATCATGCCAAATCCGGCATCCAAGTGTCCAGTAAGGAGAGTCTCAATCCAAGAGCTCAGAACCCGCACCACCACCTTCTTCGCAAAAAGAAGAGATGGCCCAACTGAAGATTCGCCCCGCTCCGTTGGTCGGCTGCGCATACCATGCCCCATTGAAAGAGTAACAAAAGAACTCTTTCTAGTTGGAGCTGCTGGGGAAGGAATCTCAGCACGAGGTACCTCCTCCACCGTGTCAGAATTGGTTCTAGGAGTCTCTACCTCCCAATCAACCTCTGGGATCTCTTGCTCTGGCTCTGAAAGAAGCGACGGAGTCTCCTCTGTCACTTCAAAACTTGCCAAAGAAACAAAAAAAGGTATGAATATGATCCTGTTTGAAAATCATTATCAGGGTTATTACTACAAAATACCTTCTTCGACGACTGGTGGAACACTCTCTTCCTCCATGAACTAATCGGAAGCATCATCAACATTTGCATCCATCAATGGTTCAAAGTCATCGGAATCCTGTGGCAAGTCAACTGACAAGAAAAATGTTAGCAAACCAAGTCACAGACAAAAAAAAAAGAAAGCAAAAGAAGTTATACCAATTGGAGATTCGGGAACCACTCCAGAATCCCTATGTCATTCTTCTGGTGCCGCAACCGGATCCGTCACCGCCTCATCGGCAGGAACCTCAGGCGTCGCCAAGTCTTCATCATCTGCTAAAAAAAAAGAGCAGCAGGGTGAGAAAGCAAATCAGAACATGGAAAAATCCCATGAAAAGAAATGGAAAGAGAAAGAGGAAGAATCATACCTTCACCGACAGTCTCTTCTTCTCGGCTTCTCTTGGAGGCTCGTCAGCATCCTCTGGCACCTCCTTATTGATAGTAAGAGGAACTTCCAAATTAGGAGAACCTTCATGTTGCCACTTACTGCGATGATGACTCCTCTTCCTCTTACTTCTGCGGGCTCGCTTCTTAGAGGAACCTGCCCCGTTGTCAGAGTCAGGTCTCCCACTTGACTCCTCACCGGATGGTCTACTCTTGCCAGTAGACTCCACGGAAGCTCGCCTCTGTATCGCTTGCATCCAAGCATCAAGCTCAGCTTCCTCCTGTTCTAGCTGTTCTAAAGCCTCATCAGGTATTTCTCGAATAACTTCAGAACCAATGACTTCCTGGTCACCGAGAAAGCCTATCTTGTACTTCTCTCTAAAAAGGAAGGCCCAAACTTCCTCTCGCCGGACGCCATCCGACTTTCCAAGGCCTTTTCCAGATGATAGCTTCACATCAGGCTCCTTCTTGGAAAGCCCTCGCTATGCTGAAAAGCTCTCCACGAACCACTTCGTGAAGCCGGCAGTCCGGGAAGTCGACAACACGGGATAAAAATCATGGCAGTAGTGTCTTCAGCACTATAGAAAGCCCATGTCTTTCTCCCGTCCTGTAAACCTCCAAAGCGCTTCACCATGCTTGAAGGCTCTCCAACAACGCCTTGAGAAAAGCCCAACTACAAAGGAAAGTGAGAAGGTACACACGGCTGGATGTCGACGAAAGATGTCTGCGGTGGTGCTGACACGTATGCTGAAAAGCCACTCCTTCTCTGCATTTGTCAAGGAGTAATGCCTTCCCGACCTTGCCCTGGTAGAGTCTCGGGAGGCACCAAAGTCAAAAGCCTTCTTCCGCAACTCCGGAGAAAGCTTCACTGAAGACTGCCCCATTTCGACGTCCCTGAACCGTCGGATCCTCATGCGGGCAAACAAAAGTGATCCGGACACAGCTTTGCCCTTAGCCAGTCGAATCATGAGAGGATCATCATCCTATGCAGCACCCAGCCGGTGGAAGCTAGGACAGTGGTATACAAACCACGAAAAAAAGATATGGGCTGAAAATACCCTATTCATAGGAAGCCCAAGCCAAGCCAAAAAAGCAGCAGCCTATAGTTCGGTACACAAGTAGGAGTAAAGGGCTGGCACCAAAGCAGGCCGCTCTCCAAACGCCATTTGACAAGCCGGAAAAATACAATGCTACCCGATGTGCGTTCCATCTCCTTTAGTAAAAATAGCCTCACCTAGCCAAAAAGTGAGGTAAACAGCGAGATCTCTCCGCAGTGCAATGTCAGGACATATGGCATTTGTACTCGCAAAGAGATTTCTCAACTCTTCTTGCATAGCCAAAATCTTCTTCGAACCCGGATACTTAGCCCTGTCTTCCCAGGTCATGTTATCAGAAGGCTCCCCACTTTCAAAGAAGTTGGGAGACGAAGAGCTTTAACTCTTCCAACTGCTGGATCTTACTTTTGAGCCCTCCTTCTCCTTCAAAAAATCATAGAAGGCGATGAGCTGAAAGTACAAAAGCCTAAACTCCTCAGACTGCTCCTCAAGGACGCTGTCGATCGGCATAAACTCCTCATAGAGTCTGCCAAGGATGGGCAAACCAGTAATGGTGCTCGGCTCTTTCAAAGAGAAACCAATCTCACCATTCGTCACAACGAAGGTATTAGTTTGTGGAAGGAATGACTCCAACATAGCCATGAAGGCCTCGTCGGAAAAGATCACGGTCTCCCTAAAGGCGCGAACCGTATCAAGAATCTTGGCTTCCTTCAAAATGGCGCCACCAATCAGCAGGACGCGATCAGTCCACGACTTCCACTCGGAGTCAGCACTGAAACTGCCACGAAGTTGAAAAGGCTTCACCCAACTACTGCCGTCACCGTTGAAAATGCCAAGGCCCATCGGTCCCAAATCGACCGACGGATAATCAGAGCCCTGGTAGCCGCTGGCTGGCATCAACATGTCCATGTCAGCAGGCGACTTCTCTGCATATACAGGAGAACCGCCAACAAAAACCCCGGTCTTGATTACATTTGTCATCTTCACCCAGCTTGGAGGATCTTCCCTCTTAGAGCACGTGGAAGCAAGGCTCATAATCGAGATGGTGCGATCAAACGTCGACCGGGTAACAATAGTTCTCTCCTCACCATCAGCTGTGTAAGAGGACTAAAAACATCTCCTCTGGTATGTCACGTCGTCAGGGACTGCATCACCAAAGAAGAACGTAGGCTTGGGCAAAACCCTCTGATCATCCATCACCCATGGATGACTGCTTACCATGATCTTATAAAATTCCTCTCTCTTAAGAGCGATTAGTCACTGTCTCATCTCATCTTTGTTGAGAGAGTCGCACTCTTCGAAGTTTCTCTCAAGATACTGGACCTTCTCCCAGGCTTGCTGAACGGCCAGATTAGAATATCTAGCAGATCGATGAGGGACACTTGTAGCAGGCTTTTTACCCTTGTTCGTTCTGGAGGAACCACCTACAAAAGGTTGGAAAAAAAAGATAAATCATCAAAATGACAGGATTTCGCTAAAAAAAAATCTGGCGAAATTTTGACATGATTCCGGGGCAATTCCAAAGAAAAGGAACTACTCCGAAAGAAATAGAAAGCTTGAAGATGGGCTCAACGTCGCTGTGAGCTCCTAAACTCGAAACTTTCGGAACCTCAAAGTCTCTGCAAAATCAGGAAGGGCTCAACATCGCTGCAAGCTCTAAATTCCTAAATTTGTAAAGACTTTCAGGTATGCTATCACATCATGCTACCAATTCAATTTACAAAAAATGCATGCATGAACATCTTGGTTTGCCAAAAAATGCATTATCATGCTAGGCAAAAAAAAAGAAACTTTCTAAATAAAAAAAGGGGAGAAAGAAAAGAACCAAAAAAAAAAAAGAAAAAAAGAGGGACTAGCCCACAGGCCACGTGGCCGTACAGCCAGATCCGTACGGATCTATCCGTACCCCCCCCCCCCAAAAAAAAAAAAACGTGCAAAAAAAAAGCACAAGAAAAAAAAAGAAAAAACGTGTAAAAAAAGGGGGAAAACATGTGAAAAAAAAAGAAAGAAACAAAAAAAAAAGAAAGAACTTTTTTATCATCCTATTTCCTACAATGTAGTTTTCTTGAGAAAGGGAGCTTATTTGAAGCCATTGATGGAAAAGAAGAAGACAGTCTTGAAAATCTTGAAGAAGAAAAACTCTTGGTCTTAAAGCCCTCTTGGGAATATTGCAAAAGAAAGCAATAAGAGCAAGAGATCCAACCTCCTCCTTGCTTTTATAGAAGAGAGCAAACCAAAGAAGGAAAGAAGAAAGAGGTAAGTGTTACTAATTAGTAACCTTACCAAAAGAAAGAAACTAGAAAGATTCTTTCCCAAAAGAAAGATATCTTGAGGGATTATCTCCCAAAAAGAAATCAATGAGAGATTTTCTCCCAAAAGATAGGAGATTTGAGATATTCTCTCCCAAAGAAAGATATCTTGAGATATTCTCTCCCAAAATAAAGGGAATATGAGAGATTCTCTCCAAATAAATATATTCTTAGATATTCTCTATCCAAAGGATATATTTTTAGATATTCTTTACAAAAATAACACCATATGAGATCTAAACCATTTCAAAAGCTTAAGGTTCCATGGGTTAGCCCATATGAGCTAGGTTTGACCACCTAGGCACTTAAAAAAATAAAATAAAATAAATTTGGGCTTTTAGTCAAAGAGAAATCCCTCTTACCAAGAGCATACAAAAATGGTTCCATGCCTCTTTTGAGTTGATTGGACCATACAAAAAAAGAATTCCAAGTCCCATGAGCTTCCAAAAATTAAACCATCCAGCCTCATCTACCAAATTGAGCCAAAATCTTGAAAAATTGACATTCCAGAAAAATCCAAACCAAATCCTGGTCCCCTAACTTGCCACATACAACTTGTTAGGTCACAAGACCAAAACCAAAAATCAAAACTTGATCTCCTAACTTGCCACATACAGCCTGTTAGGTCACAAGATCAAAACCAAAATCGACCCCCCCCCAACATTCCACACACAGCTTGTTGGGTCACACGGTCAAAACCAAACCCGACCCCCTAACCTGCCACATACAGCTTGTTAGGTCACAAGGTCAAAAACAAAAACCCAAATCCACATCCCTGATGTCATATTCAAAACTTTGCCTCGAGATGGTACGTGATCCCTTTCACAACCATAAAATTTCCCTGGAAGCTCAAAAGGCTACAATACCAAAAGAAAGACCGTTCAAAGACTCTTGGTCAAGTCATAAGCTCTCCTTCAAAAATCTCTTCGAGGCACATCGACTACAAAAGTTAAGTAACTCGTTGCTGCACCTCGAGGGGGCATTTGTTGACACCAAAAATGTCACTTTATTTCTTCAAGATCCAAAAAGCTACATGAAGTCGCAACCTGCCATAAATAAGCAATGCTACTTCCAAAAAATCAAATCTTGTCAGAATCAAACAAAAACCGCAAGATCCTTCAAGATAGCCAAAAGAGGAGTACACAAGAAGTTTCGGGCCATTTCAAAATCATTTGGCCTAACTTTGCTTCCCGGTAGCTAAAAAGGAGCTCCCAGCGGCGAAAGCATCGGAGACAACAAATCTTCGATTAGAGCCTGTGGATGGTATCAAAATACATCCAAAAGGCTCCACGTCAAGTTCCAAGTCAAACTGACAACGTTTGACCCTCCATCAACCCTCAAACAACTAAATCAAGCCTCTCGGCGGCAAGAACCACTGAGGCCATCACTCATTAGAATGAGCATATGGACGGCTTCAAAATGCTTACAAAGGGCTACACGTCAAATTTCAGGTCATTTCGACAACATTTGACCAGACTTTGACGCTCGGAAGCCAAATCAAGCCTCTTGGTGGCGAAGCTCCCCGGGACCATGGATTCCAAGACAGAGCCTATGGATCATCTCAAAATGACTCCAATAGGTTTCCTGTCAAATTTCAAGTCAATCGGACATCGGTTGACCGCACATCAAAGCGCGACATCCCCCTCGCGATAAAAACAAGTCTACTGGCGATAGGACCCCAAACGGCTTCAAAACTCAAACAAAAACCTATGCCTGGTCTTATTTATTACTCAGGAGGCTTCACCCCAAATTTCAGGTCATTCCGACATCGTTTGGCCCAGTTTAAGCTTCTGACGGAAAATCGGCAACTCTACGCGACAAAGTCTTCGACTTTCCCGGAAAATTGGAAACTTTGCACTCCAAAATACAAGGATTCTCATCAAGTTTTCTATAGGGAAATCAGGACAATAAATGATAAAAAAATGTCAAGAAAAAATACAAAAGAAAAAAGAGTAAAAAAACATCAAAAACGGCCGTAAAACGAGACAAAAGGGGGGAAATTCCCCCCAGGGTCGCAAGCCCCTGCGACCCTAGCCCATGGTCACCTGTGACCATGGAGCCCGGAATCGCCGGGTTGACCCCGAAAAGCCCATTTTTTCAACGTTTTTCGTGATTTGAGGCTTCCGACTCTTGGGATTTTCAAAATTCATACTTTTGAGGTGCCAAATCCTTTAACATCCGTCAAAATCACGGGTCAATCATCAAGAGTATCAAAATCAACATTGATCGCCAACCGGTCAACAAAAAAAGTGTGCTTTCTACCCGACCGATCGAGAAATCGACAGGACAGATGTCACCGACCCGCTGTTGGCAACCAATACCTGAAGTTACATGGTCATCCAATGTCAATCTACATAAAGATCCATCGATGATCATCGCCAGAAGAATCCCAAAAGACGCGGCATGACCCATGACTCTTCAACTGCTCGACGACCATTTAATGCGATTATTTGACTAGCTTTATTGCAGTTATTAATTCATTTCTTTGTCGACCCAATTAGAAGCAAGCAAATGGGAGTTACAAGTCAATTGAATCATGACATTTAACCCATGAAACTCCTCCCATCATGGCGATTAAAGGCGATTAAATGCCCTCAATCTCCACCGGCCAATCAGAAGCCAAGAAAAAGGAGTTATAAAATAAAGGAATTAAACCTTGTAACTCCTCCTATTATGCGGCTTAATGACAATAAAAGCCCATAAACTCTCCTAAATGGCTACCAAGAGCCTACAAATAGGACAGCACTTCAAAGAAATCCAGATCGGAAAAAGATCAGAAAAATCACGGACAAACATCACATCCCAGATCAGAAAAAAGCACAGAAAATCCGAGATAAAGAAGAAATAAAACTCTGCTGAAGTTGTACATCGGCCACCGCTACAAGGTGAGAAAAGTCCCTTGGGGGTACCCCCCCCAAGGTCCTTGCATTCTCCTTCTGCCTCCAATGGCTTAGACGTGGCTTTTCAGCCCGTCTACTTAGTTTTTTATTGGACATAGGACCTCCTTTTGGTCTTTGTCCTCTAAAAATCTGAGGTTATAGCCAAGCCAAGCGAATCATGAGCATCTTCTGTTCTCATCTGTATGGATGATGGCGAAGTCCACATATGGCTTGCGACCGTCAATCTGAACTAGTCCCCCACAATCTCCTGAGAAGTTACATCCTCCTTTTCTTGCTTTTCACTGTAGTTTGTATTTTTCTAAAAGAGACAAAAATCACAGCTCCTGTCTTTCATTATTGATAAGAATTGTAAATCGGCTATAAACGCCAAAACCGGCTATAAACGCCAAAAATTGGCTATAAATGCCAAAAAAATCGCCTTTCACGGCAAATCAAGAAAATGTCTCTTTTCTTAAATATATGTGCAATGGAAAACTTGAAAGAAGTTGATTTCCTTTTTACTTGCGAAGGTCGATCTCCATATCACCACTTGCAATTCCAAGTAAAATAGAAAATCTGGCACACCCACACAAAAAAATATCGATACCCGCTTCTATCCCCCGGGCACGAAAGGGTCGTACCCAACGGACTCCCATGTCCGCCGACCTCGGTAGCACCGAGCATGAACGCGCGGTCCATCAATCACCACAGCATAGCTTTATCCATCAATCTGGGGCGGGCTTATGCTATTACTACAACATAGCCTAATCAACCACATCATCATATACATTGTTATAACATGTACATCTTGGGTAGTGATCTTTTTTTTGTAAAAAGGAGATTTCATTAACAAGCAAGAAACACAAAAACAAAAGCAAGACTCGGGGACATTCCTACAAAACAAAGCCCTCGAGAACAGATACCTACCTGCCCCTAAGAACGACAAAGCCCATCCATTGTTTATATCCTGATCACTAGAGAGAGATAGTTTAGCCAACGAATAAGCTGCCGAGTTAAAAGATCTAGGAATAAAATAAAACTCAACATAATCAAAAGTCAAAACTGTTGCCGATTTAAAAGATCTAGGAATAAAATAAAACCCAACATAATCAAAAGTCAAAACTTACTTCTTGATATCATCAAAAATTGAGTTGATTGCCCAATCAGGTTCGCCGTTAATAGCCTTAACTACTTCTTTGGCATCCGCGAGTGCAATAATCCTTGCATATCCATGTACATGAGGTGTTTGTAAAAGAAGAACTAGTGAAAATTTTTAATTAAATACTAAATATATGAACCGCTACCGCCCTTTTGGATCTTCATAAACCATATGTAAATGGGTTAATGGGTAAACTGGGGTTCATTCGTTTGGACAACCTGAGTCACCTTTAAGTAATAGTTACTCTTATTATTTGTTATAACCAATTAATAAAAAGTAGAGTTCCAAATTATTGGATTTACAGGTGAACCGATTATAGATTTCCATTTTTCGGATATTTCACTGCCTAATTAAGGCAATAGATTTCCATAAATTCAAATCAATTATCTAGGCCTGCAAACTCCAATATCACAAGACTACACGATGTTCTCACTTCTTGGAGCTTTCATGCAACAACCCCAGAAGATAAAAGGAATAAGAGTGAATCTTCCTACTCCCAATGCATCAATGTAATAAGAGATCTCCATTTAATGGGCATTGGAGAAATGGCCTAATAGGAGATGTTGGCTTCTTCTAAAAACCTAAGAGAATGGAAGAACAAGGGAATTAAGGAATACCCAGTTCCTAAAACACCTTCTGTGCAATACGTCATGAATCTTAGTTAAATACACATATACACAGTAAAATGCAGAACTATAAGAACTTGCCTGAGATAACTAGAAATTCTCTAAAGTGATCATGACCCAAAACCAAAAACCAGAGATATCGATGAAATCTCCATGATTTTCAGTAAATAGTATCTCCAAAAGCGTTTTAAGTGTTCATTTTCTTTTGCAACTTTTGTCTTCTCTATAAAGCTTCTTCTGGAGAATGCATCTCAAATAAGACCAACACATTAGAAGAAAATAGAAAAACATGAATCACACAAACTAAATCACTGTACTTAGAATCCATGAATCTCAAAATTATATGTGAGAAAAAAAAAATACTTACATCCATGATGCTTATCCATGACTCTATTCACAAGCCATCATTGAAAGAGATAAAAATATATTGAAAGAGGGACTCACAGATGGGTCTTTCATTGTGGATCAAAATCGAGGTTTACTTGTGAACAGGTTTCTATTTCAACAGGAGAGAGCTCTTGTTTACCAAATCTTCTTCTTTGTATTCATACTCGACACCCTTTTCTAACAAAAAAAAAGAAAAGAAAATCAACATCCCTGTTGAAGCCTGAATCTATTTTTGTATAAACTCAAAATCTTCTATTCCATAAAGAAAAAAGGCAAGATGGAGGAAAAAATGGAAAAAAAAAAGAAATAGAAAACCCTAACCTGACTTATAGTTTTGAACAAATCGACCAGAGGGAGAGATCTCGGGTGAATTCTAGTGGAGTTCTACGGTGGGAAGAGGGCTAGATATGCCAGAGCTCTATGTTGTTGAAGGACCACTTTTCCCTGGTTGCCGAGAGATAGAGGAGTGAGAGAGTGTCCCATCGCAGTAGCGCCAGAGCAACAACCTTCTCCAGTCGCAGCTGCAAAGGGTTGTCGCCTCCGGTTGCAGCAACCAAGTCCGATTCGGCCACCCTCCATCGCACCAACAGCAGTGAAAGGTTTTGATGTCGAGGGCGAGAGCTTCGAAATGGAGAGAGGAGTCTCTCATTTTCCGCATAGAAAATTGTTATAAATACTTACCCGTTAAAATCGCTATTTTACGATGTCTGATGGGGGGCGGTTCGACTAGCAAAATCCATGATTTCGTAGAAAATGGAGGTCCTCTTTCCTCGGTCCCAGTTGCATCCAAACGTCGGTTTTCCACAAAAGCAAGGAGAATGGCCGAGAATTCCTCCCTAAAGACCTTTACCAAACGTGCCTTAAAAGAAAAGGCTAAAGCTTGGCTTTATGTATTACAAGTTGGGTCCATCACTACATGGGCGAAGATAGTCGAAGAGTTTTCCAAAAAGTTATACACCAAGGAGAAAACCACTTCGATGAGGCAGGCCATCAATGGATTCCATCAGATGGAAGGGGAGACACTTTACAGTTATTTGGAACGGTTCAAACACCTTAATCCAGTGTCCCCACCATGGATTTGGAAAAATCCAATTAGTCCAAATTGTGTATGAAGGCATGGATTATCCAACCAAACAAATGGTAGAATCTTTCTGTAGTGGGAATTTTACACAGAAAACAACGGAAAAAGCTTGGACATTTTAGGAAGATACCACTGAGAATACATTGCAATGGGCCCTAATCAAGAGGGAGCCCACTAAAACCACCATTCCCGAAAATGGGGGAATGTTCAAACTTGAACGAAAAATTGAGGTAGAGGCCAAGCTAGCCACATTGATTAGGAGGTTAGAGGCCTTAGAAATGACCCAAAGGCCCAATCCAAACACTTTGGAGTCATTGAAGTATAGTCAGGGCGTGAATGGAGGGATTGACACAACAATTTTGGGTAAGGCCGAATCTATTAAGGAGCTCAATGCACTATATCAAAACACTCATTTTGATAATCGTCAGAGGTATGACCCGTACTTCAACACATACAATCCAGGTTGGAGGGGCAGCCCAAACTTTTCCAGGACCACGGCCGAACTCAAGGTGGCCCATCTCAGTCCACTCAATTTCAGCCTAATCAATCTCAAGTCAATGCCCCACTCGGTTTCTAAAAACCCAACTTCAACCCAACTCCACTGACCTAGAGGGTAGGTTCTTTAGAAAAGGCCACGAAACTCATGTCTCAAACCACGGCCCAATTGTCTCAGAGTACTGCTCAATTTCAATAGACAACTAGTCAACTTTTAAATGGCCACACTCAAACCCTTACAAAACTCGAATACCAAATGGGCCAACTGACCAATTCATTGAGTGCTAGAGAGAAGGGAACCTTCCTTAGTCAACCTGAACCCAATCCCAAGGGCCAAGTTGTTTATGATATAAAAGGAAAAGGCCCAGAATAAGTTAAGTCCATAATTATTCTTAGGTCGGGTACACAAATTGATATAAAGGTTGAACTACTCAAGGAACTTGAGGAAAAACCAAGTGAGGAAGTGGAAACTGAGGAACAAATTATGAATGCTGAACCTATGGTAGAATCTAAGCCATTCAAAGAAAAACCAATCATAATTGATCCATCACCTAGTGAGCCCTCTCCTAAGACTTACATTCCTAAGGCTCCATACCCCAGAGGCTTGGGCAAGCTTGGTCAACTGCCTAGTTAGATAAAATGCTAGAAGTGTTTAAACAAGTGAGAATCATCATCCCACTACTTGATGCTATCCAACATATTCCAGCCTATGCCAAATTTCTGAAGGATCTTTGTACCTTCAAAAGAACTACAAATGTGCCCAAGAAAGCTTTTCTAGCACAGTAAGATAGCTCAAATATTTCATATCCAACCACAATCAAATACAAGGACTCGGGGTGTCCTATCATTTCCTGTCAATTAAGGGACCATCATATAGAGTAAGCTTTATTAGACTTGGGTGCGGGTGTGAACCTTCTTCCATACTCTATTTATGAAGACTTAGTTTGGGGGAGTTAAAAAAGACTCATGTGACCCTGCAATTGGCAGATGCATCAATTCGATACTCCAAGGGAGTAGTAGAAGACGTTCTAATCAAAGTTGGAGACTTTGTGCTTCTTGTGAATTTTGTTATTTTGGATACCAAACAAGCACCAAGAATTGAACCAAAAGTACGAGTAATCTTAGGGAGACCATTCCTAGCTACCGCAAATGCTTTGATCAATTGTAGGAATGGAGTGGTGCAAATTTCATTTGGGACCATGACTGTTCAACTGAATATTTTTAATATTAGTAGGCAACCTCCTGATGAAGATGATGTGGTATTTGAAGTCAATTATATTCATGAATTAATGGTGGAAAATCACATGCCCCATTTAAATCTCAAGGATCCATTAGAAGCCCGTCTGGCAGATTTTGGAACTGAATTTGACATAGATGGACACATTGAGGAAGTAAATGTTCTATTGGACTCAACCCCAGTCATGGACTGCACCAGATGGCAACCGCAACATGATATTCTGACCCCATCTACCTCCCTACTGTCAGTAATTATTTAATCGATGGATATCTGAAAACTTAAAGTGGGGAGATTAATAAGCATTTAATAACAAGAAGCTCGAAATATTATTTTGAGAATAAGGATAGGAGTGCAATTATAATTCTCTAGTGGACTGAATTGTAATTTATGAAACTAGGATTCTAATTTGGATCGAATTAGGGTTTCCTGATTTCATAAGAAGCATATTCCTTATTTATTTCTTAGGGTCCCTATTGTAGCCTATATATATGCGTTATTGCTCTCTTGGTAAAACACACAAGAGAAATCTCATTTTTGAGAGCAGAGAGAATTCGCAGAAGAGGCCCACTCCTTGGTGCAGATTCTAGCATAAGAGGAATACAGTAGAAGATCTTGAGATTTTCGAGTTGTTGTATTACCGAGGTCAAATCAGAGAGATCTCGCAGGTATGATCTTCGATCATCGTTATTTCCGCATTTAATCTGTACGCGATATCTTGAGATTCTAGCAGCATCTTCTTACAATGGTATCAAAGCCAATCTTGATACTGCGTATGGATTAAAGATCACATAGTACGATTATAAGATGTTGTAAAAAACGTGATTTGCCTTTACTACAACTAACCCTTATTTTGCAGCAATCTATCTAATCTCTGTTTTGCAGCGATTGATCTGGCTATCATGGTCACCATGTGTGTATGCTATGTGAATGGATCCCATCAATTAAATTCGTGGTTACTGTTTTACATATTTTATCTTTGATCATGGTGATGTTATTATATTGAGATAACATGTGAACTCCGTTTGTCAGGAGGCTTAGGATTCGATGTAACTTTTTTTCATGAAGATGTAATTATATTGAGATAGCATGTGAACTCTGCTCGTTAGGAGGCTTAGGATCCAATGTAATTGTTTTTTTTTTTCATGAAGATTTCTTAAGAAGAGACACAGGTTCTGTCGTAAGGTTTTCTTAAGAAGAGACACAGGTTTTGAAGGCAGCTCGACCCCCATCGGGGGACACCCCCAGACCCCCTTCGCGAAGTGCATGTCTTAGAGAAGTGGCAATCAAGAAGAAGAAAGGATCCTACTTGACCATGATAGCTAAGACTCTTTTGCTGGTTATCTTTCTTTATTTGTGCTTAGATGTCTATTATTATCATAATATTATACTTGTTTGATTATGTTTGGAATGGTATAGTAGTCTAGATATAGTTATCTATTACTACTAGATTTCAAACTGGTTTTAATTAAATTATTTTATAAATAACCCTCATTGCTAAATAACTAAGTGGGAGAGGGAACCTCTTTAGTTCCCATGGTCTCCATCATTGTTTAATAGGAGATGTAATCAACTTATGTGTTAACCTTGAAGTCTTCCTCCTCATCGGATGAGTTAATTATGGAATCTCCAGTACAAATTCCCATATGGAAAATTTAGGGTAATTATCAGTATAAGGTCTTTTCTCTATCAGACGAGACCGAATACAAAATAATGGACCTTGAATTAAATGATGGCATACACTTAGCTATAAACAACAGTATGCTCTCCATCTGAGTCTCTTCTGTTATTTATAGGACCAAAGTCAAGGTAGTTGTTTGGTTTTACTTGGCTTGGTTTGTTGCCTTGATAGTAAAACTAATAGGTTATGTCCTATCTGAACAAAATAAGTATGGTAGAAGACTTCACATCGAGGCATACTATACATTGGTGTTTAGATTGTTATCGGATTCTTTTATTTATTGGCAGAGGGAGCCATTCTATTTTGTTTTGAATCCAAAGTTTTTATTTGCCCATCATAATTTTTTATTATATAATGCTCAGGATTTAAGATGGGTGCTTTCAATCCACTTGCTGTTATTCTCAAAGAACACAAACTCACTGGACCTAATTACATTGGCTATAAAAGAAATCTGGATATTGTGCTAACTGCTGAAGAGTACAAATATGTGCTTACTGAGGTATGCCCGGAGAAGCTTGTGGATGCTTCTACCGATGAGGTGGCAGTCCAAGCATACCAAAAATGGAACAAGGCTGATGAGATGGCGCGATGTTACGTGTTGGCATCCATGTCAAATGTTTTACAATCTCAGCATCAGCAGTTTCCTACTGCCTATGACATCATGTACAGTCTCAAGGAGATGTTTGGTGATCAGTATCGGGCAGCTAGACAGGTTGCTATGAAAGAACTGTTTAACACTAAGATGGCTGAAGGTACCTATGTGAGGGAACATGTTCTGAAAATGATGGGACACCTCAATGAACTATAGGTCCTTGGAGCTGAAATTGATGGGGAGACCTAGATTGATATCATTCTCCAATCCTTGACTGATTCCTTTGAGAATTTTCGCATGAATTACAATATGAACAAACTCAATTTTTCTCTGGCGGAATTACTCAAGGAACTTCAGGCTGCTGAGAGCCTCCTGAAAAAGCCACGTTCTGTTAACATTGCGAAAAAAGGTTCTGTCTCTAAGCCAAAAGGCAAGAAGAAACAGAAAAATGGTTAGAATCGTAATACAGTTCCTCAAGGGGGTAACAGAACACAGGGAGGAGTGAAAAAGCCTAAAGGCAAGTGTTTTCATTGCAAGCAGGTAGGGCACTGGAAAAAGCAATGTCCGACTTTTCTCAACAAAGTGAACAATAAAGGTAAATTCCATTCACTAGTTGTTGAATCATGTTTGGCGGTTATATCTACCGGTACCTGGTGTGTAGATACGGGAGCCACTAATCATGTTTGCAATTCTTTGCGAAGGTTCCAGGAAACCGGGCAACTAAGTGATGAGGAGATTTATTTGCTTATGGGTGATGCTACGAAAGTGTCAGCAGTTGCAGTAGGAGATGTTTATCTAAGTTTTAGTAGAGATAGGACTCTAATTTTAAAAGATTGTCTTTATCTTCCATCCATTAGGAGGAATTTAATTTCTATTTCCAAGTTGGTTAAAGATAGATATTCCCATTATTTTAATAAATTTGTGGTTATTAAGTACAATAAAAGTTTTATCTGTTCTGGTTCATTAGTGAATGATCTTTATATTGTTGATCCTATCTCTCCTAAGCTGCAACTAACTGAATCAAATAACACTATTACCCTACCATGTAAGAGAAAGGAACCTTCCAAAATGAACCAAAGTATCTTTGGCATTTACGCCTGGGTCATATTAATCTACAAAGGATTTCCAGATTGGTTGCAAATGGACCATTAAATTCATTGGAAGTGGAGGCACTTCCAGTATGCGAATCTTGTTTAGAAGGAAAAATGAACAAGCGTCCCTTTTCGACAAAAGGCTATAGGGCCAAAGAACCGTTGGAATTGATTCACTCTAACTTGTGTGGACCCATGAATGTCCAGGCAAGAGGTGGCTTTGAGCATTTCGTTACTTTTATCGATGACTACTCAAGGTATGAGTACATTTACTTAATACACCGTAAGTCCGAATGCTTTGAGAAATTCATTGAGTATAGGGCGGAAACGGAGAAGCGTTTAAGAAAAAGTATCATGACACTACGATCTGATCGTGGTGGCAAGTACTTCTTTGGGGAATTTAGGGATTACTTAGTTCAAGATGAGATTACATCCCAGTTGTTTGCACCGGGTACCCCTCAACAAAATGGTGTTGCTGAAAGAAGGCATAAGACTCTTATGGATATGGTAAGGTCAATGATGAGTTATTCGGATTTACCTACTTCATTCTGGGGGCATGCTCTAGAAATGGCTGCATACATTCTAAACTTAGTTCCATCTAAGTCAGAACCTACCACACCCATAGAACTATGGACTGGGCGCAAACCCAGTTTAAAGCATGTTCGGATTTGGGGCAGTCCAACACATGTGCTGAAAGGGAACACAGATAAGTTGGAACCAAGAACGGAAGTTTGCATTTTCGTTGGATATCCCAGAAGAACAAAAGGTGGTTTGTTCTAATCATAAAGATCGAAAGGTCATTGGTAGCACCAATGCTCGATTCTTAGAAGAGGACTATGTAATGGACCACAAACCCAAAAGCAGAATTGTTCTAGAGGAATTGAGAGAAGAAAGACCTACCCAAACTTTTCCATTAATAGTAGCACAGGAAGAGACACCTACACTTGCCGAGTCTCAAGTTGATGGTACTCCAGGTGAAAACAATAACATGCTGGGTGACTAGCCGGATCAGCATGTAAATGATGGTTCACCAGGAGTAGTTTTAGCACCATGTGACCCTATTAATACACAGACACAGGATGTGCCTCATCGTAGTGGGAGGGTTATTCGTCAACCCGAAAGGTATACGTTCTTGGGAGAGTCATTCGATAGAGTCCCTGACGAGCAAGATACCGAACCCTGTAACTATAATGATGCACTCCAAGACAAAGATGCAGATCTATGGCAACAAGCTATGAAAACAGAAATGGAGTCCATGTACTCTAACCAAGTCTGGGATCTTGTAGAACCACTAGAGGGGATAGAGGGGATAAAACCTATCGGTTGTAAGTGGGTGTACAAGAAGAAAAGAGGGGTGGATGGAAAGGTTGAAACCTTCAAAGCTAGACTTGTTGCGAAAGGGTTTACTCAGAAAGAAGGAATCGATTATGAGGAGACTTTCTCGCCAGTAGCCATGATGAAATCCATCAGAATTATTTTATCCATTGCGGCTCATTTTGATTACGAAATTTGGCAAATGGATGTCAAGACAGCTTTCCTTAATGGAATGGAAATCTTGATGAATGTATCTATATGGTACAACCAAATGGATTCGTAGCTGATGGTCGTGAGCACATGTTGTGCAAGCTTAAGAAGTGTCAGACCCCGACCCAGGTTTGAATATTTAATTATGTTTTAATCGCGATCAGTGGATAAGTGGGGTTAGTGGACAATTAGCTTATTTTATTAAGCTAGATTAGAAGATTTGATTAGCTTGAGATCCGTTGTTAGCCTTTGACTTAAGTGTGACACGGGCCGGGGCGCCCGTGGATTTTGTATGAGATTGTTGAATTTGTTCTTGATGCTTGTAAAATCCTCATTTATGTGTATTTTGACTTACTTCCTTTTGATCATCAACTTTCATGTTTTGGCCAACTTGATTTTGTGATCAGAAATCGCGTTTTTCGAGAAAAAGGGCAAAACTGACATTTCACACAAAACCTGTACCCAAATTTCGAAAATTCCAGAAATTGCCAAAAATATACTTTTTGGAAAGTAGAAATTTCGCCGATCATTTTTGTCTTCTTCGTCGTTTCCGTTCGGGGCCCGCAAGTACCGTTTTTAGGCTTGTGAAGATCGGGGCCCACATTGGCTTGTCTCTTAAGAAGAGAGCTTTTCTCTCTTCTTCTTCATTTTCATTCCAGCAAGTCTTTGGCTAGGGTTCCTTTCTCTTCTTCCTTCTCACTCTCTCTCATCTGGAACTCTCACTTGGTGAGGTACCCTTGGAGGATTGATCTCCTCAATCTCTTCCTCCCTCTTCAAGCTTCCTAGGGATACCATTCTTGAGGATTTTGAGCTAAGAGAAGCCCTCCATTCAAGCTTTTCTTCTTTGTTAGGGTTCCTCAAGGTGAGCAATAGTTTCCCAAACTCTAGATCTTTGCTTTCCTCTCCATTTGGAGCATTTTAATCCCTTTTGCTAAGGTTTTCTTTGAGGTTTCATAAGTGTTGATATTTTAGGGTTTCTTGGGAATTTTTGGGGTTTTTGTAGATTTGGAGCTTGAAGCTCTAAGGATTTGTTTGAGGAGTGTTTTTGAGCTTATCTTGGCTAAGGCAAGTATTTTCCAACATTAATATGATGTTCTTCCTCATTTGATTCTATTTCTTGATTTCTTTCTTTTTATGTTAATCTTCTTTAGCTATGATTTGCTTTGATTTAATGCACCATCTTAATGGTTATCTCAAGTTATGTTAATGCTCTACTATGCATTGGAAGCTTACTCTATTTTGGGTTTCTTGCAAAGTTTGTTTCATGTGTACAAATGGGTATTCTAAGGGATGGAAAAGAAGTTTGATTTCATTTAAAAGTGTGGTAATTATGTTAATTAGATGGTTTAATGGTTTGTAGAGGATGAGAAGAGGCCCCAGATGTTGTAGGATGGTTTATGGAAGGAAGGGAATTGAAATGATCATAGAAAGAAGGAAGAAAAGCACAAAGAAGGAGAAAATTCTGCACTCGGGCCGGACTGGGCAGGCCCAGTCCGCTCGAGCGACCCACTGGGTCGCTCGAGCGGACCAGGTTCTGTCTGGGTCCGCTCGAGCGACCCACTGGGCCGCTCGAGCGACCCAGCTACTGTCTGGGTCCGCTCGAGCGGACCTGGGTCCGCTCGAGCGAGCCCAGCTCAGTCTGGGCTCGGGTTTTGGGCCTGATTCAGGGTCCTTTTTAGGATGGTTTGATGGCCCAACTGAAGGTTGTGAGAAGCCCATTTCTTAGATGTTCTTTGGGCCTGTTTTAAGGTCAATTAGTGGGCTGTTCTTGGGTCTTATTGTTGGGCTGTGGATGACATGAATTGTGGGCTATGTTAGGGATTGTTTGAGCTTGTTTTCCATGGACTGTTGAGCTTGAATAAGGCCAGCTGTAGGCCTGATTAAAAGGGATCTAAACCTACTTCTAAAGAAGACCTATTCTATATAATTTCAAGCCCACTTCGGGTCTATGTCCAAGCTCAATTCAGCCCCTAAACTCTCTCCTATAAGTGAAGCCCATTCACCCTTTGCAAGCCCATAACTCATGGTGAGAAGTGTTTTAAACCATGGCCATACCACTTAGGAAAACCCTTGAGTCTAAGTGTACATTTAATCCCTTGTGATTGTCAACGATCATCAGTGGCACCAAATAACTCTCTTTAATGACAATAAGGGGATTAAATGTATATCGAGACTACCCGCTTAGTCGACCGACCCATCATTCATTCTTTTGTATAAAAAGACTTTTGGTTTTGGTTCTTCTCCTATGCTTTTATTGTTTTGAAGTGGATTACCCCATACTTTAGAAATGATGAAACTACTCACTTGTTTTGCGTGGCTTCGCCTATATGCATTTGTTTGGAGTAGTTTTCTATCAACTTTGGAAATGTATCTTATAAATGGAATTGCATTTCTTCGAGGTTTCGGATTTTCTCTAAAATGGCACCACTAGGCTTAGGTCACCTTGTCGGACTGATCATCCGGCTTGGGGTCTTTACTTTGTTTGCCAGCTGCAGTTTGGATTCCGTTTGTACCGACCATGGCAACGGTAATTACCCGTTCCCACGTTTAGTGGCTACGGTTCTGTCTGATAACGACTATGTCGTTCCGTCCCACGTTTAGTGGCTTCGGTTTGTATGCTCCGGTTACTTCGGTAACAGGAGAATATAGCTTCATGTGGGTTGCCATTGTTTTTACGCATTGATATTCATCTCATGGCATCGTCTTTATGTTATTCAGCTTGACATTAGATTTGTAAACCATTGAGATGTTTCTCCTATATTTACTTCGACATTGTTAGTGATCGTGATTTCATCGTAGCTCTTTCTTATCATGTTCTGTTTTACTTTCATCTTATTATTGTTGTAATTGCTTGCCAGACCGTTGTGTCTGACTCTCTTTTGTTTGGTGTCAGATGTCGAGCCCCTCGCGGTTGAGGCGCACTTCGAGGCGGAATCCATAGTTCCAGCGGAGGGCGAGTGGCAGCCCGATGATGTCAATTAGACGTCGGGTTGTCTTGGAGCTGCGACCACATTTTGGGGATTTCATATTATACATTTTGGGTTTTTGGTTATGGCCATTGTTGGCTTATTTTCTTTTGGGGAAAGTTTGTAATTAATGCTTAACTTTACTTTTGTATCAACTCTAACTAACTTTGGCCCACAGTAAATGTTTCTCTTTTGATGCTAGTCTCGTGCGTTCTCAATTTTATATCCGTTTGTGAGACTTTTATGTTTGCTACAAAGCTTCCGCGAAATTTGTTTGTATGAAAGTGATCCTTATACATCACTATTGGATTTGGATTCCGTGAATCCTTACCGCGGAAACCTGTGGGAAACTAGCGTGTGCGGGCGGAATTTTCTGGCCCGTCGCGCCGCGTCCCCGGATTAGGGCCTCGTTTAGCGGGACCTCGGTCCGGGGGCGTGACAGGCTTGGTATCAGAGCGAGAAATATTTGAGGCAATTAAAATTGGATTAGAAACATAAGGACGTGGCAAGGATTCGTTAGCACTACCGTTAGTTAGCATCGATTTGGGATTGGGAACGCTTTATTATTATATCTTGTTGTACTAACAAGTTGTTTTGCAGCAATATGCCTCCACGTCGACCTCCGGCAAATGCGAATGCAACAGGTAGCAATCATGATAGCGAGATTGAAAACCCGGTGACGGGTCAATTCCAACAACTCATGCAAATGTTAGTTGAACAACAGCAGCGAGCCAATGATAATCAAGCTCGATTTCAAGAACAAATGGCCAAGAAGGATGAGGAATTAACTCAAGTGCAAAGGCAACTGCTTGAAGTGTTGGGTAGAAGGCCAGAACCAGTAGCTAATGTGGAACCAGTGCAGCATAGGGACAGAGACCCTAATATCCTGTTTGAGAAGTTTAGAAAAAGGGGTCCTAAAGAGTTTACGGGTCAGGAAGAACCTTTGGCAGCGGATGATTGGTTGGCTCATACCGAGAACATCTTCGATATTTTTGTATGTACAGGCAGACAGCGGGTTCACTTGGCAGCATCTATGTTTACTGGGTTGGCAGACATTTGGTGGAAGACTGTCAAGGAAGGCTATCAGAATATCGCAGATGGGATTGCGTGGGCCACTTTCAAGCAGCAGTTTAGTGAGAAATATGTCCCAGCACATATTAAGAAGCAGAAGGCAGCGGAGTTCCAGTTGCTTAAGCAAGAAGATATGACTGTCCTTGAGTATCTTACGAAGTTCGAAAAGTTATCTCGCTATGCTCCAGAGTTGGTGGACACCGAGGAGAAAAAGATTACTAAGTTTATGGATGGGCTCAACCCCAATATTTTGAGAGATGCTTTGGGTGTGGTACCACCAACCACCTTCCAAGAGGCGATCAAAAGGGCCTATAGGTTTGAGGATATAAACAATCAGATTATCAAGGACAATCAAAGGAAGAGGCAGCAGTTTCAGAGTGGGCAGAAGTCTTACCAAGGAAAGAAGCAAAAGAAACCTCAGAATGCTCCAACTCAGGGCGGGTGTGAGCATTGTGGCAAGAATCACTCTTCTCAGCAGTGTTATCGACTTTCAGGGGCGTGTTTCAAGTGTGGTAGCTCAGACCACCAAGTGAAGGATTGCCCGAACAATAGGAACCAGGGCAACAGGGCACCTCAGCAGCCGCCTAGGCAAGCCCCTCAGCAAAATCAACAAGTAGTTCAGAATCCTCCGAGGCAGCAGCAGAACCAGCAGCCCCGTCAACAGCCTCAGAACCAGAATGCCCGTCCACAGCAGCAGAATAGGAATATGCAGCTTGCGAGACCAAATCAGAATCAGAATAGACCGCGTCAGCAAGGCCGTCTCAATCATATCAATCAAGTGGATGCAGAAGCGGCAGGTGATGTTGTGGAAGGTAAACTTCTAATTTGCGATGTTGAAGCTAAAGTGTTGTTTGACCCGGGATCTACCCATTCTTTCTTGTCCCTTGTGTTTGCTAAGAAGATTAGTGTACTTGTTAGAGAGTTAGAGTTTGTCTTGACTGTTACTACTCCGGTAGGGAAGCAAGTGGTGTGTAGTACTTTTTACCCGGGTTGTCCGGTGAAGATAGGAGAAGTCATTTTCCCTGCAGATCTTATCACTTTAGTGATGCATGACTTCGATGTCATTCTAGGCATGGATTGGCTAGCGGGTCATCATGCCTCCATGGATTGCTATAGTAAGACCATTGTGTTTAGGTTGGATGGGTCGTCCTCCGGGGTGAAGTTTCAGGGAGAGAAAAGGATTTCTCCAGTTAGGTTTATTTCAGCTTTTTCGGCAGCTAAGTTGTTAAGGTCAGGTTGTGAGGGATTTATTGCTTTCATTTCCAAGGACGAACAGTCCCTAGGGGTGGAGAATATCCCGATAGTGTGTGAGTTTCCCGATGTTTTTCCAGAAGAGATTCCAGGGTTACCACCCATCAGAGAAGTTGAGTTTACAATAGAGTTGGTGCCAGGAACTGCTCCGATCTCCATTGCTCCTTATAGGATGGCTCCAGCGGAGTTAGGTGAATTGAAGTTGCAATTGCAAGAGTTGCTAGATAAGGGCTTTGTTAGGCCAAGTGTTTCCCCATGGGGAGCTCCAGTGCTTTTTGTCAAGAAGAAAGATGGAAGTTTGAGGATGTGTATAGACTATAGGAAGTTGAATCAAGTGACCATCAAGAATAAGTACCCTTTGCCTAGGATAGACGAGTTGTTTGATCAGTTGCAAGGTGCGAAGTTTTTCTCGAAGATAGATTTGAGGTCCGGATATCATCAGTTGAGGGTTAGAGAATCAGACATCCCGAAGACAGCTTTCCGAACTAGATATGGGCACTATGAGTTTTTGGTGATGCCCTTTGGACTGACGAATGCGCCAGCGGTATTCATGGCTCTCATGAACAAGATTTTTGCACCCTATCTAGATCAGTTCACCGTCGTCTTCATCGATGATATTCTAGTGTATTCCAAGTCGAGAGAAGACCATGAGCAGCATTTGAGGACTTCTTTGCAGTTGTTGAGAGATAACCAGTTGTATGCAAAGCTTGGGAAGTGTGAGTTTTGGCTAGAGCAAGTCTCTTTTCTGGGTCACATCATTTCGGAAGAAGGGCTAGCAGTTGACCCATCAAAGATTGAAGCAGTTATCAATTGGGAAAGACCGAAAAATGTGACAGAGATTAGAAGTTTTCTGGGTTTGGCAGGCTATTATAGAAGATTTGTTCAAGGCTTTTCGTCTATCGCAGCACCATTGACTAAGTTAACCCGGAAGAATGTGCCGTTTGTATGGTCAGAGAAGTGCGAGGCTAGTTTTGAAGAGTTGAAGAAGAGGTTAACTTCAGCGCCTGTTCTCACTTTACCTTCGGGGAGTGGTGGTTTCGTCATCTACACGGATGCTTCAGGAGTTGGACTCGGTTGTGTGTTAATGCAAAATGGAAAGGTGATTGCATATGGCTCGAGGCAATTGAAGGAACATGAAAAGAAGTATGCAACACACGATTTGGAGTTAGCAGCCATAGTCTTTGCGTTGAAGATGTGGAGACACTACTTGTACGGAGAGAAATTTAAAGTTCATTCGGATCACCGTAGTCTTCAGTACTTATTCTCTCAGAAGGAATTGAATATGAGGCAAAGAAGGTGGATGGAGTACATCAAGGACTACGATTTTCCGATTATCTATCATCTGGGGAAAGTGAACGTAGTGGCAGATGCGTTGAGTAGGAAGTCAGTTTGTTTGGCCAGTTTGCATGGATTTTATAATTTTCAGCAATTTGAGGATTTGGGAGTAGAGTTCGAACCTTTGAGAGAAGGAGTTGTGTTGGCGAATATGACAGTGTCCGAGCCAGTCTTCATTCAGAAAATTAAGGATAATCAGATGCAAGATCCAGACTTGGTTAAAATTGTGGAGCATATCTCAGAAAGGCCAGATTTTCAGATGTTGGATGGAGTTTTGTACTTCCGTGGCAAACTTTGCGTTCCTAAAGTGGACAACTTGAAAGATGACATTATGGTAGAGGCTCACAATACGAGGTATTCAGTGCACCCAGGGAGTACGAAGATGTATCAAAATTTGAAGAGTCGTTTTTGGTGGAACAATATGAAGAGAGAGATAGCAGCCTTTGTGTCGAGATGCATGACTTGTCAATTAGTGAAGGCAGAACATCAGAAACCACCTGGTCTTTTGCAACCGTTAGAGATCCCATAGTGGAAATGGGAACACCTGACAATGGATTTTGTATCAGGCTTACCGAACACAAGCAAGGGGAACAATGCCATTTGGATCATAGTGGATCGGTTAACGAAGTCAGCGCACTTTATTCCTTTGAAGACCGGTAAAAAGATGCACATGTTGGCGTTAGCGCAGGCTTTTGTGAAAGAGATTGTTAGTCGTCATGGTCAGCCGGTTTCCATCACTTCAGATCGGGATAGCAGATTTGTTTCGAGGTTTTGGAAGACTCTGCATGAATCGATGGGGACGAAGCTTCAATTCAGTACAGCGTACCACCCGCAGACGGATGGTCAGTCGGAAAGGACCATTCAGACCCTCGAGGACATGCTTAGGGCTTGTGTCCTTGATTTCAAGAATCAGTGGGACGAGAATCTACCGCTTTGTGAATTTGCCTATAACAATAGTTACCATTCCAGCATAGGAATGGCCCCTTTTGAAGCGCTATATGGCAGGAAGTGTAGAACACCCGTATGTTGGGAAGAAGTCGGAGAACGCAGTTTTCATGGTCCATCTTTAGTTGAGGAAACAAGTGATAAAGTCAGAATTATCCATGAGAGATTGAAGATTGCGAGGAGCCGACAGAAGAGCTATGCTGATGTTCGAAGGAAGGATCTCCAATTCCAAGTTGGAGACAAGGTATTCTTAAAGGTATCTCCGGTCAGAGGGACACTGAGATTTGGGCAGAAAGGCAAATTGTCTAAGAGATTTATTGGACCGTATGAGATCTTGAGTCGGATCGGGGAAGTGGCGTACAGATTAGCTTTGCCTCCAGAACTGTCGGGCGTGCATAACGTATTTCACGTGTCAATGTTAAGGAAGTATGTTTCAGACCCTTCGCACGTGCTACGACATGAACCGTTGGATGTCAGAGAGGATGCCACCTACATCGAAAAGCCGGCAGAGATTATTGACACCAAAGAGCAAGAACTGAGGAATAGGACAATTCAGTGGGTAAAAATCCGTTGGGAGAACCATGGACCAGAAGAAGCTACTTGGGAGCTTCGTGAGCAAGTTCAAAAGAAGTACCCTCAGCTATCCCCAGAGGTTAGTGATCATTTGGAGGACCAAATGTGATTCTTAGGGGTGGAGGATGTCAGACCCCGACCGAGGTTTGAATATTTAATTATGTTTTAATCGCGATTAGTGGATAAGTGGGGTTAGTGGACGATTAGCTTATTTTATTAAGCTAGATTAGAAGATTTGATTAGCTTGAGATCCGTTGTTAGCCTTTGACTTAAGTGTGACACGGGCCGGGGCGCCCGTGGATTTTGTATGAGATTGTTGAATTTGTTCTTGATGCTTGTAAAATCCTCATTTATGTGTATTTTGACTTACTTCCTTTTGATCATCAACTTTCATGTTTTGGCCAACTTGATTTTGTGATCAGAAATCGCGTTTTTCGAGAAAAAGGGCAAAACTGACATTTCACACAAAACCTGTACCCAAATTTCGAAAATTCCAGAAATTGCCAAAAATATACTTTTTGGAAAGTAGAAATTTCGCCGATCATTTTTGTCTTCTTCGTCGTTTCCGTTCGGGGCCCGCAAGTACCGTTTTTAGGCTTGTGAAGATCGGGGCCCACATTGGCTTGTCTCTTAAGAAGAGAGCTTTTCTCTCTTCTTCTTCATTTTCATTCCAGCAAGTCTTTGGCTAGGGTTCCTTTCTCTTCTTCCTTCTCACTCTCTCTCATCTGGAACTCTCACTTGGTGAGGTACCCTTGGAGGATTGATCTCCTCAATCTCTTCCTCCCTCTTCAAGCTTCCTAGGGATACCATTCTTGAGGATTTTGAGCTAAGAGAAGCCCTCCATTCAAGCTTTTCTTGTTTGTTAGGGTTCCTCAAGGTGAGCAATAGTTTCCCAAACTCTAGATCTTTGCTTTCCTCTCCATTTGGAGCATTTTAATCCCTTTTGCTAAGGTTTTCTTTGAGGTTTCACAAGTGTTGATATTTTAGGGTTTCTTGGGAATTTTTGGGGTTTTTGTAGATTTGGAGCTTGAAGCTCTAAGGATTTGTTTGAGGAGTGTTTTTGAGCTTATCTTGGCTAAGGCAAGTATTTTCCAACATTAATATGATGTTCTTCCTCATTTGATTCTATTTCTTGATTTCTTTCTTTTTATGTTAATCTTCTTTAGCTATGATTTGCTTTGATTTAATGCACCATCTTAATGGTTATCTCAAGTTATGTTAATGCTCTACTATGCATTGGAAGCTTACTCTATTTTGGGTTTCTTGCAAAGTTTGTTTCATGTGTACAAATGGGTATTCTAAGGGATGGAAAAGAAGTTTGATTTCATTTAAAAGTGTGGTAATTATGTTAATTAGATGGTTTAATGGTTTGTAGAGGATGAGAAGAGGCCCCAGATGTTGTAGGATGGTTTATGGAAGGAAGGGAATTGAAATGATCATAGAAAGAAGGAAGAAAAGCACAAAGAAGGAGAAAATTCTGCACTCGGGCCGGACTGGGCAGGCCCAGTCCGCTCGAGCGACCCACTGGGTCGCTCGAGCGGACCAGGTTCTGTCTGGGTCCGCTCGAGCGACCCACTGGGCCGCTCGAGCGACCCAGCTACTGTCTGGGTCCGCTCGAGCGAGCCCAGCTCAGTCTGGGCTCGGGTTTTGGGCCTGATTCAGGGTCCTTTTTAGGATGGTTTGATGGCCCAACTGAAGGTTGTGAGAAGCCCATTTCTTAGATGTTCTTTGGGCCTGTTTTAAGGTCAATTAGTGGGCTGTTCTTGGGTCTTATTGTTGGGCTGTGGATGACATGAATTGTGGGCTATGTTAGGGATTGTTTGAGCTTGTTTTCCATGGACTGTTGAGCTTGAATAAGGCCAGCTGTAGGCCTGATTAAAAGGGATCTAAACCTACTTCTAAAGAAGACCTATTCTATATAATTTCAAGCCCACTTCGGGTCTATGTCCAAGCTCAATTCAGCCCCTAAACTCTCTCCTATAAGTGAAGCCCATTCACCCTTTGCAAGCCCATAACTCATGGTGAGAAGTGTTTTAAACCATGGCCATACCACTTAGGAAAACCCTTGAGTCTAAGTGTACATTTAATCCCTTGTGATTGTCAACGATCATCAGTGGCACCAAATAACTCTCTTTAATGACAATAAGGGGATTAAATGTATATCGAGACTACCCGCTTAGTCGACCGACCCATCATTCATTCTTTTGTATAAAAAGACTTTTGGTTTTGGTTCTTCTCCTATGCTTTTATTGTTTTGAAGTGGATTACCCCATACTTTAGAAATGATGAAACTACTCACTTGTTTTGCGTGGCTTCGCCTATATGCATTTGTTTGGAGTAGTTTTCTATCAACTTTGGAAATGTATCTTATAAATGGAATTGCATTTCTTCGAGGTTTCGGATTTTCTCTAAAATGGCACCACTAGGCTTAGGTCACCTTGTCGGACTGATCATCCGGCTTGGGGTCTTTACTTTGTTTGCCAGCTGCAGTTTGGATTCCGTTTGTACCGACCATGGCAACGGTAATTACCCGTTCCCACGTTTAGTGGCTACGGTTCTGTCTGATAACGACTATGTCGTTCCGTCCCACGTTTAGTGGCTTCGGTTTGTATGCTCCGGTTACTTCGGTAACAGGAGAATATAGCTTCATGTGGGTTGCCATTGTTTTTACGCATTGATATTCATCTCATGGCATCGTCTTTATGTTATTCAGCTTGACATTAGATTTGTAAACCATTGAGATGTTTCTCCTATATTTACTTCGACATTGTTAGTGATCGTGATTTCATCGTAGCTCTTTCTTATCATGTTCTGTTTTACTTTCATCTTATTATTGTTGTAATTGCTTGCCAGACCGTTGTGTCTGACTCTCTTTTGTTTGGTGTCAGATGTCGAGCCCCTCGCGGTTGAGGCGCACTTCGAGGCGGAATCCATAGTTCCAGCGGAGGGCGAGTGGCAGCCCGATGATGTCAATTAGACGTCGGGTTGTCTTGGAGCTGCGACCACATTTTGGGGATTTCATATTATACATTTTGGGTTTTTGGTTATGGCCATTGTTGGCTTATTTTCTTTTGGGGAAAGTTTGTAATTAATGCTTAACTTTACTTTTGTATCAACTCTAACTAACTTTGGCCCACAGTAAATGTTTCTCTTTTGATGCTAGTCTCGTGCGTTCTCAATTTTATATCCGTTTGTGAGACTTTTATGTTTGCTACAAAGCTTCCGCGAAATTTGTTTGTATGAAAGTGATCCTTATACATCACTATTGGATTTGGATTCCGTGAATCCTTACCGCGGAAACCTGTGGGAAACTAGCGTGTGCGGGCGGAATTTTCCGGCCCGTCGCACCGCGTCCCCGGATTAGGGCCTCGTTTAGCGGGACCTCGGTCCGGGGGCGTGACAAGAAGTCCATTTATGGACTTAAGCAAGCATCTAGATCTTGGAACATTTGTTTTGATCAAGCCATTACCTCTTATGGTTTTGAGCAGAACACTGATGAATCCTGTGTATAAGAGGTGCAATGGCAGTGTAATGACTTTCTTAATACTTTATGTAGATGACATCCTACTCATTGGAAACGATGTTGGGGTGTTGTCTTCGGTCAAAATATGGTTGAGAAGTCAGATCGATATGAAGGACTTATGAGAACCTAGTCACATTTTAGGGACAAACTCTTGCGAGATCGGAAACAAAGAATGTTGGGCTTATCTCAAGCGGTTTATATTGATACGATTCTTGCCCGCTTTAGCATGCTAGATTCCAATAAAGGATTTCTTCCTTTTATGCATTGAATTACTTTATCCAAGGATCAGTGCCCTAAGGCTGCTGATAAGATAGAAAAAATGAAGGACGTACCTTATGCTTCTCCGGTGGGAAGCCCCATGTATGCAATGCTATGTACTAGACCTGATATTTGTTTTGTCGTTGGCATGGTTAACAGATACCAGTCTAATCCAGGGAGAGAACATTGGACTGCGGTAAAGATTATACTTAAGTACCTTAAGAGGACTAGAAATCATATGCTTATTTACCAGGCCGAGAGTTTGATACCCACTGGGTACACTGACTCGGACTTCCAGTCAGATAATGATGCCAGAAAGTCGACCTTAGGATTTGTATTTACCTTGGGACGTGGAGCTATAAGTTGGAGGAGTGTCAAACAATCTTGTGCTGACTCTACCATGAAAGCCAAATATGTGGCAGCTTCTGAAGCAGCCAAGGAGGCAGTTTGGCTCAGAAACTTCTTGACGGATCTAGAAGTGGTGCTTTCGGTAAAATCACCTATAATTCTTTATTATGATAATACCATAGCAGTGGCTAATGCAAAGGAACTCAGGATGCATAAGAAGAGTAAACACATCCAGTGTAAGGATCATCTCATACGAGAAATCGTAAAGAGAGATGATATAATTGTGACCAAGATTGCATCGGCGGACAATCTGGCAGATCCTTTTACAAAGAGTCTACCAGCAAAGAACTTTGATAGTCATGTGGAAGGCATGGGGTTGAAAAACATGTCAGCATGGTTTTAAGTCTAAGTGGTAGATTGTTGGAAATTTATATTGAAAACATACTTTTATGTATTTGTCCTTGACTGATTTATTTATTAGTATGTTTTTTTGTTTCATCTTTATGAGAATTATGTATGGGAAAATGGTTGTATTGTTTAATATTATGCATGTGTGTCTCTTATTCTATAAAGTAGACAAGTTGGTGTGTAGAGTTCAACTTATATACGGAAGACTTATTTGTCGGTTCTTATAGAATATAAGTAGTTGTTCATAATCTAGATGGACTTGGACAAACCATCGGTATGATTGTAGCATAATGTTTCAGCAGGCTTGTCTTGGCTGCGGAAAACGGAATAGTTTCAACTCATTGTGCTAGTACACTTTGTGTGTATTGAACATGACCGCTTTTGGGTTTATTGTCTGTATACTGACTATATAAGACGATCAATATCCAAATGGTTATTATGAGTGCTTAGTGTTTCACATTTTGATTTACAAAGGAGTGAGATCTTTAATGGGTCAATAATCTCAGTAAATTGGATGACTGCACTACGTGTATGGTGCATATTAGTTTATTGACGGAATCCACGTCCCGTGATAAGGATTGATGATATCTCCTTGATGAAGCTTATAAGTTTTGATAATGTCAAACCCTACAGGTGGACTTTGTGTCCGATATATCAAATAAGTTGAGCATTATGTCTCAAGGAATTATAAAGATATCGATTAAGTGGGAGATGTCAGGAATTATTTAATCGATGGATATCTGAAATCTTAACGTGGGGAGATTAATAAGCATTTAATAACAAGAATCTTGAAATATTATTTTGAGAATAAGGATACGAGTACAATTATAATTCTCTAGTGGACTGAATTGTAATTTATGGAACTAGGATTCTAATTTGGGTCGAATTAGGGTTTCTTGATTCCATAAGAAGCCTATTCCTTATTTACTTCTTAGGATCCCTATTGTAGCCTATATATATGCATTATTGCTCTCTAGGTAAAACACATAAGAGAAATCTCATTTTTTAGAGCAGAGAGAATTTGCAGAAGAGGTTCACTCCTTGGTGCGGATTCTAGCATAGTGGAATACATAGAAGATCTTAGGATTTTCGAGTTGCTGTGTTACCGAGGTCAAATCAGAGAGATCTCGCAGGTATGATCTTCGATCATCGTTATTTCTGCATTTAATCTGTACGCGATATCTTGAGATTCTGGCGGCATCATCTTACACCTACCTGTCCCATCTATTGTAGAGCTCCCCAAGTTAGAACTCAAGCAACTACTAGATACATTGAAATATGTATTATTAGGCCATTAGAAACCCTTCCTGTCATTATAACTTCAAACTTGGACTCAGTCCAAGAGGAAAAACTCATAAAAATTCTTGGAGAACTCAAGGAAGCTATAGGGTAGTCTATAGCAAAAGTCAAAGGAATATGCCGATCCGTGGTCCAACAAAGAATCTATTTGGATAAAAATACAAAAACTTCTTGTGAACCACAAAGGAGAGAAATCCTCTAATGAAGGAAGTAGTTAGGTCGGAAGTCTTGAAATTACAGGATGCAGGGGTGATCTACCCAATATCTGATACAAGTGGTACCAAAGAAATCAGGGATCACAGTAGTGAAAAATGAAGGAAATGAATCAGTGCCAACCAGAGTACAGACCGGATGGAGAGTATGCATAGATTATCGGAAAGTAAATTCAGCCACTCGGAAAGATCATTTCCCACTCCCATTCATGGACCAAATACTAGAGAGATTAGCCGGACATGCATATTATTGTTTTCTCGATGGTTATTCCGGTTATAACCAGATTCTGATCGCACTAGAGGATCAGGAGAAGTCCACCTTTGGAACTTTTGCCTACCGGTAATGCCCTTTGGGATATGCAATGCACCTGCTACCTTTCAGCGGTGTATGATGAGTATTTTTTCGGATATTGTTGAGCGTTTCCTTCAGGTTTTCATGGTGCTTTTCTAGTCTTTGGAGATGATTTTAAAGAGGCCTGCCATTGACACAAAAAATGTCACTTTGCCTCTTCCTACCCTTTCAAACATTAAGAAGCTACATGAAGCTATATCTGACCACAACAGACTTCAAGCATTAGATCTCTTCAGAATCATCCAGAAACTTCAAGATCATTCAAAACAGCCATAAATAGAGTACACGTGAAGTTTTGGGCCATTTCGACATCATTTGGCCTAACTTCACTCTTGTAGCAGCTGAACAAGAGCTCCCCAGCGGCAGTGGAACTAGAGGCCTTGTTTCACAAAACAGAGCACACAGTTGGCCTCAAAATGCCACTAGAAGGCTCTACATCAAATTCCAGGCCATTCCAACACTGTTTGGCCCAAAATGCAAAGAGCTGCATGGAGTCAGCCCTCCCAGCGACAACAGCATCGGAGACATCAAATCTTTAACCAAAGCCTATGAATGGTCTTAAAACACTTCCAAAAGGTTATATGTCAAATTTAAGGGACATCAACCACCCTCAAACAACAAAACTAAGCCTCTCGGCGGCGGAAACCACTAAGGCCATCACTCATCGAACAAAGCACTTAGATGGTCTCAAAAATACTTCCAAGGAGCTACATATCAAGTTTCAGGTTATTTCGACATCATTTGACCAGACTTTGACTCAAGAAAGCTAAATCAGGCCTCTCGGCAATGAAGCCCCTCGGGACCATGATTTCAAAATTGGAGCTAATGGATCATCTTAAAATGATTTCAAGAGGCTCCCTGTCAAATTTCAGGTCAATCGAACATCGTTTGACCGTACATCAAAGCGCGCAATCTTCCTCGCGATAAAATCAAGTCTAATGCGACAAGACCCCACACGGCTTCAAAACTCAAACAAAAGTTGTAGTTGGTCTTATTTATTGCCAATGAGACTTCACCTCAAATTTCAAGTCATTCCAACATCGTTTGGCCTAGTTTTGGCTTCTAACGGCAAATCAACACCTCTACGCGACAAAGTCTTCAGCTTTCTTGCAAAATCAGAAAATTTGCTCTCTAATAAGCACGGCTTCTCATCAATTTTCTTGTAGGGAAATCATACCAAAAATTATGCGAAAATACTAAGAAAAATGTGAAAGAAGAAAAAACCAGAAGTCGGCTGAAAAACGGCGACCGAAAGGGGCAAAATGCCCCCTGGTTGCCGTCGACCATGGCCCATGGTCGTCGGCGACCCTGGAAATTTGGGTCACCAGATTTTCGCCAAAAACCCATTTTGGCTCCCTTTTCGTGTTCGAGCTGTTTGGCCTCTGTGATTTTCCAAAAAATTGATTTTCGGGGCATGAAATCCATCTATCTTCGATAAGATCGTGGATTCGCCGTCGAAATCATGGGGTCGTCATCGGACACTTCAAAATCGCCAACCGGCCGACTAAGAAAGCATACTTTCTGCCTGACCGATTGAGAAATCGAATTGACAGATGGTACCGGCCCACTGGTAGCAATTAATGTCTGAGACTTCATGATCATCCGACAACAATCGGCATGAAAAATCACTACTAGAAAAAAGGCATTTTATATCGGCTAAAAACCGATATAAAAGACCTATAATATCGGTTTTTGAGTGAGCTTCAAACCGATATAACTGCCCCCGATATAAAAGATAAACGTAACCGATATAATAAGTGTAATATTTCATATCGGTTAAGCCTAAAGCGATGTAATATTCATATGTATTTATATCATAAATTATTATAAAACCGATATAACTTATAGCCAAACCGATATAACTTATAACCGAACCGATATAATTTATAGCCAAACCGATATAACTTATAGCCAAACCGATATAATTAATATATGTTATATCAGTTTCATATGGTTTTTTATATCGATTTCATAATAACCGATATAATTGATTAAGAATAACCGATATAAAAAATATGTAATTGGTTTGTTATATCGGTTTCATATGTTTTATTATATCGGTTTCATTAAAAACCGATATAATTTCACAATTTTTTTTTTAATATCAAAAGAACCTGCTGTACCATGACCAAAAAACCTGCAATATACCTTAAAATACTAACATCTAAACAACAAAAACCTTGGTATATATATAAACAAATTAATTTCTATGTACCTATATACACATGAAAGTATAGTATAAATTAAGGTTTCTAATGTCACTGTAACTACGCCTCAAGATCAAATAAAAATTCGGCAGAGTCTCCTTTGTATTTTCGACATTTCAAAAACCTAAACCCTGTCATAACCTGAAAATCAATATCAACCCTTCCAAGATATATATAATTTTACATATTCTAATCGAAAACCAAAACTTGCATATATAACATCACCACGCCAAATTCTAATTATTTGTAAATACTATATATCAAATTTTGTCTACAGTATAAACTCTGCAGATTCTACCTATAAAAAAAATGAGCATGAAAGAACTATAGGGAATCACTAGTAAGAAATGAAAATAGAAACAAATACAACAAAACATCACTTCTAACAGAAACAACACAAGAAAACACAGCTTAAACGAAATAAAGTGGTTCATAGAAAAGGTTCACATCTTTGTAGACCCAAAAACCATGGGATGTACCTGGATAGATTTTCTCGAAATTTCAGCAGAGTCTCCCCTGTACATGTGACATGTAATTTTTTTTTTACAACCTGCTAGTACCTGTACATGACAAAAAAAACACTTCATATAAACAACCCAATGCCCCAACACACTACAAAGTCATTCACCACTACTTCATCATTCATACACCATCCAACCATAGCACTTCAATGCCCCAACACACTAGAAAGATAGACCAAAAAAACTTATGTTCATTCATTTCTATATCCAACACCATGTGATTATTCCAAAACAACATTCTCATTACAAGATACAAAACAATAAAAGGGGAAGTTGGTCCTGGCCTTTTTCAGAAACAAAGATAATTCTAAAGCAGTAATGAGTCTTGTAATCAATAATGGTGTATCATTAAATCCTCAATCTCAATAATGTTCAACTTACCATAAGTATTTTTGCCCTTCAGTCTAATTCTTTTTATGTGCCTTGTAATCAACCATCTATAAATGAATACTGGCATTAAATTTAAATACATGCAGAATTTGGAGCAAGAGGAAAAAATGACAACTTCAAGGCAGAATTTGGGCTTAAGTTCTCCCACTTGGAAGTGAAATGAATCACTAGGACAACAATATAAACAGGCTTTCACTTTTAAAAAACGAACACTTAATATGATCACTTCCTTCCAAGAATTCAGCTAAATTTCCTGGCTTCAGTTCTACATCTATGGTATTTAGAGGGTTTATCTAAGCTAAAATGCCAGCAAAAGGTGGAAAATTCAAAATTTCCGTTCCCTTGAATTGGTGGTGAAGGTTGACTTGGCGGGGAATGACATCTTGAGGGACTTCCCATCTCTGGCAGTTGGAGTCTGTTATTTGGACTCTCAATATTTCATCAGCTTCAAAGCTGCGCAGAAAAGGGAGAAATGATAATGATGATGATTGTGGGCTCATCAATCCTCACTTAGGGGTCCTACATGGTACATGCAATATCAGATCACATGTTTAAAGGGATGTATATATGATAGAAAGTGCACTGAAAAAAAAAAGATTTTCATAAGTAGTTCTTAAGAAACAAAATGATTTGATTAGCTGCACATAACAATATACCAATGATGTTTTTCAGCTTATTAAATATATAGGTAGAGATCGGCAATATCTACTTTGCTTCCAATGGCATATAATAACGATTGTAATTAGTATGTAGCAATCTTGAATAACAGCAAAAAAAAATTCATCTTTGATCATCACAAAGCAAAAGGCACTCATACAAACTGTTGTTACAAAGAAACTTCATAAAAGAGATATTCAAAGTGAATCATAATACAGTTCCCATAGAAAATCATTGGCAAAGATTATAGCATGGAATAATTTAAAAATAAATAACTGGCAATAAATTAGCAAAACAACCTCGTCAAGTATAATATAATCTCATATTGTATTATCTTCACTTTCATCATCATGCAAGTAACTGTCTCCACGTAAGGATTTTGAACTAGTCCGTAGAATATCATACGCAGTGAGAAGAACACCCTTATCCTGCAAAAAGAGTCACCTATTTTAGAAACAAGAAGACCCTATCCTAAATAACTAAGAAACACACACAAAGATGACAGCTGATTAGGTTCTAATACCATAGAACATGAAGTAGAGAAAACACAAATGCATGTGAAATGATTAATCAGATGCTAACAAACAAAATTTTCTATTGGAGTGACTGTATGTGAACATTAATAGTATTTGTAGAGATTACTGAGTGGAACCTGAAGTATATATTGAAGTTCATATTGCCGTGTTTTTACACTAGTTGCAAAGTATCTGAATACAAGAACAAACAAGTAGTCATTAGTAAATACTCAAATTTCAAACTTAAAGGGAAAAATAACTTCACAAGCAAAAAATAAGAACATCCAAAGCCCCTGTTTGCAGGAACCCGTTGCTTTTTCTGTAAGAAAGAATAAAGTGAGATTATAGATCTATTCTCTTTTCTAATAAAGAGAAGCCAGTGTCTGTTAATAAACAGAGGTGCATTAGATGTACCTTCTCAAGTGAGCCACATATTCCTGCCTGCTCATTTTCTTCATTTCTTCAAGTTCATCATGGTAATTGTCCAGCTGCACATAAAACCCATCTATAAGGCCAATTCCATAAACCCATCGTTTGGTAACTATAAGGCATTGATCAGCTAGTTAATAGATTAAAAATGCTGCCAATCATACAGGAAAATTGATATGAGTGGAAGGTCCCCAGTACTTAAGTGCCGCCAAGCATAAGATCTTGCAGCTTTCTCTTCCATATCATAACCGCCTGAAATGAACAGAATGCAATCTAAGCAGAAGCAAAGGTCTACCTAGACTTTAAAGCTTGACGCATAAGAAAAGGCCTACCTAGGTAAACTGCGAGGCATTTGGTTTGTACAAAATCCCCACATGCAAAGAAATAGAAGCAGCCCAAGGCTAAGAGTTAGCCAAACAATCCAAAGATTACAAATTTTGTAAAAGTCAAATTTCAATCCAACCATAAGTAACAGTTAGATGGTCAGTGTGGGATGAGTGAAAATTCAAGAGATCATAAGAGTGAGGGGTTGAATTCATCATTAGTGTACCCCACAAATGCATTGGGGTATCATAGCCCCAGGTTTCAAATATTGGAACTGTAGAAAGGTAGTTTAGGTATTTCACTACTAGTAATTTCAATTATGCTTCAGAAGATATCATCAGAGTGCATCAATCTAGCCTGACTTTATACAAGAAGGATGGGTGGTGCTATTAATAACCTGATTGATGAGTAAAAGAAACCCTAGAGATCTCCAATCCAATGCAATCATTCCAACAAATACAAAGGTGAATTCAGTATGTTGTAAATTACTTCTTGTCAGGCATCTTACTTCTCCATTCTGGTGCAGCCTTCTCCTTCTCCTACATACACAATGGGAAAGTTCCAAATGAAGTACAGACAATCAATGGTGAGGAGGAAGTGCAAATTACAGAGAGAGAGCAACAGTGCAGCAGTTTGATACCTGTGCCAGTTCATCCCGCCTCTTTTGCATCTTATCCTCTCACTTCTTCCGAATGGAATCTTGACCCAGTATTTTCCCTATTGCCTCCTTCTGAAAACCCCAAATTGTAAGATTTTATATTACTCAAAAGAGAAAGGTGAATCACAAAAACACGGCATATAACATCAGGGAACAAGCAAACCTGAGATTCTAAAGCTGCCTTCTCATTTTGCATTCTACGCCTTTGAGCAGCCTCAGCTTTCTTCAGCTTCTGCTCCACTTCAGAAGGTTTTTCCTTTTGCTCTGTCATTGAACAGTTCCAGGAATTTTAAGCACAAAAGAGGAGATCTGCTAGGATCCAATATCGATTGTTTCCTCTGTGGTACCAACTCTGCATTTGATATAATTCTCCTCTCATTTTTTTTCTATTTGTTTTTACTATATCTTCACATAAACAATTAAGGAAAAGACAACGGAAACAACACCTATTTTACAAGCTTGATTAACCCACAGGGCCGCATCCATGCTCATATTCGAAATGAATGCATGTGCTGTATAAGTATTTAATAGTTCTATTGTCTTCATATGGCCATCATGTTAAAAACAACTACCAGTTTCCATATTGGAATTCCCATGAATCTTAGTGTTAAATAACGGTAAGCAAAAATGTATAACATAACATTGATTTGATTTCCCATTCTTACAAGGTTATTTATTCATCAATGATTAAAAACTAGATTCATCAAAGTTTACACTGATACAGCCTTGCTCACAGCCTACCAAAGGCTCACAACTCGATGACCAAGACACCAGTCCACCTACAGAGTGTGTTCCACACCTGATGAGGGCCCACTTCAGCATTGGGAGATACCAAGTAACTTGTTTGTATCCTAGAATTCTTCTTGTTTTGTGTTTGTTTAAAATTTCTCTCTTAATTTAATTGCATTAAGGGCATGATTAAGCCATAGTTAAAGGCAAGTTAATCAGTGGTTGTCAAGTTAAAGGCAAGGAAGAGACTATTCACGAGTAAAGTTTTTGTCCCAACCATGACAAATTATGTCTGCACTGAGTTTTTTTGGCCCACAACCAAATGTATTGTGGCTCTGCGATCAACAAAGTAGACAGCAATATTTTTTGGTTATTAAACTGCCTCATATGTCAGCGGTTGATGCTGAAGTTTAGATAGAACTTTAACCAGATCTTTCTTTGTCATCCTTGGACCTGGGAAGCTTACCTTCAGGCGGTCTTTAGATAAAAGCAAGGATGGACTGCTAGTGTTGCTGTTAAAAGTTTAGCGGTATCACAAGCTTAGAAGGCATGCTCTCTTGGCAGTATGGGCCTTTCAGCATAAGGGTAGTCGTTAACCTTGTTTAAGTATTCATTTAGCTAATCAATTATAAGACAACTGTCCATCATTGTGCATTAGAGTCAACAAACACAGAGAGAAAAAAATTTAATTGTCAAATAACAATCACAACAATAACTAAAAAAATATCTTGCTTGAACATTTTCTATCAATACTTAATACTCTGGTTTGGCGTGTCTAAAACAGAGTATTAGCATCTGGTGTTTGTCACAATGGATACAGATTGGACATTATGCCACATTTGAGTGTTAAAAGTCAATAAGATTTGGTCACTGTAGTGCTTCTTCTGTTGCTAGTTTCAATGAACTTGGAAAGGGTCCCTTCAGCAGCAATCAAAGGTTTTCCTCTGAAACCCTTGGCCTACATCATACACATACCGCCAACAGGTTGGGTTTTGGAGCTGGCCATTGAGCTTACCAAACCCATACATCCAATCCCAGATCACAACCAAATAAAAACCATAACAAAAAAGGAAGTCATAGAAGCCTTACTTCTTGGACGAGCAGGGGGTAGCCCATTCGGGAACTCAATTAAACTAGCATTTGATCCAGAAGAAACATCTTTGCCAGATTGAAGGGCCCGTTGACGCATTGTGAGAGAGATTTCCTTCTTACCATCCATTATAGTGTCAACAAATTCCCTTCTTTGATTCTTCCTCTTTGCCTCAAAGCCCCCATCTGATCCTATCTCTTCCTCGTCTTCTTCAATATAATCAGTATCTTCAGATCCTCTCCCCAATCTTGATTTCTTCTTACCATCCTTGCTTGTTCACGATAAACCATATTCTGCAACATCAACATCATCGTGCTCACCACCAGGCATTTTCCTTCTCGAGATTTTTGAAGTTTTCTGGTTCTTGTTTCTCTCTTCTCCAGTATCCCCAAACTCAGAACCATAATCCGCACTGGACTTCACAGTTTTCAGTCTCTCAAGATAGCGAATCTCATCATCTTCATCAGCATCGTCAAATGCCCCATCTAACATGCGCCTCTTTGGGACCCTCTTGCTCTTACGAACAAGCTCAGAAGAAGGTTCATAGCCATGCTTTTCAGGCATAGATCCTTCCGATATTCTGCCTCTTGAGTCCTTCTTTGGTTCTCGGTGCCGGCAGCGAAGCAGCCATCGTCCTGGTTAAACAAGAGGTGGAGGAGGGCCGGCTCCAGAGAAGGCGACGGCGTCGGAGACGGCGACGAGAGATCATCGAGGAGGTTAGGGTTTGAGATTTGCGGAAAGGAGAGGCGGACATCGGAGGCGGAGGAGACTCTTCTTCTTCTCCATTTGGTCACTGGCGGTGGGTTGGGATCTGTGGCGTTGGGTCGGAAGGCAGGGTGCTCTGCCCACTTCCACGTGATTATCCACTGGCGACGAGGGAGGGGGGAGAGGGGGATCGACTGATCAAGGGGGAAGAGAGGGAAAAGAAGGGGTAAAGAAGGCTACTGATTTTAGGGCTGGGGTATGGTAATGAGATTTGGGCATTTTAGTTTTGACACAGTGAGAGCTTTTGACACAGTGAGAGCACAGCGCGGGAGGAGAAAAAAAAAACGGGGGAAGGAATTCGCTAGTTTTAGGGCCAAAACCAATATTAAAAAAAAAAGTAGTTTTAGAAGAACCGATGTAAAAAGAGAGATGTTATATCGGTTTTAGAAAATTATATAATATCTGTTTCATAAAAACCGATATAAAATATAGCTAACCGATATTATATATAGAGATTATTATATCGCTTACATGGTAACCGATATAAAAAAAAGTTGACCGATATAAAAAAATATTAACCGATATAAAAAACCTTGACTGAAGATATTATATCGGTTATATTAAAAACCGATATAGGGCAGTTTTTGCAACCGACATAAAATGTCTTTTTGGTAGTAGTGAATCCACCGGCGATCAAGGCTCACTGCGTCGCGGGTAGAATTTCAAAAGACGCAGTGCGGCCCGCAACTCTTTTAAGTACTTTGGCGGCCACTTAATGCGGTTAATGACTCATTTTATGCCAACTTAATGTAGTTGATTACTCATTATTGTGGACGGCCCAATCAGAAGCCAAGGAGTGGGAGTTACAACTCAAACACAATTATGGCATTAAACCATGTAACTCCTTCTATCATGGAGTTTAAATGCAATTAAGGGCCCATTATTCTCCAACGGCCAATCAAAATCCAAGAAAAATCAGTTAGAAACGGAGTTACAAAATCCATAATGAAAAATGTGTAACTCCTCCCATTATGGAGCATGTGGTTTCCACCACTAAAACTCACTATGCAAGTAGGGCCCTTAATGATGCACAACTAAATTACACCACCACTAAAAAAGGATTACTAGTTGTGATTTTTTCTTTGGAGAAGTTCTAGTCTTACATGATAGGGTCCAAGGTCATAATTTATATGGATCATGCAAGCCGTCGACGTTCCTAGGAAACATGTGTAACCGGGAGTTATATAGAAAAACTTTCATACCCGGTTCATACCCGCATTTATTATGTGTTGAGATCATGAATTTGCACATTTACGCACCATTTCAGGATGAATTAGGGGTTTAAATTGGTGAATTGCATCATTATTCATCTAATTCCATCATTTCATGTGTTTTCACCTAGGAACCTGAATTCTCACATTTTTCATACATTTTCTGCATTAACTTAGAATGTTTTTTCAATTTTTCTCCGAAGAGTCCCAGTTGGAGTAGAATTCTGTCCAAATTGGTCCAGCTTCAATATGGGCTCTTCAGTATTTGATGTGTTGAAGTAGAATGTGCAGAGAGTGAGAATTGAAGGCCTCTATCACGGGACCTACTTTCAAGCACACATAGTCATCTTGGGCCCTGCATTGTTGAATTTATGATTGAAAAGAAGTAAATTGAAGAATTCAACAAGTAGACCCCACACACACGAAAATTAATTAAGGGGGGGGGGTCCACTCATCATGTCGGTTGAAGAGTCCTAACTATAGTATAAGACTTCTCATACGGCCCACTATTCAAGTAGATAAAATGTCCCACGTGGCAGGGTCCGTAGTAGTTGCAGATTTGAAATTATTAATGGATAATTCAAAGAGTACAATTCTGAATGGAATAAAAGAATAAGGGATTGAATCAGCCATAACTAATCTTCTTTCAAAAACGAAAGTTGTGCAGAGATAGGGTCCATTGCAAATCAAATTTCAAAAGTTAATCTTGTTTCTCTCAGGACAGTCCATCTTAAAATGGCCATAACTTTCAATCCGACCGTTAGATCGATGAATTTACATACCATGGGAAATCTTAATCAGAGTAAATGTTTCTGGAGCCTCAGATTGTGTAAATTAGAGCTAAATTGACGAATTTATAGGCCTGGATATTTTCTTTCTCTTTTTAGGCAGGATTGCAATTAAATCAACGCCGTTGATAATCTATTGCTGCACATCCTGTTGGAATTTGAGATGCCTTGAGAAGTCTTATGAAGCATTGAAGTGTTTAGTATCTCAAGTATCATCTTGTGTTGGAATTATTGTCAACACAATGTCACAAGTGTGGTGTTGATAGAGCTTCAAAGAGAAAACAGAGCTGAAACAGAACAGTACAGGAAATCAGAATTCCATCTGTCAACCGGTAGTTCTACCGGTAGAAAAGGGGTAGAAAAGGCTGACCCTGAGATTTCCATCAGTCAACCGCAAGTACTACCGGTAGAAAGTCAACCGCAAGTACTACCGGTAGAAAAGGCTGATATTCCAGCAGAATGTTTGGACATGAGAATCTCATCTGTTAAACCGGTAGTACTACCGGTAGAACACACGGGAAACCTGAGTTGCGCAGAAATAGAAGTTTTGCACGAAAATTTAGGAAACTTATGTATTTCGTTTGGGACTCTTTCTAAATGAATTCTAGCCTAATTTAAACACTCTTTAGGGTTACCATAACCTATATAAAGGCTTGCTAAGTTCGTTTTCAAGAATACAGAAGAGAAGAGAAGAGAAGAGAGAAGAAAAGAGAGGGTTTTGGAGAGAAGAAGGTGCTGTTGCTGTGTGCAGTTGTGTTACACGTTTCTACAGCAAGTGTGGATGAGAATGTGCTCATGAAGATGGTGATTCGTCCATAAGATAAGTGTCTCTCTGTTTATGCTTTGAATTTCAATTTGTAAGGGATTGAGAGAGAGAGATTGTAGAGGGGAAGGGCTGTAGAAAAGTTCTCTACTTTAATTCTATAAAACATCAAGTTGGTGCTTGGTGTTAGGGGATTGGTGATCCTATCTGTTGGTGCAGATAAATTGTAAAGGGAGTAGGTGCTTCCTAGATAGTTGGTGCTATCTGAAACTTAAGGGTTGGTGCTCTTTGTCGTTGGTGCGACTAAATAGATTTAGACCTGTTCCGGATCGGTGTTCGGACAGTCTTTGAATCGTGGACGTAGCCTTTTGGTGAACCACGTTAAATCTGGTGTCTTTGTGTGATTTGATTTACTTTTGTTGTTAAATTGGACCTGTTTTTAAGGAATCACTGATTCACCCCCCCTCTCAGTGATCGCGATATCTAACAATTGGTATCCGAGCGCCAAGGCTCCCTTGATAAGCTTAACACGCTAAGGGTGATCTCTTGTCAAATCACATGGCAACCAATACAGGGAATAAGAAAGCACCTTTGTTTGATGGTTCTAATTACTCCTTCTGGAAGATCAGAATGCAGGCCTTCATCAAATCACTTGGCTATGATGTCTGGGAGACTGTCAGAGTCGGTTACAATACTGCCATCGTGCCCACTGATGCTGCAATGAAGAAGTTAGCAGACAACGACTCCAAGGCGCAGAATGCACTCTTTAGTGGCCTTGTGGACAGCTAGCTGGTCAAAGTAATTGCATGCAAAAGAGCCAAGGAAATATGGGACAAGTTGAAAAGCATTCATGAAGGAGACGAGAAGATCAAAGAAGCGAAATTGCAAACTCATCGCTCTCAATTCGAGTCTCTTCGCATGGAGGAAAGCGAGAATGTTGACTCGTATATGCAACGAGTGAATGAAGTCACGAATGACATTCGTGGACTAGGGGAGGAGATTAAAGAACCAGTCATCGTCAAAAAGGTTCTAAGATCTCTTCTTCCCCGGTTTGATTCAAAAGTCTCAGCCATAGAAGAAGCCAAGGATCTGAATGAATTTATCATGGATGAGTTGCATGGTTCACTCACTGCCTATGAGATGCGCATAGGTAAGACGTCTTCATCTGATAGAGAAGCGGCCTTCAAAGTTCAGAAAAAGGGAAAAGAGACTGCTGGTCATGATGCTGACACTGATGATGATGAGCTTGAGGCTCAATTAGTTAGAAAGCTGAAGAAAGGAAGCAATGGAAAGTACAAAGGGAAGCTACCCTTTAAATGCTTCAATTGTGGCGGTGTTGGTCACTTTGCTGTGAAGTGTCCGCTGAAAGAAAACAATGATGATGACTCTTATGTTGTTAAGAGTAAATGGAAGAAAAATTTCAGAAAGAGGGGTAAAGCAAAAAGCTTCATCAGTCAATATAATGACAGCACGTCTGAAACTTCAGACGATGATGAATCAGCCGAGGCAACTGAAGCTCTCTTCATGGTTACTGTTGAAGAAGAAGAGGAGCAAGAGCCGGAAGAGGAAGAGGAGGTTGAGGTCAATCTTGAAGAAGAACTCATTGCCGCACTTGAGGAGCTTAGCATGGAACGAAAAACAAGTAAGAAAAATCTGAAACTTCTTCATGAATCTGAAAGTTCAGTTATTGCTTTGAAAACTCAAGTTGAAGAATATAAAAGAATGGTGGAAGTCCTTGAAAATCAAATAAGTATCAAAGGCTGAAAACTTGGAAAGTAGCTGTAAGATCCCGACCCCAATCCTTTTGTTTAGCATTGTTTTAATCGTGGTTTAGCTTTTTAAGCGAGATTTGATTTAGTTTGACCGCGTATTTGAGTTTGACCGGATTTTTCCTTGCCTTGGAGATTTTGTAGACCGTTGACTTTAGTTTGACCCGGTCCTTATGATTTGTATTTTTATGGGAAATTACTTCGGATTTCTAAAAATTCCGAATTTGGTGTATTTCGACTTATTTTATGAAGTTTAACAACTTTCATGTTTGGATCATTTTGATTTGATACTCAAAAATCACGTTTTTCGAGGAAAATGGGCAAAAATGACATTTTCACTAAATCTGTCCATGAATTTTGAAAATTTCAGAAATTGGGGAAAGTATACTTTTTGGAAAGTAGATATTTCGCCGATCGTTTTTGTCTTCTTCGTCGTTTTCATCCGGGGCCCGCTTATACCATTTTTAGCTTGATGAAGACCGGGGCCAACAAGACCCATTCTATAAGAGGGGAACCCCTCTCTTCTTCTCCTTCATTCGTTTCCAGCAAGGGTGAGCTAGGGCTTTCCCTCTCTTCCCACTCTTTCTCTCTCATCTGAAACACCTCTCTCTTGGAGCTTTCATGGAGATTTGATCTCACCTCCTTCTTCTCCTCCCTCTTGGCTTTCCAAAGACCCCATTTTCAAGAGCATTGGGCTAGGACAACCCTCCTCTTCAAGCCCTTCTTCTTATTTGGAACACCCAAAGGTTAGCAATGGTTTTCTTTTCTTTAGATCTTTGTTTTCCTCCTCATTTGGAGTGTTTTAATCCCACATGCAATGGGTTTTCATGAAGTTTGGAAAATGGTTGATTTCTAGGGTTTCTTCTTGAGCCATTTTGGGGATTTTATGATTTTAAAGCTTGAGGCCATTAGAGGACTTTCATAGAGTGTTTGCATCTTCTCTTGACTCAAGGCAAGTAGAATTTTCAACTAATATGATGGTTACATGTTTCTTGTTTGGTTTCATGACTTTTTCCTCATTATGTTCTAACCCTTTGTGATTTATGGGTTTACATTGAATGAGTGAACTAATGTGAGTTGATTTCCACTTATGCTATTTTCTTATGATGTGTTGGGAGTTTGGTTTCATTTTAGCCACTTGATAATTTGATTTCTTTGTATTAATGGTGTTGTGTTCTAAGTATGGGAAAAACCTTGATTCTAAAAAGGGGTGTGTTTGATCAATTGGAGAGATTTATGGAAGGTTTTGATGAGTTTAGAAAGTCAAGAAAGGGCCCAAAGCATTGTAGAATCTGGTATGGAAGGAAGGGAAAGAAAAATCAGAAAAATTGCAAAGAAAATGGAGAATTCTGCACACTCGGGCTGGACTGGGCAGGCCCAGTCCGCTCGAGCGACCCACTGGGTCGCTCGAGCGGACCAGGCACTGTCTGGGTCCGCTCGAGCGACCCACTGGGTCGCTCGAGCGACCCAGCTTCTGTCTGGGTCCGCTCGAGCGGGCCTGGGTCCGCTCGAGCGAGCCCAGCTCAGTCTGGGCTGGGTTTGGGTCCGTTTATGGATCAGTTTTGCGCCTGTTCTTTGGGACTTCTTTGGGCTTGTCCTTGGGCCTGTTTCAAGTTTAGTTTTGGGCTATTTTAAAAATGTTTATTGGGCCATTTCAGATCTGATGTTGGGTCATCTTTGGGCCTGACATTTGACTGTTTTTAATGACTGTTTTGTGGGCTGTTTTAGAATTTGTTGGTGGGCCTGTTTTATGGCTAGTTTGGGTTGGTTTTAAAACCTGTTCCTTGGGCCTGATTCAAATTAGTTTTGGACCGTTTTTAAAATCAGTTTTGTGGGCCTGTTCAGTTTAGTCTCGGGCTGTTTTTTAAGGTTTGTTTGTGGGTCATCTTAGGCTTAGCTTCGTGGGCCTGTTCAGGTTGGTTTTGGTCGCTTTAAAAATCAGTTTTGTGGGCCTGTTCGAAGTTTGTTTGGGCTGTTTTTAAGAATTGTTTTGAAGGCCATTTAAGTATTAGTTTTGGACTGTTTTTAAGATGTGTTTTGTGGGCCATTCAAGGTTTAACTATGAACTCATTTCAAGGTCTGTTTGGGCCGGATTTAAAGGATTGTTTTGGGGTTTGGTTCAAGGCCAATTATGGGCCCGTTTTTAAGAGTTTTGTCATTACTTCGATACTTGGTAATTTGCGAAATGGGAATGATGTGAGAATGAGGGTATGTGAAATTATCCGAGAACCTTTCGGGTCTCAACGCGCACTTTATCATTTGAACATTATGGATTTTCATTGGCATCAAACACATTCTTTATTTATTAATGTTTAAAGGTTAAATGTGCGTTGTGATGGTTCCTTGGTAAGTCATTAGGTCATTCTCCACTGTCCATCCCATTTCAAGTCAGAAAAATGTATTTGTATTTGTCTTTGTATTTGAAATTGTATTTGTTTTCTTTGGTGAACTAACTTAAATAGCATCGATGATTTGTTATAAAATCATGTGTCTTCCCATGTTCGAAAGGGTTGATCGTATGATTTTATACAAATCACCTTGATGCGTATTTGAACGGTTTACCGGAGATATTCGTATGTTTTCTCCGATTCGATTTGAAAAGAGATTTGGAGTATGTTTGTCACATTCTGGATTTCTTCGATGAGACCATCATTTGTTAAGATTAGTATTTTGAAACAAACCCCGAGGCAAGACGGGGCCAGAGCTATGTGGTGCGAGCCCCTGAGCCAAAGGGAATTAGTATTATGTTAGATTTGCATCTGTTTTGAGTTTGAAAACTAAAGGCACCACTAGGCTTAGGTCACCTTGTCGGGCTGATCACCCGGCTTAGGATCTTTTACTCTGTCCGCCAGCTGCCAGCTTGGATTCCGTCTGTACCGACCATAGGCAACGGTTAATGATCTGCCGGGTCCCATTTGTATGGCTACGGTTCTGATCCTCTGTTTAGTACCACGTTCAGTGGCTACGCTCTGTCTGCTCTTATTACTTCGGTAATAGGAGGATTTAGCTATTTGTGGTCGCCTAGGTTTTATCCACATATTACTTTAGTTTATGATTATTGTCGATTATGCTTTCTATGCTTTGATTTGTTTAATGTTTACGATATCGACCTTATCGTATTGCTTCTACTATTCAGTTTTTAAATGTATTTCCAATTATTAAATGCTTTGCTTAGGTGGTTATCTTTTCGAGACATTTATGCTTTAGAGACTGTTCGTTTATTGCTTTGATATTCATGTTCGGTCTTTCGATCGTCTTATCGTGATTTATTGTTATTATTGGTTAGACTCCTTATTCGGTTTTACGAGGATTTCGCCTGGTTTCATGTATGTTCTTTCATTCACATTATTTGTTTATTTGCTTGCCAGACCGTCGTGTCTGACCCCTTTTCATTTGGTGCCAGTTTTCTTCTTTTCTGTTTGTAGGTGTTTGATCAGAAGAGGCGGTGGGACCGCCGGTCTGACGTGAGAGGCTGCCGTTGATATCATTTAGATGTCAAGTATGGCACCGGAGTCCGTATCTAATATTGAGGGTAGTATTCTATTTAGTTGGATATTTTTGTATGGCTTTATCAGCCTTTTTCTTTTGGGTTTGTAATTAAGACATTTGTTAATTGTAATCTGAATATGCGGGAAATATTAGATTTGTTACTACCAACTCAGTGTGTTGTGATTGATGGCTTGTGATATTGGTTGAGTGCGACACGGAACCCGATGGCCACGGATTTCGGGTCGTAACACCATGTTTAGCTTCCGCGATAAATATACTCTGATTATGTTGGGATGTGATTATCCTCATTCACGCGGATCTTGGGAACTATACAAAAAGTTTCAAATTATTCCAAAATTTCGCACCCCGAGATCGGTTCGCTGCAGGTCCCGGTTTCGGGGCGTGACAGGTTTGGTATCAGAGCTGGTTAGTTTCTAGGAAATAAAATACTCTAGAGACATTAAGACGTGTGGTGAGGATTCGTTAGATTGTGTCGATTTGTTTTCTCGTGTCTTTGTTTCGTTGGATTTGAGTTGGCTTTTCTTTCAGTTCGGGAGATTTTGCTTGTCTTTTCTTTTAGTTCTGTTGTTAGGAGATTTGGATGGCCAAATTTCCTCCTTAGTGGTGGAGAATTTTTAAAGTCTCCATACTCTTGTTCAGTGTCTTTTATCTTTGCTTGTGTCGGAGACTGAGAACCTCGTGGATTTAGTATGTTGTTTTCGGAGGACATCAGCAGACTTTCAGCCTTCAGCATCTTCAATGTGGTTATTGAGAGGAGATTTGTGCATTTGCCCGTCAGAGTTGAACTCGAGCAGTAGTTGAAGATCCCCTTTCGGCTAATCGGAGATCGTCATGCAATGCACCAAGGTAAGTGAATGTGGATTTTGGGTGAACTCGGACCATCTTTTCGAGATGAAGGACTGCAAGAGGCATTTTACCTGTGGATGTTATGAAGGGAGAAGTGATCTTAGTTAGTAAGATTAGGAGTGGTGCAAGAAACTCAGGGATTTCCCCGGATTCGACGAGCATGGTCATGGTTTTGGTTGAGGATTTTGGTAACTTGTAGCTTAGCCGGTGTAGTTGATTCAGCAAGGGAGTACCTCAGTGGTTTGGATGTCCATTTCTCATTTAAGAATGATTTTCGTGATGTTTTCATCGTTGTTATAATTTTTCATTAATATCTATGATTTATCCTTGTAGTGTTTAAAAATGGATTTATGTTTCTTCTTTGAGGCTTATTTTGAATTAAAAACTATGTTACTATACTCTTTTCATGAGTCACATGATTTTGTTTTCAAGATTGGTCTTTAAAAGCATGTAACTCAAAATTGTGTTTCTTTCTCAAAGAGTAGTGTGAGATTTCTATTTCATTGAGTTGTTTTCTATGGTTATGTAAATGAAATTTCTTAAAGGTTTTGTTTTTAGATTTTATGTAGATTTCCTACATTTGTTTTAACGCTCAACTTTGTTTAGATTTTCGCAAGATTTTTATAAACAAATGAGTTAGTTTTCAACAAGGTTTAGTATTCAATTAACACTCAGATTTCAGCGAAGTTTGATGTATAGTTATACTAAAAATATGAATTTCAAAATGAATAATGTTGTTTCATATTCAAACTTTGATAAACTTTCTTTATTAAGTTTTATTTGATAATTCGGAAGTTCAACTTCTACTATGTTTTAAAATGATGAAATTTAACTAAGTAATAGTTTTAGTCCCTATGTTTAAGATTTTACGAGTCGTTTTGCATCGAATGGAGGGAGTTGTATTAGTATAGTAGGAGCTTGGAAGTGTAAGAATTGGAGGGATGATGGATGTCAAGTTGTGTATTAGGTCAGTTGAGGATAAAGTTGGATCTACGAAGAGAATCACCATCATTCAAGACTTGGATTGAGAGTTTCAGTTCTTCAGAGATTGACGGTATTCTTAGAGGCCAGAGTCTGAATGGTACAGTGTAAGTAGATATTTGGAATTCCAGGAATTTTTGAAGAGGGAGATATTTCAGAGAAAACGTGTCTACGATCACATCTTTGTTCAAGCATCAAGAGCACCGTGTATAGCTTTGAAGGATTTAAGGCACATGATTCCAAAGTGATAGAAAGAGGCAGAAATTGCGGTTTCTTGGACCGACAGTGACTGACGAGATGAGTAAAAGAAATGGTCCGGTGCGAGAACGATAGATGACACCAAGGATACTTAGGAGTGTTGGGCACCAGTTTAGTCAGAGGGGTATGTTTTGAGCAGGTATGTGGAATAGTGTGAAGCCTTCAACCGAATCAGAATGTGGTCGACCGTGCATTTCACCGTCAGGTTTGAGAAGAGGATGTATCTCAGTTGCCGAGGTTCAGAGTAGGGTGTCAGTGTTGTCGTTTGTCTTTTTGGGTTTTCGATTTCGATTTGGTTTAAGCCATTTGGGGGACCAAATGGATTCTAAGGGGGGGAGGATGTAAGATCCCGACCCCAATCCTTTTGTTTAGCATTGTTTTAATCGTGGTTTAGCTTTTAAGCGAGATTGATTTAGTTTGACCGCGTATTTGAGTTTGACCGGATTTTTCCTTGCCTTGGAGATTTTTGTAGACCGTTGACTTTAGTTTGACCCGGTCCTTATGATTTGTATTTTTATGGGAAATTACTTCGGATTTCTAAAAATTTCGAATTTGGTGTATTTCGACTTATTTTATGAAGTTTAACAACTTTCATGTTTGGATCATTTTGATTTGATACTCAAAAATCACGTTTTTCGAGGAAAATGGGCAAAAATGACATTTTCACTAAATCTGTCCATGAGTTTCGAAAATTTCAGAAATTGGGGAAAGTATACTTTTTGGAAAGTAGATATTTCGCCGATCGTTTTTGTCTTCTTCGTCGTTTTCATCCGGGGCCCGCTTATACCATTTTTAGCTTGATGAAGACCGGGGCCCACAAGACCCATTCTTATAAGAGGGGAACCCCTCTCTTCTTCTCCTTCATTCGTTTCCAGCAAGGGTGAGCTAGGGCTTTCCCTCTCTTCCCACTCTTTCTCTCTCATCTGAAACACCTCTCTCTTGGAGCTTTCATGGAGATTTGATCTCACCTCCTTCTTCTCCTCCCTCTTGGCTTTCCAAAGACCCCATTTTCAAGAGCATTGGGCTAGGACAACCCTCCTCTTCAAGCCCTTCTTCTTATTTGGAACACCCAAAGGTTAGCAATGGTTTTCTTTTCTTTAGATCTTTGTTTTCCTCCTCATTTGGAGTGTTTTTAATCCCACATGCAATGGGTTTTCATGAAGTTTGGAAAATGGTTGATTTCTAGGGTTTCTTCTTGAGCCATTTTGGGGATTTTATGATTTTAAAGCTTGAGGCCATTAGAGGACTTTCATAGAGTGTTTGCATCTTCTCTTGACTCAAGGCAAGTAGAATTTTCAACTAATATGATGGTTACATGTTTCTTGTTTGGTTTCATGACTTTTTCCTCATTATGTTCTAACCCTTTGTGATTATGGATTTACATTGAATGAGTGAACTAATGTGAGTTGATTTCCACTTATGCTATTTTCTTATGATGTGTTGGGAGTTTGGTTTCATTTTAGCCACTTGATAATTTGATTTCTTTGTATTAATGGTGTTGTGTTCTAAGTATGGGAAAAACCTTGATTCTAAAAAGGGGTGTGTTTGATCAATTGGAGAGATTTATGGAAGGTTTTTGATGAGTTTAGAAAGTCAAGAAAGGGCCCAAAGCATTGTAGAATCTGGTATGGAAGGAAGGGAAAGAAAAATCAGAAAAATTGCAAAGAAAATGGAGAATTCTGCACACTCGGGCTGGACTGGGCAGGCCCAGTCCGCTCGAGCGACCCACTGGGTCGCTCGAGCGGACCAGGCACTGTCTGGGTCCGCTCGAGCGACCCAGCTTCTGTCTGGGTCCGCTCGAGCGGGCCTGGGTCCGCTCGAGCGAGCCCAGCTCAGTCTGGGCTGGGTTTGGGTCCGTTTATGGATCAGTTTTGCGCCTGTTCTTTGGGACTTCTTTGGGCTTGTCCTTGGGCCTGTTCAAGTTTAGTTTTGGGCTATTTTAAAACTGTTTATTGGGCCATTTCAGATCTGATGTTGGGTCATCTTTGGGCCTGACATTTGACTGTTTTTAATGACTGTTTTGTGGGCTGTTTTAGAATTTGTTGGTGGGCCTGTTTTATGGCTAGTTTGGGTTGGTTTTAAAACCTGTTCCTTGGGCCTGATTCAAATTAGTTTTGGACCGTTTTTAAAATCAGTTTTGTGGGCCTGTTCAGTTTAGTCTCGGGCTGTTTTTAAGGTTTGTTTGTGGGTCATCTTAGGCTTTAGTTTCGTGGGCCTGTTCAGGTTGGTTTTGGTCGCTTTAAAAATCAGTTTTGTGGCCTGTTCGAAGTTTGTTTGGGCTGTTTTTAAGAATTGTTTTGAAGGCCATTTAAGTATTAGTTTTGGACTGTTTTTAAGATGTGTTTTGTGGGCCATTCAAGGTTTAACTATGAACTCATTTCAAGGTCTGTTTGGGCCGGATTTAAAGGATTGTTTTGGGGTTTGGTTCAAGGCCAATTATGGGCCCGTTTTTAAGAGTTTTGTCATTACTTCGATACTTGGTAATTTGCGAAATGGGAATGATGTGAGAATGAGGGTATGTGAAATTATCCGAGAACCTTTCGGGTCTCAACGCGCACTTTATCATTTGAACATTATGGATTTTCATTGGCATCAAACACATTCTTTATTTATTAATGTTTAAAGGTTAAATGTGCGTTGTGATGGTTCCTTGGTAAGTCATTAGGTCATTCTCCACTGTCCATCCCATTTCAAGTCAGAAAAATGTATTTGTATTTGTCTTTGTATTTGAAATTGTATTTGTTTTCTTTGGTGAACTAACTTAAATAGCATCGATGATTTGTTATAAAATCATGTGTCTTCCCATGTTCAAAAGGGTTGATCGTATGATTTTATACAAATCACCTTGATGCGTATTTGAACGGTTTACCGGAGATATTCGTATGTTTTCTCCGATTCGATTTGAAAAGAGATTTGGAGTATGTTTGTCACATTCTGGATTTCTTCGATGAGACCATCATTTGTTAAGATTAGTATTTTGAAAACAAACCCCGAGGCAAGACGGGGCCAGAGCTATGTGGTGCGAGCCCCTGAGCCAAAGGGATTAGTATTATGTTAGATTTGCATCTGTTTGAGTTTGAAAACTAAAGGCACCACTAGGCTTAGGTCACCTTGTCGGGCTGATCACCCGGCTTGGGATCTTTACTCTGTCCGCCAGCTGCAGCTTGGATTCCGTCTGTACCGACCATGGCAACGGTAATGATCTCCCGGTCCCATTTGTATGGCTACGGTTCTAATCCTCTGTTTAGTACCACGTTCAGTGGCTACGCTCTGTCTGCTCTTATTACTTCGGTAATAGGAGGATTTAGCTATTTGTGGTCGCCTAGGTTTTATCCACATATTACTTTAGTTTATGATTATTGTCGATTATGCTTTCTATGCTTTGATTTGTTTAATGTTTACGATATCGACCTTATCGTATTGCTTCTACTATTCAGTTTTTAAATGTATTTCCAATTATTAAATGCTTTGCTTAGGTGGTTATCTTTTCGAGACATTTATGCTTTAGAGACTGTTCGTTTATTGCTTTGATATTCATGTTCGGTCTTTCGATCGTCTTATCGTGATTTATTGTTATTATTGGTTAGACTCCTTATTCGGTTTACGAGGATTTCGCCTGGTTTCATGTATGTTCTTTCATTCACATTATTTGTTTATTTGCTTGCCAGACCGTCGTGTCTGACCCCTTTTCGTTTGGTGCCAGTTTTCTTCTTTTCTGTTTGTAGGTGTTTGATCAGAAGAGGCGGTGGGACCGCCGGTCTGACGTGAGAGGCTGCCGTTGATATCATTTAGATGTCAAGTATGGCACCGGAGTCCGTATCTAATATTGAGGGTAGTATTCTATTTAGTTGGATATTTTTGTATGGCTTTATCAGCCTTTTTCTTTTGGGTTTGTAATTAAGACATTTGTTAATTGTAATCTGAATATGCGGGAAATATTAGATTTGTTACTACCAGCTCAGTGTGTTGTGATTGATGGCTTGTGATATTGGTTGAGTGCGACACGGAACCCGATGGCCACGGATTTCGGGTCGTAACACCATGTTTAGCTTCCGCGATAAATATACTCTGATTATGTTGGGATGTGATTATCCTCATTCACGCGGATCTTGGGAACTATACAAAAAGTTTCAAATTATTCCAAAATTTCGCACCCCGAGATCGGTTCGCTGCAGGTCCCGGTTTCGGGGCGTGACAGTAGCCAAAAACTCAAAGTGCTCCAAGCAATTGAAGGGACAATGAAACTCAATGAAATTCTGAAAGTTCAAAAGCCCTTCCACAATAAATTTGGTATTGGATTTGAGACCGGAGAGTCCTCTAAAGCTGCACCTTCTTTGTTTATGAAACAAAGTGCCATACCTCTCAAGGCTACAAAGCTTCAAATTCAGCGTAGTATTGAGATGGTCAATAAGACAAGGTTTGTGGAGTTTAACCGGCCACCTAAGAAAGGAAGAATGTTTAGATTCTATGGTTATCGCTATCATTGTAATAGATATGGACATAAAAGAGCTGATTGTAGATTCTATGTTAGAAACAGTCCATTAGTGACTAGGAACCCTTTTTCAATCCTAAACAACCACAAAATTGAGTGCTTTAAGTGTCATAATTATGGACACTTGACTAGGGATTGTAGGTTGCCTATTGCTAACCAATTTCAGGTTGAAAAGAAACCCAAGTTAGTTAAGGCATGGAGGGCAAAGAAAAGGGAAGATAATTCCAAGGAATCTCTCATTGTGCAAATGGCATTCAATGCACAAAAGAAGGCAGCACCATGGGTCCTTGATAGTGGCTGTTCAAGCCATATGACAGGTGATAAGGAAAGATTCGTCAAATTACAGCACTATGAAGGCGGATCAGTGAAGTTTGGTAACAATGATGGTGCCAAAATCTGCGGAAAAGGTATTGTTCAGCTAAAGGCAAACAAGATCAGATCAGAAGAGGTCTTATATGTGTCTGGACTGAGACACAACTTGCTTAGTGTGAGCCAGATCTGTGACAAAGGCCACGAAGTTGTCTTCACTAAGAATGGGTTTGCTATCAAGAAGTCTAGCAACGACAAAACAGTGGCTACTGGATCTAGGACTGCTGGAAATCTCTATACATTGTCAGATGGAGGTGAAAAGACTTGCTTGATGAGTCGGACAGAGGAAAGTTGGTTGTGGCACAAACGCCTTGGGCATCTAAACTTTGATAACATGTCAAAGATTTGCAATTCAAAGGCTGTCAGAGGTATGTCTACAGTTGAAAAGCCTTCCAACCCCATTTGCGATTCTTGCCAAAAGGGAAAGCAAACAAGGGTAATGTTCAAGTCAAAGGAGCATCATTCAAAGAAACCTCTTGAGCTAGTGCACACTGATCTCTGTGGACCGATGCGAACTCAAAGCACCAATGGAGATAAGTATTTTATGTTATGCATTGATGATTATACTCGTATGACATGGGTATTGTTTCTTAAGCAAAACATCAAGCACTTGATCGTTTTAAAGTGTTTATAGCACAGGTTGAAAATATGCTTGGAAAACGTATCAAGATTTTAAGGTCTGATCGAGGCGGTGAATTCACATCTGAAGAGTTCACTAACTATTGTGAGCACCATGGCATTCAAAGACAATATTCAGCCCCTAGAACTCCACAGCAAAATGGAGTTGTGGAACGGAAAAATCGCACTGTGCAAGAGATGGCTCGCACAATGCTAACTGAGAGCAAGCTAGCTGACAAATACTGGAAGGAGGCAATCCATATGGCTGTATACATTCAGAATCGATGCTTGATCAGGCCACATGAAGACAAAACTCCTTATGAGCTATGGTTTGGGAGAAAAGCAACAGTCAAGCACTTCAGAGTCTTCGGTAGCAAGTGTTACATCAAGCGTCTTGAACAAAATCCGGGCAAATTTGAAGAAAGAGCTGATGAAGGTATATTTTTGGGTTACTCCTCCTCTAGTAAGGCTTACAGATGTCTTAACAAAAGGACCAGAAAAATCATAGAAAGTGCCGATGTTAGAATTGATGAAAACCGTGAATCAAAGAATGTAACTCATTATGACAGTCCAGTTTATTAGGACTCGAGTGAGATTGATGATGAAGTGGCTGAACCTAATGATTCTGAGAAATCAAAGGATGACTCAGAGGATGCTACACCTAGAAAGAAAAGCACTTGGGTAGAGCAACACCCTAAGGATCAAATCATTGGAGATCCTGAGGCCGGTGTTAAAATAAGACAAAGTGTAGTTAGCAATTACTCACTTGTGTCCACCATTGAGCCCAAGACTGTGGCTGAAGCCAGTCTCGATGAAAGTTGGTTGAAAGCTATGCATGAGGAGTTGGAGCAAATTGAGAAGAACTCCACATGGGAACTAGTTTCTAGACCTACCGATAAGAATGTTATTGGTACTAAATGGGTCTTTCGGAATAAGCTGAATGAAGATGGTCAGGTCATACGAAACAAAGCAAGGTTGGTTTGTAAAGGCTATGCTCAAGTTGAAGGCATAGATTTTGAAGAGACCTTTGCACCGGTGGCTCGTCTGGAAGCCATTCGTATGTTTCTTGCATTGGCTGCATACAAAACCTTCAAGGTATTTCAGATGGATGTAAAGTCAGCCTTCTTGAATGGATTACTTGAAGAAGAGGTCTACATTGAGCAACCTGATGGTTTTCTCATTAGCAAAAACTCAGACCTAGTGTGCAAGTTGAAAAAGGCTCTTTATGGGCTGAAACAAGCGCCAAGGGCGTGGTATGCAAGGCTGGACCTCTATCTCCGCAAGATCGGCTTTGGAAAAGGACTGGTTGATAGCAATCTTTATGTCAAAACAGAGTTGAGCAAACAGCTGGTTGTCATTGTTTATGTCGATGACATAATCTTTGGTGGCAATGATGAGGAAATGTGCAGGAATTTTGCTGAAGAGATGAAGAAAGAATTTGAGATGTCAATGGTTGGAGAACTAAAGTTCTTCCTTGGTTTACAAGTTCAGCAGCTGAAACATCGTATCTTCATATCACAGATGAAATACATCAAGGAAATGCTGAAGCGTTTTAACATGGAAGACAACAAGCCAGTGAGCACACCAATGACAACGAACACAAAGCTAAGCAAAGATGATAAAGGTGTTAGAATTTGAGATGCCTTGAGAAGTCTTATGAAGCATTGAAGTGTTTAGTATCTCAAGTATCATCTTGTGTTGGAATTATTGTCAACACAATGTCACAAGTGTGGTGTTGATAGAGCTTCAAAGAGAAAACAGAGCTGAAATAGAACAGTACAGGAAATCAGAATTTCATCTGTCAACCGGTAGTTCTACCGGTAGAACAGGGGTAGAAAAGGGGTAGAAAAGGCTGACCCTGAGATTTCCATCTGTCAACCGCAAGTACTACCGGTAGAAAGTTCAACCGCAAGTACTACCGGTAGAAAAGGCTGATATTCCAGCAGAATGTTTGGACATGAGAATCTCATCTGTTAAACCGGTAGTACTACCGGTAGAACACACGGGAAACCTGAGTTGCGCAGAAATAGAAGTTTTGCACGAAAATTCAGGAAACTTATGTATTTCGTTTGGGACTCTTTCTAAACGAATTCCAGCCTAATTTGAACACTCTTTAGGGTTACCAAAACCTATATAAAGGCTTGATTGGTTTGTTTTCAAGTATACAGAAGAGAAGAGAAGAGAGAAGAAAAAAGAGGGTTTTGGAGAGAAGAAGGTGTTGTTGCTGTGTGCTGTTGTGTTGCACGTTTCTACAGCAAGTGTGGACGAGAATGTGCTCATGAAGATGGTGATTCGTCCATAAGATAAGTGTCTCTCTGTTTATGCTTTAAATTTCAATTTGTAAGGGATTGAGAGAGAGAGATTGTAGAGGGGAAAGGCTGTAGAAAAGTTCTCTACTTTAATTCTGTAGAACATCAAGTTGGTGCTTGGTGTTAGGGGTTTGGTGATCCTATCTGTTGGTGCAGATAAATTGTAAAGGGAGTAGGTGCTTCCTAGATAGTTGCTGCTATCTGAAACTTAAGGGTTGGTGCTCTTTGTCGTTGGTGCGACTAAATAGATTCAGATCTGTTCCGGATCGGTGTTCGGACAGTCTTTGAACCGTGGACGTAGCCTTTTGGTGAACCACATTAAATCTGGTGTCTTTGTGTGATTTGATTTACTTTTGTTGTTAAATTGGACCTGTTTTTAAGGAATCACTGATTCACCCCCCCTCTCAGTGATCGCGATATCTAACAATTGGTATCAGAGCGCCAAGGCTCCCTTGATAAGCTTAACACGCTAAGGGTGATCTCTTGTCAAATCACATGGCATCCAATACAGGGAATATGAAAGCACCTTTGTTTGATGGTTCTAATTACTCCTTCTGGAAGATCAGAATGCAGGCTTTCATCAAATCACTTGGCTATGATGTCTGGGAGACTGTCAGAGTCGGTTACAATACTGCCATCGTACCCACTGATGCTGCAACGAAGAAGTTAGCAGACAACGACTCCAAGGCGCAGAATGCACTCTTTAGTGGCCTTGTGGACAGCGAGCTGGTCAAAGTAATTGCATGCAAAACAGCCATGAAAATATGGGACAAGTTGAAAAGCATTCATGAAGGAGATGAGAAGATCAAAGAAGCGAAATTGCAAACTCATCGCTCTCAATTCGAGTCTCTTCGCATGGAGGAAAGCGAGAATGTTGAATCGTATATGCAACGAGTGAATGAAGTCACGAATGACATTCGTGGACTAGGGGAGGAGATTAAAGAACCAGTCATCGTCAAAAAGGTTCTAAGATCTCTTCTTCCCCGGTTTGATTTAAAAGTCTCAGCCATAGAAGAAGCCAAGGATCTGAATGAATTTACCATGGATGAGTTGCATGGTTCACTCACTGCCTATGAGATGCGCATAGGTAAGACGTCTTCATCTGATAGAGAAGCGGCCTTCAAAGTTCAGAAAAAGGGAAAAGAGACTGCTGGTCATGATGCTGATACTGATGATGATGAGCTTGAGGCTCAATTAGTTAGAAAGCTGAAGAAAGGAAGCCAATGGAAAGTACAAAGGGAAGCTACCCTTTAAATGCTTCAATTGTGGCGGTGTTGGTCACTTTGCTGCGAAGTGTCCGCTGAAAGAAAACAATGATGATGACTCTTATGTTGATAAGAGTAAATAGAAGAAAAATTTCAGAAAGAGGGACAAAGCAAAAAGCCTCATCAGTCAATATAATGACAGCACGTCTGAAACTTCAGACGATGATGAATCAGCCGAGGCAACTGAAGCTCTCTTCATGGTTACTGTTGAAGAAGAAGAGGAGCAAGAGCCGGAAGAGGAAGAGGAGGCTGAGGTCAATCTTGAAGAAGAACTCATTGCCGCACTTGAGGAGCTTAGCATGGAATGAAAAACAAGTCAGAAAAATCTGAAACTTCTTCATGAATCTGAAAGTTTAGTTATTGCTTTGAAAACTCAAGTTGAAGAATATAAAAGAATGGTGGAAGTCCTTGAAAATCAAATAAGTATCAAAAAGGAAAAGGCTATGAAACTTGAAACTGAAATCGCTAGAGCAAAGGCTGAAAACTTGGAAAGTAGCCGAAAACTCAAAGCCCTCCAAGCAATTGAAGGGACAATGAAACTCAATGAAATTCTGAAAGTTCAAAAGCCCTTCCACAATAAATTTGGTATTGGATTTGAGACCGGAGAGTCCTCTAAAGCTGCACCCTCTTTGTTTATGAAACAAAGTGCCATACCTCTCAAGGCTACAAAGCTTCAAATTCAGCCTAGTATTGAGATGGTCAATAAGAAAAGGTTTGTGGAGTTTAACCGGCCACCTAAGAAAGGAAGAATGTTTAGATTCTATGGTTATTGCTATCATCGTAATAGATATGGACATAAAAGAGCTGATTGTAGATTCTATGTTAGAAACAGTCCATTAGTGACTAGGAACCCTTTCTCAATCCTAAACGGCCACAAAATTGAGTGCCACAAGTGTTATAATTATGGACACTTGGCTAGGGATTGTAGGTTGCCTATTGCTAACCAATTTCAGGTTGAAAAGAAACCCAAGTTAGTTAAGGCATGGAGGGCAAAGAAAAGGGAAGATAATTCCAAGGAATCTCTCATTGTGCAAACGGCATTCAATGCACAAAAGAAGGCAGCACCATGGGTCCTTGATAGTGGCTGTTCAAGCCATATGACAGGTGATAAGGAAAAATTTGTCAAATTACAGCACTATGAAGGCGGATCAGTGAAGTTTGGTAACAATGATGGTGCCAAAATCTGTGGAAAAGGTGTTGTTCAGCTAAAGGCAAACAAGATCAGATCAGAAGAGGTCTTATATGTGTCTGGACTGAGACACAACTTGCTTAGTGTGAGCCAGATCTGTGACAAAGGCCACGAAGTTGTCTTCACTAAGAATGGGTTTGCTATCAAGAAGTGTAGCAATGGCAAAACAGTGGCTACTGGATCTAGGACTGCTGGAAATCTCTATACATTGTCCGATGGAGCTGAAAAGACTTGCTTGATGAGTCGGACAGAGGAAAGTTGGTTGTGGCACAAACGCCTTGGGCATCTAAACTTTGATAACATGTCAAAGATTTGCAATTCAAAGGCTGTCAGAGGTATGTCTACAGTTGAAAAGCCTTCCAACCCCATTTGCGATTCTTGCCAAAAGGGAAAGCAAACGAGGGTAATGTTCAAGTCAAAGGAGCATCATTCAAAGAAACCTCTTGAGCTAGTGCACACTGATCTCTGTGGACCGATGCGAACTCAAAGCACTAATGGAGATAAGTATTTTATGTTATGCATTGATGATAATACTCGTATGACATGGGTATTGTTTCTTAAGCATAAACATCAAGCACTTGATCGTTTTAAAGTGTTTAAAGCACAGGTTGAAAATATGCTTGGAAAACGTATCAAGATTTTAAGGTCTGATCGAGGCGGTGAATTCACATCTGAAGAGTTCGCTAACTATTGTGAGCACCATGGCATTCAAAGACAATATTCAGCCCCTAGAACTCCACAGCAAAATGGAGTTGTGGAACGGAAAAATCGCACCGTGAAAGAGATGGCTCGCACAATGCTAACTGAGAGCAAGCTAGCTGACAAATACTGGAAGGAGGCAATCCATACGGCTGTATACATTCAGAATCGATGCTTGATCAGGCCACATGAAGACAAAACTCCTTATGAGCTATGGTTTGTGAGAAAAGCAACAGTCAAGCACTTCAGAGTCTTCGGTAGCAAGTGTTACATCAAGCGTCTTGAACAAAATCCTGGCAAGTTTGAAGAAAGAGCTGATGAAGGTATATTTCTGGGTTACTCCTCCTCTAGTAAGGCTTACAGATGTCTTAACAAAAGGACCAGAAAAATCATAGAAAGTGCCGATGTTAGAATTGATGAAAACCGTGAATCAAAGAATGTAACTCATTATGACAGTCCAGTTTATGAGGACTCGAGTGAGATTGATAATGAAGTGGCTGAACCTACTGATTCTGAGAAATCAAAGGATGACTCAGAGGATGCTACAACTAGAAAGAAAAGTACTTGGGTAGAGCAACACCCTAAGGATCAAATCATTGGAGATCCTGAGGCCGGTGTTAAAACAAGACAAAGTGTAATTAGCAATTACTCACTTGTGTCCACCATTGAACCCAAGACTGTGGCTGAAGCCAGTCTCGATGAAAGTTGGTTGAAAGCTATGCATGAGGAGTTGGAGCAAATTGAGAAGAACTCCACATGGGAACTAGTTTCTAGACCTACCGATAAGAATGTTATTGGTACTAAATGGGTCTTTCGGAATAAGCTGAACGAAGATGGTCAGGTCATACGAAACAAAGCAAGGTTGGTTTGTAAAGGCTATGCTCAAGTTGAAGGCATAGATTTTGAAGAGACCTTTGCACCAGTGGCTCGTCTGGAAGCCATTCGTATGTTTCTTGCATTGGCTGCATACAAAACCTTCAAGGTATTTCAGATGGATGTAAAGTCAGCCTTCTTGAATGGATTACTTGAAGAAGAGGTCTACATTGAGCAACCTGATGGTTTTCTCATTAGCAAAAACTCAGACCTAGTGTGCAAGTTGAAAAAGGCTCTTTATGGGCTGAGACAAGCGCCAAGGGCGTGGTATGCAAGGCTGGACCTCTATCTCCGCAAGATCGGCTTTGGAAAAGGACTGGTTGATAGCAATCTTTATGTCAAAATAGAGTTGAGCAAACAGCTGGTCGTCATTGTTTATGTCGATGACATAATCTTTGGTGGCAATGATGAGGAAATGTGCCGGAATTTTGCTGAAGAGATGAAGAAAGAATTTGAGATGTCAATGCTTGGAGAACTAAAGTTCTTCCTTGGTTTACAAGTTCAGCAGCTGAAACATGGTATCTTCATATCACAGATGAAATACATCAAGGAAATGCTGAAGCGTTTTAACATGGAAGACAGCAAGCCAGTGAGCACACCAATGACAACGAACACAAAGCTAAGCAAAGATGATAAGGGTTCGTCCGTTGATCACACCACTTATCGTTCTATGATAGGAAGCTTGCTTTATTTGACTGCTACAAGACCGGATCTTCTGCAAGCAGTATATATGGTGGCTCGATTTCAAGCATCACCAACTGAGACGCACCTTACAGCAGTAAAAAGGATATTTCGATATCTGAAAGGTACCATGGAGCTTGGCATTTGGTATCCTAAAGGCAAATCCTTCACTCTTGTTGCATACTCTGACGCCGATTGGGCTGGATGTATAGGTGATCGCAAGAGTACAAGCGGTGGTGCATTCTGTCTCGGTGAAAGGTTGGTGGCATGGCACAGTAAGAAACAAGATTCAGTATCCCTTTCTACAGCGGAAGCGGAATATATTGCAGCGGCAACTTGTTGTACGCAAGTGTTATGGATGCGGCAAATGCTCTCTGATCTAGGAGTTCCGACAACAGATCCTACGCCGATCCTCTGTGACAACACAAGTGCATTTCACATCTCCAAGAATCCTGTTCAGCATTCTAGAACGAAGCATGTTGCAATCCGCTATCACTTTCTCAAGGAAAAGGTTGCAGACGGTGAGGTAAAGTTGGAATATGTTCCAACTACTGAGCAAGTTGCTGATATCTTCACAAAACCTCTGCCAAAGGAAGTCTTTGAGTATCTCCGGAAAAAATTAGGAGTTACTCACTCTCCTAATCCTTAGGAGTTGTGCTTGAAAGGGGGAGCAATGTATTCCTTGAATATCCTATTCGCTCCTTGGTTGGTCCCTTTGGACTTGTTGTCAAAGGGGGAGAAAGTTATGCTAGGAGAAAGCTATGCTAGAAGAAGTTATGCTATGATAGCTTAGGGGAGATTGGTATCAAGAATGTGAATGTGAAGATCTTGATTCTGTTGGTTTATGGTTCTAAAGAAACTTCATGAAGGTCAACTGGTTCAAAGTGTTCCAAGTGTTGAAGTTCCAAGTGTTGCCAACAATTCCAAAGGGGGAGATTGTTAGAATTTGAGATGCCTTGAGAAGTCTTATGAAGCATCGAAGTGTTTAGTATCTCAAGTATCATCTTGTGTTGGAATTATTGTCAACACAATGTCACATGTGTGGTGTTGATAGAGCTTCAAAGAGAAAACAGAGCTGAACCAGAATAGTACAGGAAATCAGAATTCCATCTGTCAACCGGTAGTTCTACCGGTAGAAAAGGGGTAGAAAAGGGGTAGAAAAGGCTGACCCTGAGATTTCCATCAGTCAACCGCAAGTACTACCGGTAGAAAGTCAACCGCAAGTACTACCGGTAGAAAAGGCTGATATTCCAGCAGAATGTTTGGACATGAGAATCTCATCTGTTAAACCGGTAGTACTACCGGTAGAACACACGGGAAACCTGAGTTGCGCAGAAATAGAAGTTTTGCACGAAAATTTAGGAAACTTATGTATTTCGTTTGAGACTCTTTCTAAACGAATTCTAACCTAATTTAAACACTCTTTAGGGTTACCATAACCTATATAAAGGCTTGCTAAGTTCGTTTTCAAGAATACAAAAGAGAAGAGAAGAGAAGAGAGAATAAAAGAGAGGGTTTTGGAGAGAAGAAGGTGCTGTTGCTGTGTGCAGTTGTGTTGCACATTTCTACAGCAAGTGTGGACGAGAATGTGCTCATGAAGATGGTGATTCGTCCATAAGATAAGTGTCTCTCTGTGTCAGACCCCGACCCAGGTTTGAATACTTAATCATGTTTTAATCGCGATTAGTGAATAAGTGGGGTTTAGTGGACGATTAGCTTATTTTATTAAGCTAGATTAGGTTGTTTGATTAGTCTTTGATTTAAGTGTGACACGGGCCGTACGCCCGTGAATTTTGTGTACGAGATTGTTGAATTTGCCCTTGATGCTTGTAAAATCCTCATTTATGTGTATTTTGACTTATTTCATCTAGATCGTCAACTTTCATGTTTTGGCCAACTTGATTTTGTGATCAGAAATCGCGTTTTTCGAGAAAAAGGGCAAAACAGACATTTCACACAAAACCTGTACCCAAATTTCGAAAATTCCAGAATTTGCCAAAAATATACTTTTTGGAAAGTAGAAATTTCGCCGATCATTTTTGTCTTCTTCGTCGTTTTCGTTCGGGGCCCGCAAGTACCGTTTCTAGGCTTGTGAAGATCGGGGCCCACATTGACTTGCCTCTTAAGAAGGGACTCTTCCTTCTCCCTTCTTCATTCGATTCCAGCAATTGCTTTGGCTAGGGCTTTTTCTTCTTCTCCCTTCTCACTCTCTCTCATCTGGAACTCTCACTTGGTGAGGTTTGCTTAGAGGATTGATCTCCCCAATCTCTTCCTCCCTCTTCAAGCTTCCTAGGGATACCTTTCTTGAGGAGTTTGAGCTAGGAGAAGCCCTCCATTCAAGCTTTTCTTCTTTGTTAGGGTTCCTCAAGGTGAGCAATAGTTTTCCCAAACCCAAGATCTTTGCTTTCCTCTCCATTTGGAGTGTTTTAATCCCTTTTGCTAAGGTTTTCTTTGAGGTTTCACAAATGTTGATGTTTTAGGGTTTCTTGGGAAATTTTTGGGGTTTTTGTAGATTTGGAGCTTGAAGCTCTAAGGAGTGGTTTAAGGGTGATTTTTTTGAGTTCATCTTGGCTTAAGGCAAGTATATTTCAACACTAATGTGATGTTTCCCTCATTTGGTTTTATTTCTTGATTTCTTTCCTTTTATGTTAATCTCTCTAGTTATGGTTTGTTTTGATTTAATGAACCATCTAAATGGTTGTCTTAAGTTATGTTAATGCTCTACTATGCATTGGAAGCTCTACTTTGGGTTTCTTGCAAAGTTTGTTTCATGTGTACAAATGGGTATTCTAAGGGATGGAGAAGAAGTTTGATTTCATTTAAAAGTGTGGTGATTATGTTAATTAGATGGTTTAATGGCTTGTAGAGGATGAGAAGAGGCCCAAGATTGTTGTAGAAATTATGTATGGAAGGAGGAATTGAAATGATCAAAGAAAGAAGGAAGAAAAAAACACAAAAAAATGGAATTACTGCACTCGGGCTGGACTGGGCAGGCCCAGTCCGCTCGAGCGACCCAGTGGGTCGCTCGAGCAGACCAGGTTCTGTCTGGGTCCGCTCGAGTGACCCACTGGGCCGCTCGAGCGACCCAGCTACTGTCTGGGTCCGCTCGAGCGGACCTGGGTCCGCTCGAGCGAGCCCAGCTCAGTCTGGGCTCGGGTTTTGGGCCTGATTCAGGGTCCTTTTTAGAATAGATTGATGGCCCAACTGAAGGTTTGGTAAGCCCACTTCTTAGGTGTTCTTTGGGCCTGTTTTAAGGCCAATTCTTGGGCTGCCTTTGGGTCTTATTGTTGGGCTGTGTATGACATGAATTGTGGGCTCTGTTAGGGAATGTTTGGGCTTGTTTCCCATGGACTGTTGGGCTTGAATAAGGCCAGCTGTGGGCCTGATTAAAAGGGATTTAAACCCACTTCTAATGAAGACTTATTCTATATAATTCAAGCCCACTTCGGGCCTATGTCCAAGCTCAATTCAGCACTAAACCCTCTCCTATAAGTGAAGCCCATTCACCCCTTTCAAGCCTAGAATTCATGGAGAAATGTGTCTTGGACTAGGACTAATACCACTTAGGAAAACCCTTGAGTCTAAGTGTTCATTTAATCCATTGTGATTGTCAACGATCTTCAGTGGCACCAAATGACTTTCTTTAATGACAATAAGGGGATTAAATGTATATTGAGACTACTCGTTTAGTCGACCGACCCATCATTCATTCTTTTATATAAAAAGACTTTTGGTTTTGGTTCTTCTCCTATGCTTTCATTGTTTTGAAGTGGGTTACCCCCATACTTTAGAAATGATGAAACTACTCACTTGTTTTGCGTGGCTTCGCCTATATGCATTTGTTTGGAGTAGTTTTCTATCAACTTTGGAAAGGTATCTTATAAATGGAATTGCATTTCTTCGAGGTTTCGGATTTTCACTAAAATGGCACCACTAGGCTTAGGTCACCTTGTCGGACTGATCATCCGGCTTGGGGTCTTTATTTTGTTTGCCAGCTGCAGTTTGGATTCCGTTTGTACCGACCATGGCAACGGTAATTACCCGTTCCCACGTTTAGTGGCTACGGTTCTGTCTGATAGCGACTATGTCGTTCCGTCCCACGTTTAGTGGCTTCGGTTTGTTTGCTCCGGTTACTTCGGTAACAGGAGAATATAGCTTTATGTGGGTCGCCATTGTTTTTATGCATTGATATTCATCTCATGGCCTTTATTTATGTTATTCATCATGATATTAGATTTGCAAACCATCGAGATGTTTATTCTATCTTTACTTCGACATTGATATTAACCGTGATTTCATCGTAGCTCTTTCTTATCATGCTTTGTTTTACTTTCATCTTATCATTGTTGTAATTGCTTGCCAGACCGTCGTGTCTGACTCTCTTTTGTTTGGTGTCAGATGTCGAGCCCCTCGCGGTTGAGGCGCACTTCGAGGCGGAACCCATAGTTCCAGCGGAGGGCGAGTGGCAGCCCGATGATGTCATTTAGACGTCGGGTTACCTTGGAGCTGCGATCACATTTTGGGGATTTGATGATATTCATTTTGGGTTTTTGTTATGGCCATTGTTGGCTTATATTCTTTTGGGGGAAAAGTTTGTAATTAATGCTTAACTTGACTTTTGTATCAACTCTAACTAACTTTGGCCCACAGTAAATGTTTCTCTTTTGATGCTAGTCTCGTGCGTTCTCAATTTATACCTGTTTGTGAGACTTTTATGTTTGCTACAAAGCTTCCGCGTAATTCATTTGTATGAAAGTGATCCTTATACATCACTATTTGATCGGATTCCGTGAATCCTTACCGCGGAAACCTGTGGGAAACTAGCGGGTGCGGGCGGAATTTTCCGGCCCGCCTCGCCGCGTCCCCGGATTAAGGCCTCGTTTAGCGGGACCTCGGTCCGGGGGCGTGACAGGCTTGGTATCAGAGCGAGAAATATTTGAGGCAATTAAAATTGGATTAGAAACATAAGGACGTGGCAAGGATTCGTTAGCATTACCGTTAGTTAGCATCGATTTGGGATTGGGAACGCTTGATTATTATATCTTATTGTACTAACAAGTTGTTTTGCAGCAATATGCCTCCACGTCGAACTCCGGCAAATGCGAATGCAACAGGTAGCAATCATGACAGTGAGGTTGAAAACCCGGTAACGGGTCAATTCCAACAACTCATGCAAATGTTAGTGGAACAACAGCAGCGAGCCAATGATAATCAAGCTCGATTCCAAGAACAAATGGCCAAGAAGGATGAGGAATTGACTCAAGTGCAAAGGCAACTGCTTGAAGTGTTGGGTAGAAGGCCAGAACCAGTAGCTAATGTGGAACCAGTGCAGCATAGGGACAGAGACCCTAATATCCTGTTTGAGAAGTTTAGAAAAAGGGGTCCTAAAGAGTTTACGGGTCAGGAAGAACCTTTGGCAGCGGATGATTGGTTGGCTCATACCGAGAATATCTTCGATATTTTTGTATGTACAGGCAGACAGCGGGTTCACTTGGCAGCATCTATGTTTACTGGGTTGGCAGACATTTGGTGGAAGACTGTCAAGGAAGGCTATCAGAATATTGCAGATGGGATTGCTTGGGCCACTTTCAAGCAGCAGTTTAGTGAGAAATACGTCCCAGCACATATCAAGAAGCAGAAGGCAGCAGAGTTCCAGTTGCTTAAGCAAGAAGATATGACTGTCCTTGAGTACCTTACGAAGTTTGAGAAGTTATCTCGCTATGCTCCAGAGTTGGTGGACACCGAGGAGAAAAAGATTACTAAGTTTATGGATGGGCTCAACCCCATTATTTCGAGAGATGCTTTGGGCGTGGTACCACCGACCACCTTTCAAGAGGCTATCAAGAGGGCCTACAGGTTTGAGGATATAAACAATCAGATTATCAAGGACAACCAGAGGAAGAGGCAGCAGTTTCAGAGTGGGCAGAAGTCTTACCAAGGTAAGAAGCAAAAGAAACCTCAGAATGCTCCAACTCAAGGCGGGTGTGAGCATTGTGGCAAGAATCATTCTTCGCAGCAGTGTTATCGCCTTTCAGGGGCGTGTTTCAAGTGTGGTAGCGCAGACCACCAAGTGAAGGATTGCCCAAACAATAGGAACCAGGGCAATAGGGCACCTCAGCAGCCGCCTAGGCAAGCCCCTCAGCAGAATCAGCAAGCAGTTCAGAATCCACCGAGGCAGCAACAGAACCAGCAGCCCCGTCAACAGCCTCAGAACCAGAATGCCCGTCCACAGCAGCAGAATAGGAATATGCAGCTTGCGAGACCAAATCAGAATCAGAATAGACCGCGTCAGCAAGGCCGTCTCAACCATATCAATCAAGTGGATGCAGAAGTGGCAGGTGATGTTGTGGAAGGTAAACTTCTAATTTGTGATGTTGAAGCTAAAGTGTTGTTTGACCCGGGATCTACCCATTCTTTCTTATCCCTTGTGTTTGCTAAGAAGATTAGTGTTCCGGTTAGGGAGTTAGAGTTTGTTTTGACTGTTACTACTCCGGTAGGGAAGCAAGTGGTGTGTAGTACTTTTTATCCGGGTTGTCCGGTGAAGATAGGAGAAGTCATTTTCCCTGCAGATCTTATCACTTTAGTGATGCATGACTTCGATGTCATTCTAGGCATGGATTGGCTAGCGGGTCATCATGCCTCCATGGATTGTTATAGTAAGACCATTGTGTTTAGGTTGGATGGGTCGTCCTCCGGGGTGAAGTTTCAGGGAGAGAAAAGGATTTCTCCAGTTAGGTTTATCTCAGCTCTTTCGGCAGCTAAGTTGTTAAGGTCAGGTTGTGAGGGATTTATTGCTTTCGTTTCCAAGGACGAACAGTCCCTAGGGGTGGAGAATATCCCGATAGTGTGTGAGTTTCCCGATGTTTTTCCAGAAGAGATTCCAGGGTTACCACCTGTCAGAGAAGTTGAGTTTACAATAGAGTTGGTGCCAGGAACCGCTCCGATCTCCATTGCTCCTTATAGGATGGCTCCAGCGGAGTTAGGTGAATTGAAGTTGCAATTGCAAGAGTTGCTAGATAAAGGCTTTGTTAGGCCAAGTGTTTCCCCTTGGGGAGCTCCAGTGCTTTTTGTCAAGAAGAAAGATGGAAGTTTGAGGATGTGTATAGACTATAGGAAGTTGAATCAAGTGACCATCAAGAATAAGTACCCTTTGCCTAGGATAGACGAGTTATTTGATCAGTTGCAAGGTGCAAAGTTTTTCTCGAAGATAGATTTGAGGTCCGGATATCATCAGTTGAGGGTTAGAGAATCAGACATCCCGAAGACAGCTTTTCGAACGAGATATGGGCACTATGAATTTTTGGTGATGCCCTTTGGACTGACGAATGCACCAGCGGTATTTATGGCTCTCATGAACAAGATTTTTGCACCCCACTTAGATCAGTTCACCGTTGTTTTCATTGATGATATTCTGGTGTATTCCAAGTCAAGAGAAGATCATGAGCAGCATTTGAGGACTTCTTTGCAGTTGTTAAGAGATAACCAGTTGTATGCGAAGCTTGGGAAGTGTGAGTTTTGGCTAGAGCAAGTCTCTTTTCTGGGTCACATTATTTCTGAAGAAGGGCTAGCAGTTGACCCATCAAAGATTGAGGCAGTTATCAATTGGGAGAGACCGAAAAATGTGACAGAGATTAGGAGTTTTCTGGGTTTGGCAGGTTATTATAGGAGATTTGTTCAAGGCTTTTCGTCTATCGCAGCACCGTTGACTAAGTTAACTCGGAAGAATGTGCCGTTTGTATGGTCGGAGAAATGTGAAGCTAGTTTTGAAGAGTTGAAGAAGAGGTTAACTTCAGCGCCTGTTCTCACTTTACCTTCGGGGAGTGGTGGTTTCGTCATCTATACAGATGCTTCAGGAGTTGGACTCGGTTGTGTGTTGATGCAAAATGGTAATGTGATTGCATATGGCTCGAGGCAATTGAAGGAACATGAAAAGAAGTATGCGACGCACGATTTGGAGTTAGCAGCCATAGTTTTCGCGTTGAAGATGTGGAGACACTACTTGTACGGAGAAAGGTTTGAAGTTCATTCGGATCACCGTAGTCTTCAGTACTTATTCTCTCAGAAAGAATTGAATATGAGGCAGAGAAGGTGGATGGAGTATATCAAGGACTACGATTTTCCGATTATCTATCATCCGGGGAAAGTGAATGTAGTGGCAGATGCGTTGAGTAGGAAGTCAGTTTGTTTGGCCAGTTTGCATGGATTTTACAATTTTCAGCAATTTGAGGATTTGGGAGTAGAGTTCGAACCTTTGAGAGAAGGAGTTGTGTTGGCAAACATGACAGTGTCCGAGCCAGTTTTTATTCAGAAAATTAAGGATAGTCAGATGCAAGATCCAGACTTGGTCAAAATTGTAGAGCATATCTCGGAAAGGCCAGATTTTCAGATGTTGGATGGAGTTTTGTACTTCCGTGGCAGACTTTGTGTTCCTAAAGTCGACAACTTGAAAGATGACATTATGGTAGAGGCTCATAATACGAGGTATTCAGTGCATCCAGGGAGTACGAAGATGTACCAAAATTTGAAGAGTCGTTTTTGGTGGAACAATATGAAAAGAGAGATAGCAGCCTTTGTATCTAGATGCTTGACTTGTCAATTAGTGAAGGCAGAACATCAGAAACCACCTGGTCTTTTGCAACCGTTAGAAATCCCAGAGTGGAAATGGGAGCACCTGACAATGGATTTTGTATCAGGTTTACCATATACGAGCAAGGGGAACAATGCCATTTGGATCATAGTGGATCGGCTAACGAAGTCAGCGCACTTTATTCCTTTGAAGACCGGTAAGAAGATGCACATGTTGGCGTTAGCACAGGCTTTTGTGAAAGAGATTGTTAGTCGTCATGGTCAGCCGGTTTCCATCACTTCAGATCGGGATAGCAGATTTGTTTCGAGGTTTTGGAAGACTCTGCATGAATCGATGGGGACGAAGCTTCAATTCAGTACAGCGTACCACCCGCAGACAGATGGTCAGTCGGAAAGGACTATTCAGACCCTCGAGGACATGCTTAGGGCTTGTGTCCTTGATTTCAAGAATCAGTGGGACGAGAATCTACCGCTTTGCGAATTTGCTTATAACAATAGTTACCATTCAAGCATAGGAATGGCCCCTTTTGAAGCGCTTTATGGCAGGAAGTGTAGAACCCCCGTATGTTGGGAAGAAGTCGGAGAACGCAGTTTTCATGGTCCATCTTTAGTTGAGGAAACAAGTGATAAAGTCAGAATCATCCATGAAAGATTGAAGATTGCGAGAAGCCGACAGAAGAGCTATGCCGATGTTCGAAGAAGGGATCTCCAATTCCAAGTTGGAGACAAGGTATTCTTGAAGGTATCTCCGGTTAGAGGGACATTGAGGTTTGGGCAGAAAGGCAAATTGTCTAAGAGATTTATTGGACCGTACGAGATCTTGAGCCGAATCGGGGAAGTGGCGTACAGATTAGCTTTGCCTCCAGAACTGTCGGGTGTGCATAACGTGTTTCACGTGTCAATGCTAAGGAAGTATGTTTCAGACCCTTCGCACGTGCTACAACATGAGCCGTTAGATGTCAGAGAGGATGCCACATACATTGAAAAGCCGGCAGAGATCGTTGACACCAAAGAGCAAGAACTGAGGAATAGGACAATTCAGTGGGTAAAAATCCGTTGGGAGAATCATGGACCAGAAGAAGCTACTTGGGAGCTTCGTGAGCAAGTTCAAAAGAAGTATCCTCAGTTATTCCCAGAGGTTAGTGATCATTTGGAGGACCAAATGTGATTCTTAGGGGTGGAGGATGTCAGACCCCGACCCAGGTTTGAATACTTAATCATGTTTTAATCGCGATTAGTGAATAAGTGGGGTTTAGTGGACGATTAGCTTATTTTATTAAGCTAGATTAGGTTGTTTGATTAGTCTTTGATTTAAGTGTGACACGGGCCGTACGCCCGTGAATTTTGTGTATGAGATTGTTGAATTTGCCCTTGATGCTTGTAAAATCCTCATTTATGTGTATTTTGACTTATTTCATCTAGATCGTCAACTTTCATGTTTTGGCCAACTTGATTTTGTGATCAGAAATCGCGTTTTTCGAGAAAAAGGGCAAAACAGACATTTCACACAAAACCTGTACCCAAATTTCGAAAATTCCAGAATTTGCCAAAAATATACTTTTTGGAAAGTAGAAATTTCGCCGATCATTTTTGTCTTCTTCGTCGTTTTCGTTCGGGGCCCGCAAGTACCGTTTCTAGGCTTGTGAAGATCGGGGCCCACATTGACTTGCCTCTTAAGAAGGGACTCTTCCTTCTCCCTTTTTCATTCGATTCCAGCAATTGCTTTGGCTAGGGCTTTTTCTTCTTCTCCCTTCTCACTCTCTCTCATCTGGAACTCTCACTTGGTGAGGTTTGCTTAGAGGATTGATCTCCCCAATCTCTTCCTCCCTCTTCAAGCTTCCTAGGGATACCTTTCTTGAGGAGTTTGAGCTAGGAGAAGCCCTCCATTCAAGCTTTTCTTCTTTGTTAGGGTTCCTCAAGGTGAGCAATAGTTTTCCAAACCCAAGATCTTTGCTTTCCTCTCCATTTGGAGTGTTTTAATCCCTTTTGCTAAGGTTTTCTTTGAGGTTTCACAAATGTTGATGTTTTAGGGTTTCTTGGGAAATTTTTGGGGTTTTTGTAGATTTGGAGCTTGAAGCTCTAAGGAGTGGTTTAAGGGTGATTTTTTTGAGTTCATCTTGGCTTAAGGCAAGTATATTTCAACACTAATGTGATGTTTCCCTCATTTGGTTTTATTTCTTGATTTCTTTCCTTTTATGTTAATCTCTCTAGTTATGGTTTGTTTTGATTTAATGAACCATCTAAATGGTTGTCTTAAGTTATGTTAATGCTCTACTATGCATTGGAAGCTTACTCTACTTTGGGTTTCTTGCAAAGTTTGTTTCATGTGTACAAATGGGTATTCTAAGGGATGGAGAAGAAGTTTGATTTCATTTAAAAGTGTGGTGATTATGTTAATTAGATGGTTTAATGGCTTGTAGAGGATGAGAAGAGGCCCAAGATTGTTGTAGAAATTATGTATGGAAGGAGGAATTGAAATGATCAAAGAAAGAAGGAAGAAAAAACACAAAAAAATGGAATTCCTGCACTCGGGCTGGACTGGGCAGGCCCAGTCCGCTCGAGCGACCCAGTGGGTCGCTCGAGCGGACCAGGTTCTGTCTGGGTCCGCTCGAGCGACCCACTGGGCCGCTCGAGCGACCCAGCTACTGTCTGGGTCCGCTCGAGCGAGCCCAGCTCAGTCTGGGCTCGGGTTTTGGGCCTGATTCAGGGTCCTTTTTAGAATAGATTGATGGCCCAACTGAAGGTTTGGTAAGCCCACTTCTTAGGTGTTCTTTGGGCCTGTTTTAAGGCCAATTCTTGGGCTGCCTTTGGGTCTTATTGTTAGGCTGTGTATGACATGAATTGTGGGCTCTGTTAGGGAATGTTTGGGCTAGTTTCCCATGGACTGTTGGGCTTGAATAAGGCCAGCTGTGGGCCTGATTAAAAGGGATTTAAACCCACTTCTAATGAAGACTTATTCTATATAATTTCAAGCCCACTTCGGGCCTATGTCCAAGCTCAATTCAGCACTAAACCCTCTCCTATAAGTGAAGCCCATTCACCCCTTTCAAGCCTAGAATTCATGGAGAAATGTGTCTTGGACTAGGACTAATACCACTTAGGAAAACCCTTGAGTCTAAGTGTACATTTAATCCATTGTGATTGTCAACGATCTTCAGTGGCACCAAATGACTTTCTTTAATGACAATAAGGGGATTAAATGTATATTGAGACTACTCGTTTAGTCGACCGACCCATCATTCATTCTTTTATATAAAAAGACTTTTGGTTTTGGTTCTTCTCCTATGCTTTCATTGTTTTGAAGTGGGTTACCCCCATACTTTAGAAATGATGAAACTACTCACTTGTTTTGCGTGGCTTCGCCTATATGCATTTGTTTGGAGTAGTTTTCTATCAACTTTGGAAAGGTATCTTATAAATGGAATTGCATTTCTTCGAGGTTTCGGATTTTCACTAAAATGGCACCACTAGGCTTAGGTCACCTTGTCGGACTGATCATCCGGCTTGGGGTCTTTATTTTGTTTGCCAGCTGCAGTTTGGATTCCGTTTGTACCGACCATGGCAACGGTAATTACCCGTTCCCACGTTTAGTGGCTACGGTTCTGTCTGATAGCGACTATGTCGTTCCGTCCCACGTTTAGTGGCTTCGGTTTGTTTGCTCCGGTTACTTCGGTAACAGGAGAATATAGCTTTATGTGGGTCGCCATTGTTTTTATGCATTGATATTCATCTCATGGCCTTTATTTATGTTATTCATCATGATATTAGATTTGCAAACCATCGAGATGTTTATTCTATCTTTACTTCGACATTGATATTAACCGTGATTTCATCGTAGCTCTTTCTTATCATGCTTTGTTTTACTTTCATCTTATCATTGTTGTAATTGCTTGCCAGACCGTCGTGTCTGACTCTCTTTTGTTTGGTGTCAGATGTCGAGCCCCTCGCGGTTGAGGCGCACTTCGAGGCGGAACCCATAGTTCCAGCGGAGGGCGAGTGGCAGCCCGATGATGTCATTTAGACGTCGGGTTACCTTGGAGCTGCGATCACATTTTGGGGATTTGATGATATTCATTTTGGGTTTTTGTTATGGCCATTGTTGGCTTATATTCTTTTGGGGGAAAAGTTTGTAATTAATGCTTAACTTGACTTTTGTATCAACTCTAACTAACTTTGGCCCACAGTAAATGTTTCTCTTTTGATGCTAGTCTCGTGCGTTCTCAATTTATACCTGTTTGTGAGACTTTTATGTTTGCTACAAAGCTTCCGCGTAATTCATTTGTATGAAAGTGATCCTTATACATCACTATTTGATCGGATTCCGTGAATCCTTACCGCGGAAACCTGTGGGAAACTAGCGGGTGCGGGCGGAATTTTCCGGCCCGCCTCGCCGCGTCCCCGGATTAAGGCCTCGTTTAGCGGGACCTCGGTCCGGGGGCGTGACACTCTGTTTATGCTTTAAATTTCAATTTGTAAGGGATTGAGAGAGAGAGATTGTAGAGGGGAAAGGCTGTAGAAAAGTTCTCTACTTTAATTCTGTAGAACATCAAGTTGGTGCTTGGTGTCAGGGGTTTGGTGATCCTATCTGTTGGTGCAGATAAATTGTAAAGGGAGTAGGTGCTTCCTAGATAGTTGGTGCTATATGAAACTTAAGGGTTGGTGCTCTTTGTCGTTGGTGCGACTAAATAGATTCAGATCTGTTTTGGATCGGTGTTCGGACAGTCTTTGAACCGTGGACGTAGCCTTTTGGTGAACCACGTTAAATCTGGTGTCTTTGTGTGATTTGATTTACTTTTGTTGTTAAATTGGACCTGTTTTTAAGGAATCACTGATTCACCCCCCCCTCTCAGTGATCGCGATATCTAACAATAGGTTCGTCCGTTGATCACACCACTTATCGTTCTATGATAGGAAGCTTGCTTTATTTGACTGCTACAAGACCGGATCTTCTGCAAGCAGTATGTATGGTGGCTCGATTTCAAGCATCACCAACTGAGACGCACCTTACAGTAGTAAAAAGGATATTTCGATATCTGAAAGGTACCATGGAGCTTGGCATTTGGTATCCTAAAGGCAAATCCTTCCCGATTGGGCTGGATGTATAGATGATCGCAAGAGTACAAGCGGTGGTGCATTCTATCTTGGTGAAAGGTTGGTGGCATGGCACAGTAAGAAACAAGATTCAGTATCCCTTTCTACAGCGGAAGCGGAATATATTGCAGCGGCAACTTGTTGTACGCAAGTGTTATGGATGCGGCAAATGCTCTCTGATCTAGGAGTTCCGACAACGGATCCTACGCCGATCCTCTGTGACAACACAAGTGCGATTCACATATCTAAGAATCCTGTTTAGCATTCTAGAACGAAGCATGTTGCAATCCGCTATCACTTTCTCAAGGAAAAGGTTGCAGACGGTGAGGTAAAGTTGGAATATGTTCCAACTACTGAGCAAGTTGCTGATATCTTCACAAAACCTCTGCCAAAGGAAGTCTTCGAGTATCTCCGGAAAAAATTAGGAGTAACTCACTCTCCTAATCCTTAGGAGTTGTGCTTGAAAGGGGGAGCAATGTATTCCTTGAATATCCTATTCGCTCCTTGGTTGGTCCCTTTGGACTTGTTGTCAAAGGGGGAGAAAGCTATGCTAGGAGAAGTTATGCTAGAAGAAGTTATGCTATGATGGCTTGGGGGAGATTGGTATCAAGAATGTGAATGTGAAGATCTTGATTCTATTGGTTTATGGTTCTGAAGAAGCTTCATGAAGGTCAACTGGTTCAAAGTGTTCCAAGTGTTGAAGTTCTAAGTGTTGCCAACAATTCCAAAGGGGGAGATTGTTGGAATTTGAGATGCCTTGAGAAGTCTTATGAAGCATTGAAGTGTTTAGTATCTCAAGTATCATCTTGTGTTGGAATTATTGTCAACACAATGTCACAAGTGTGGTGTTGATAGAGCTTCAAAGAGAAAACAGAGCTGAAACAGAACAGTACAGGAAATCAGAATTCCATCTGTCAACCGGTAGTTCTACCGGTAGAAAAGGGGTAGAAAAGGGGTAGAAAAGGCTGACCCTGAGATTTCCATCAGTCAACCGCAAGTACTACCGGTAGAAAGTCAACCGCAAGTACTACCGGTAGAAAAGGCTGATATTCCAGCAGAATGTTTGGACATTAGAATCTCATCTGTTAAACCGGTAGTACTACCGGTAGAACACACGGGAAACCTGAGTTGCGCATAAATAGAAGTTTTGCACGAAAATTCAGGAAACTTATGTATTTCATTTGGGACTCTTTCTAAACGAATTCTAGCCTAATTTAAACACTCTTTAGGGTTACCATAACCTATATAAAGGCTTGCTAAGTTCGTTTTCAAGAATACAGAAGAGAAGAGAAGAGAAGAGAGAAGAAAAGAGAGGGTTTTGGAGAGAAGAAGGTGCTGTTGCTGTGTGCAGTTGTGTTGCACGTTTCTATAGCAAGTGTGGACAAGAATGTGCTCATGAAGATGGTGATTCGTCCATAAGATAAGTGTCTCTCTGTTTATGCTTTGAATTTCAATTTGTAAGGGATTGAGAGAGAGAGAGATTGTAGAGGGGAAGGGCTGTAGAAAAGTTCTCTACTTTAATTCTGTAAAACATCAAGTTGGTGCTTGGTGTTAGGGGTTTGGTGATCCTATCTGTTGGTGCTGATAAATTGTAAAGGGAGTAGGTGCTTCCTAGATAGTTGGTGCTATCTGAAACTTAAGGGTTGGTGCTCTTTGTCGTTGGTGCGACTAAATAGATTCAGACCTGTTCCGGATCTGTGTTCGGACAGTCTTTGAATCGTGGATGTAGCCTTTTGGTGAACCACGTTAAATCTGGTGTCCTTGTCTGATTTGATTTGCTTTTGTTGTTAAACTGGACCAATTTTTTAAAGGAATCACTGATTCACCCCCCCCCTCTCAGTGATCGCGATATCTAACAATTGGTATCAGAGCGCCAAGGCTCCCTTGATAAGCTTAACACGCTAAGGGTGATCTCTTGTCAAATCACATGGCAACCAATACAGGGAATAAGAAAGCACCTTTGTTTGATGGTTCTAATTACTCCTTCTGGAAGATCAGAATCCAGGCCTTCATCAAATCACTTGGCTATGATGTCTGGGAGACTGTCAGAGTCGGTTACAATACTGCCATCGTACCCACTGATGCTGCAATGAAGAAGTTAGCAGACAACGACTCCAAGGCGCAGAATGCACTCTTTAGTGGCCTTGTGGACAGCGAGCTGGTCAAAGTAATTGCATGCAAAACAGCCAAGGAAATATGGGACCAGTTGAAAAGCATTCATGAAGGAGACGAGAAGATCAAAGAAGCAAAATTGCAAACTCATCGCTCTCAATTCGAGTCTCTTCGCATGGAGGAAAGCGAGAATGTTGACTCGTATATGCAACGAGTGAATGAAGTCACGAATGACATTCGTGGACTAGGGGAGGAGATTAAAGAACCAGTCATCGTCAAAAAGGTTCTAAGATCTCTTCTTCCCCGATTTGATTCAAAAGTCTCAGCCATAGAAGAAGCCAAGGATCTGAATGAATTTACCATGGATGAGTTGCATGGTTCACTCACTGCCTATGAGATGCGCATAGGTAAGACGTCTTCATCCGATAGAGAAGCGGCCTTCAAAGTTCAGAAAAAGGGAAAAGAGACTGCTGGTCATGATGCTGACACTGATGATGATGAGCTTGAGGCTCAATTAGTTAGAAAGCTGAAGAAAGGAAGCAATGGAAAGTACAAAGGGAAGCTACCCTTTAAATGCTTCAATTGTGGCGGTGTTGGTCACTTTGCTGCGAAGTGTCCGCTGAAAGAAAACAATGATGATGACTCTTATGTTGATAAGAGTAAATGGAAGAAAAATTTCAGAAAGAGGGGTAAAGCAAAAAGCTTCATCAGTCAATATAATGACAGCACGTCTGAAACTTCAGACGATGATGAATCAGTCGAGGCAACTGAAGCTCTCTTCATGGTTACTGTTGAAGAAGAAGAGGAGCAAGAGCCGGAAGAGGAAGAGGAGGTTGGGGTCAATCTTGAAGAAGAACTCATTGCCGCACTTGAGGAGCTTAGCATGGAACGAAAAACAAGTAAGAGAAATCTGAAACTTCTTCATGAATCTGAAAGTTCAGTTATTTCTTTGAAAACTCAAGTTGAAGAATATAAAAGAATGGTGGAAGTCCTTGAAAATCAAATAAGTATCAAAAAGGAAGAGGCTATGAAACTTGAAACTGAAATTGCTAGAGCAAAGGCTGAAAACTTGGAAAGTAGCCAAAAACTCAAAGTGCTCCAAGCAATTGAAGGGACAATGAAACTAAATGAAATTCTGAAAGTTCAAAAGCCCTTCCACAATAAATTTGGTATTGGATTTGAGACCGGAGAGTCCTCTAAAGCTGCACCTTCTTTGTTTATGAAACAAAGTGCCATACCTCTCAAGGCTACAAAGCTTCAAATTCAGCCTAGTATTGAGATGGTCAATAAGAAAAGGTTTGTGGAGTTTAACCAGGCACCTAAGAAAGGAAGAATGTTCAGATTCTATGGTTATTGCTATCATTGTAATAGATATGGACATAAAAGAGCTGATTGTAGATTCTATGTTAGAAACAGTCCATTAGTGAGTAGGAACCCTTTTTCAATCCTAAACAACCACAAAATTGAGTGCTATAAGTGTCATAATTATGGACACTTCACTAGGGATTGTAGGTTGCCTATTGCTAACCAATTTCAGGTTGAAAAGAAACCCAAGTTAGTTAAGGCATGGAGGGCAAAGAAAAGGGAAGATAATTCCAAGCAATCTCTCATTGTGCAAATGGCATTCAATGCACAAAAGAAGGCAGCACCATGGGTCCTTGATAGTGGCTGTTCAAGCCATATGACAGGTGATAAGGAAAGATTCGTCAAATTACAGCACTATGAAGGCGGATCAGTGAAGTTTGGTAACAATGATGGTGCCAAAATCTGCGAAAAAGGTATTGTTCAGCTAAAGGCAAACTAGATCAGATCAGAAGAGGTCTTATATGTGTCTGGACTGAGACACAACTTGCTTAGTGTGAGCCAGATCTGTGACAAAGGCCACGAAGTTGTCTTCACTAAGAATGGGTTTGCTATCAAGAAGTCTAGCAACGGCAAAACAGTGGCTACTGGATCTAGGACTGCTGGAAATCTCTATACATTGTCAGATGGAGGTGAAAAGACTTGCTTGATGAGTCGGACAGAGGAAAGTTGGTTGTGGCACAAACGCCTTGGGCATCTAAACTTGGATAACATGTCAAAGATTTGCAATTCAAAGGCTGTTAGAGGTATGTCTACAGTTGAAAAGCCTTCCAACCCCATTTGCGATTCTTGCCAAAAGGGAAAGCAAACAAGGGTAATGTTCAAGTCAAAGGAGCATCATTCAAAGAAACCTCTTGAGCTAGTGCACACTGATCTCTGTGGACCGATGCGAACTCAAAGCACCAATGGAGATAAGTATTTTATGTTATGCATTGATGATTATACTCGTATGACATGGGTATTGTTTCTTAAGCATAAACATCAAGCACTTGATCGTTTTAAAGTGTTTAAAGCACAGGTTGAAAATATGCTTGGAAAATGTATCAAGATTTTAAGGTCTGATCGAGGCGGTGAATTCACATCTGAAGAGTTCACTAACTATTGTGAGCACCATGGCATTCAAAGACAATATTCAGCCCCTAGAACTCCACAGCAAAATGGAGTTGTGGAACGGAAAAATCGCACCGTGAAAGAGATGGCTCGCACAATGCTAACTGAGAGCAAGCTAGCTGACAAATACTGGAAGGAGGCAATCCATACGGTTGTATACATTCAGAATCGATGCTTGATCAGGCCACATGAAGACAAAACTCCTTATGAGCTATGGTTTGGGAGAAAAGCAACAGTCAAGCACTTCAGAGTCTTCGGTAGCAAGTGTTACATCAAGCGTCTTGAACAAAATCCGGGCAAATTTGAAGAAAGAGCTGATGAAGGTATATTTTTGGGTTACTCCTCCTCTAGTAAGGCTTACAGATGTCTTAACAAAAGGACCAGAAAAATCATAGAAAGTGCCGATGTTAGAATTGATGAAAACCGTGAATCAAAAAATGTAACTCATTATGACAGTCCAGTTTATGAGGACTCGAGTGAGATTGATGATGAAGTGGCTGAACCTAATGATTCTGAGAAATCAAAGGATGACTCAGAGGATGCTACACCTAGAAAGAAAAGCACTTGGGTAGAGCAACACCCTAAGGATCAAATCATTGGAGATCCTGAGGCCGGTGTTAAAACAAGACAAAGTGTAGTTAGCAATTACTCACTTGTGTCCACCATTGAGCCCAAGACTGTGGCTGAAGCCAGTCTCGATGAAAGTTGGTTGAAAGCTATGCATGAGGAGTTGGAGCAAATTGAGAAGAACTCCACATGGGAACTAGTTTCTAGACCTACCGATAAGAATGTTATTGGTACTAAATGGGTCTTTCGGAATAAGCTGAATGAAGATGGTCAGGTCATACGAAACAAAGCAAGGTTGGTTTGTAAAGGCTATGCTCAAGTTGACGGCATAGATTTTGAAGAGACCTTTGCACCGGTGGCTCGTCTGGAAGCCATTCGTATGTTTCTTGCATTGGTTGCATACAAAAACTTCAAGGTATTTCAGATGGATGTAAAGTCAGCCTTCTTGAATGGATTACTTGAAGAAGAGGTCTACATTGAGCAACCTGATGGTTTTCTCATTAGCAAAAACTCAGACCTAGTGTGCAAGTTGAAAAAGGCTCTTTATGGGCTAAAACAAGCTCCAAGGGCGTGGTATGCAAGGCTGGACCTCTATCTCCGCAAGATCGGCTTTGGAAAAGGACTGGTTGATAGCAATCTTTATGTCAAAACAGAGTTGAGCAAACAGCTGGTTGTCATTGTTTATGTCGATGACATAATCTTTGGTGGCAATGATGAGGAAATGTGCAGGAATTTTGCTGAAGAGATGAAGAAAGAATTTGAGATGTCAATGCTTGGAGAACTAAAGTTCTTCCTTGGTTTACAAGTTCAGCAGCTGAAACATGGTATCTTCATATCACAGATGAAATACATCAAGGAAATGCTGAAGCATTTTAACATGGAAAACAGCAAGCCAGTGAGCACACCAATGACAACGAACACAAAGCTAAGCAAAGATGATAAGGGTTCGTCCGTTGATCACACCACTTATCGTTCTATGATAGAAAGCTTGCTTTATTTGACTGCAACAAGACCGGATCTTCTGCAAGCAGTATGTATGGTGGCTCGATTTCAAGCATCACCAACTGAGACGCATCTTACAGCAGTAAAAAGGATATTTCGATATCTGAAAGGTACCATGGAGCTTGGCATTTGGTATCCTAAAGGCAAATCCTTCGCTCTTGTTGCATACTCTGACGCCGATTGGGCTGGATGTATAGATGATCGCAAGAGTACAAGCGGTGGTGCATTCTATCTTGGTGAAAGGTTGGTGGCATGGCACAGTAAGAAACAAGATTCAGTATCCCTTTCTACAGCGGAAGCGGAATATATTGCAGCGGCAACTTGTTGTACGCAAGTGTTATGGATGCGGCAAATGCTCTCTGATCTAGGAGTTCCGACAACGGATCCTACGCCGATCCTCTGTGACAACACAAGTGCGATTCACATATCTAAGAATCCTGTTTAGCATTCTAGAATGAAGCATGTTGCAATCCGCTATCACTTTCTCAAGGAAAAGGTTGCAGACGGTGAGGTAAAGTTGGAATATGTTCCAACTACTGAGCAAGCTGCTGATATCTTCACAAAACCTCTGCCAAAGGAAGTCTTCGAGTATCTCCGGAAAAAATTAGGAGTTACTCACTCTCCTAATCCTTAGGAGTTGTGCTTGAAAGGGGGAGCAATGTATTCCTTGAATATCCTATTCGCTCCTTGGTTGGTCCCTTTGGACTTGTTGTCAAAGGGGGAGAAAGCTATGCTAGGAGAAGTTATGCTAGAAGAAGTTATGCTATGATGGCTTGGGGGAGATTGGTATCAAGAATGTGAATGTGAAGATCTTGATTCTGTTGGTTTATGGTTCTGAAGAAGCTTCATGAAGGTCAACTGGTTCAAAGTGTTCCAAGTGTTGAAGTTCCAAGTGTTGCCAACATTTCCAAAGGGGGAGATTGTTGGAATTTGAGATGCCTTGAGAAGTCTTATGAAGCATTGAAGTGTTTAGTATCTCAAGTATCATCTTGTGTTGGAATTATTGTCAACACAATGTCACAAGTGTGGTGTTGATAGAGCTTCAAAGAGAAAACAGAGCTGAAACAGAACAGTACAGGAAATCAGAATTCTATCTGTCAACCGGTAGTTCTACCGGTAGAAAAGGGGTAGAAAAGGGGTAGAAAAGGCTGACTCTGAGATTTCCATCAGTCAACCGCAAGTACTACCGGTAGAAAGTCAACCGCAAGTACTACCGGTAGAAAAGGTTGATATTCCAGCAGAATGTTTGGACATGAGAATCTCATCTGTTAAATCGGTAGTACTACCGGTAGAACACACGGGAAACCTGAGTTGCGCAGAAATAGAAGTTTTGCACGAAAATTCAGGAAACTTATGTATTTCGTTTGGGACTCTTTCTAAACGAATTCTAGCCTAATTTAAACACTCTTTAGGGTTACCGTAACCTATATAAAGGCTTGCTAAGTTCGTTTTCAAGAATACAGAAGAGAAGAGAAGAGAAGAGAGAAGAAAAGAGAGGGTTTTGGAGAGAAGAGGGTGTTGTTGCTGTGTGCAGTTTTGTTGCACGTTTCTACAGCAAATGTGGACGAGAATGTGCTCATGAAGATGGTGATTCATCCATAAGATAAGTGTCTCTCTGTTTATGCTTTGAATTTCAATTTGTAAGGGATTGAGAGAGAGAGATTGTAGAGGGGAAGGGCTGTAGAAAAGTTCTCTACTTTAATTCTGTGAAGATCAAGTTGGTGCTTGGTGTTAGGGGTTTGGTGATCCTATCTGTTGGTGCAGATAAATTGTAAAGGGAGTAGGTGCTTCCTAGATAGTTGGTGCTATCTGAAACTTAAGGGTTGGTGCTCTTTGTCGTTGGTGCGACTAAATAGATTCAGACCTGTTCCGGATCGGTGTTCGGACAGTCTTTGAATCGTGGACGTAGCCTTTTGGTGAACCACGTTAAATCTGGTGTCCTTGTGTGATTTGATTTGCTTTTGTTGTTAAACTGGACCTGTTTTTTAAAGGAATCACTGATTCAACCCCCCCCCCTCTCAGTGCTCGCGATATCTAACACATCCCTTGTGGGACCCCATCTGAAGATTAGCTAAGTCATCCAGAGGTTTCTAGAAGCTTCCACCTCATTCAAATTCAAAAGGGATAAAAGGTATACATGATCAAAGAAGATAAACCAAATCTGCAAAGAATGTGTCCAGATTCAATATATCTGTAAGATAACTGGAGTCATAAAAAGGAATCCAAAGGAAGAATACGAGAGATATCATCCCTCCCATGGATGTTCTCTCTCCTTCTCTCTCTTCTCTCCTTTTTCCTTTTTTCTTCCCTTCTTTTCTCCATTACTTTTTTATTTTGATAGCCTTGGTCCATATCCAAGGACTTGTTTTGAAGGAGAAGTATTGTGAAGGAGAAGTTGTAAAGATGCAAATTCTAATGACAAATCAAGTACTTTTCTTTACAATGGCAGGCTAAATCCATTGATTAGCGCTATGGATGAAGATAAGTAATCGTCACTTTATTCGTTTAGTAGTTCTAGTTTGTGTTCTATGTTTATGTGATTAATGATTAATAGGGTTGCCTTTGTGCCATAGGTAAACTTCCATTCTTGATTTCTAAAATTAAAAACTAATCTTCATGCTTAGGTTTGATAGGCCATGATTAGGACGTAATTTTTTTTTATGGTTTATACTTACTATTGATGTGTAGTAATTAGATTAATTTTATTATTTTATGAGGTGAAGAAAGTCTTGGGTTTTGGATTATATAATTTTCACGTCCCCAAAATACAAATTGGGGAAAATGTGAAAAATAAATTAAATTCAAATTTCATGTGTTTAATACAAGCTTCCAAAAGTGGACCCACATAAAATCACAAACCGTGGTGAGTCAAAATAAATTTCATTAAATGCAGCGGAAGCTTTATTCAATTGGTATTCAATGTTCATAAATGAGACCCAACACAATCATCAGATGAAATAATAATGATTAAAGTTGCAGAATGAATTAAACAATTACTAAAGAAAGGTTTATCATTAAGAGAAAGTTCATCTAAAGAATTGCTAAGATGACGTTCTCTCTTATGCTGGCTTAGACAGCTCCAAAGCCATCTCTGGCATCCCACTCGAGTTCGTCGGTTGACTCAAACGTTTGAAACGTTTGATCATCTTCCGCCTCCTCGGTAAAGTAGGGCTTGGTACCTATGCACCAAATATAAAGTAAATAGCAAGAACATAATCATAATTCGAAATTAAGATACGATATCAAGATGAGTAAAGACAAGTGAGATCACATAGAAGCAATGACAATGATAATAATGAGAACGAACATGACATAAATCCAAATGACACAAAGGAGCAATATATAATTCACACAGTGACAAGTGTCCCCGTTGTGTGTGGTCAGCTTTAAACAAACCAGAAAAGCCCGTCCATAACGTCGGTGGTTATAAACCGATCAAAATATCAGGATAACCTATCCGTAGTTCAAAGCGGATTATAAGTGATCCGGTCACATCGGTGATCAACCGTCCAAATTTCGATTTGCAGTCGTCCATAAATGACCATATAAACATAATAGACCTGATTAATAATGCTCCGACACAAGAGTCCTAAGTCAAAATGAAGTGCTGGCTAGCTGGCTATTCCACATTCCACATCATAATCAAATCATCATACATAATTTGCCAAGCCACTTCATAATCCATAACACAATAGGGTATACATCTAAAGGAATACATAACCTAAACCAGGATATGCATGTGAAGGTTGAGACATAGTTACGAATCAATCCTAAGGTTAGACGTATATTCATATACTTTTTAACATACAACGATAAATGCTAGTGAGCTAGGGGCGTTACATCTCTCAACATTCATGGTACATAGATCCAATGAAGGATTTCCAATAGGGATGTATTGACCCTTTCTCACTAGAATTCAAATAGAGATGTATTGACCCTTTCTCACTAGAATTCATGAAAACCAAATCAGGTATTTGAATCCTACATCAATAAGACACCGTACGCCCAAAGACGGTTCTTATGTAAGGTCCAAGTAGATAGTTAAGGTTATTAGATCCATAAGAAGTCCCGTACATGATGCCATAAATCCCCAAACGATACAGAGCCAAAACATTCAAAAAAGGGGTCATCAATGTCCAAGTACATTGAACGTTCGAACGTTCGATGCCTCAGGTTTTTGGCTCGGGAGCGAAGAATTTCAAGCGTTCAAACATTCATGAGGCACGTTCGAACGTTTGGCTTCCATGCCCTTTGTCATAGATGAGTCTGGACTCGCACATTTGAACGTTCGACGTCCAGAATATTGGCCGAGTTCGTACAACCACAGAAATTGGGGTTTTCCCCTTTTTATCCATTTTTCCTCCCTTTACCAAAGAGAGTTCCAATCCAACCCAAAAGTACATCAAAAGTCATATTTAATTGAAAAGGAATGAAATCCACAATTCCATTATCCAATACCACATAACCCAAAACCATTAGAAACCCTAAATCACCATAATCATTTACAATGGGCAATCAAACAAACCTATATGCATATAACCGGAATCAAAGATCAAAACATATTCAATAACAAATCATGATAATGTACTTGCCTTTCACCGGGGTTTGATGAAAAATGCAATAGATCCTAACCAAAGCCCAAATCGAGACTACCACGGCGCTCGATCGCAATCCTATCGTCAATCTGACATAAGAGATGGGAAAGAAATGCCCAGATGAGCAGATCTATTGTAACCATACCCAAAATCTACCATTGGAAAGAATAAGAAGATAACCCAAGAGTATAGATCTATTCCTAATGGTTTGAGGGGAAGGTTACCTGAGATAAGAAAGTTGAGCGAAGAATGATGGTATCTCTGATCTTGATTCGTGGCTGGATCTTAAAGTTGAAATGGCTTGGGAAGTTGAAAGAGGAAGAAGAAGAATCGGGAGGAGTTGCAGAGATAAGTGGGGAGGGATAATTGGGTCAAAACTACGGGTCAAGTCATCTACTCATTAACCCAACTCACCGATCCACACATCTAATCTAACGTGCCCCACTTAATCCTAACCACTTAAATAACTAAAATACATTTAATTAAAATAATAATAATATCTAATAAAAGTATAATAGTGGGACCGGGATTTTACAATAATTAAAAGGGGTTTTTTAAGTTAAATGATCCAAGTCAAAAACATTGATTTGTCTTTGGTTTGAAGTAAAAATTGGAACAAGTTAAGGTTACTTTATAAGTAATTGGTGGATGCTAATTAAATTCCTATGCTCTAATCACTTTCATTATTTGGTAGTTTTCATCTTTCTAAATTAGTTGCTTGCCTCCCTATGGGTTCGACCCGTTCTTGCCACTGCATCATATAGGCAACCGTGCACTTGCGGTAAAATTAGTATCTTAAAAGATCACACCAAGTTTTTGGTGCCGTTGCAGGGTATGAAAGTTCTTCTTTATAACTCCCGATGGACCCCATCAGAAATCTTCCTCAACCATGCCTAAATGCATCAACAGCGGACCCCACTCTAGCCCTCACCCTTGATCGGAATGGACGGCCGGTAGCCAGCACTTCTTCCCCATGTCCACCCCTCTTTCCTTCGTTGAATCAAGCCAACACTTGCTGCTGCCAGCTGCCCCAACCCACCTGCCAGCAAGCCAGCGGCCAACCCGAAGTGCATGTCCCCTTGATTGACCTCTAATCAAGCGCCATTAGCCATTAAACGCATTAAATTAGCATTAATTGTAATAATTAAAAATCAGGTTCGTACATCGTCCGATCAAATCGAACTCCAAGATCTTGGGGTCAAAGTGTCATGACAATGAAAACAAGTCGTGATGCATTCTGAAACAAAAAGTCTACTTGATATTCAAGGGGTAACATAGGGGTTTGTCCAAGATTCATGCCACAAAAAGTATGTCCAGGTAGCATTACTCTTCTATAAATTGAAAATATAATCCAATCAACTCGGACACAGGATCCTGAGGTCTGAGCGAATGAACTTGATCTAATGTTCTTGGGCACTGGGGCCCTAAGGTCCAAGATGATCTAGTGTACTTGAGTGCTGGGATCCCAATGTTTGACCTATTCAGATCCGAATCTCACCTTCTTATGATTTTCTTATTGAAAATGGATTTTTTATATGCAATGATATGTACGAAGTAATGAAAAATAAGAAGAACAAATGAATCCTAAGCAGATCTATGCATTTCTAGCAAGAGGGAAAGAAAACCGAACGAATTTATTAACAAGTAGTGAACGTAAACGAGAGAGTTCAAAGTTACTGGTCATGATGCATTCCTCCATGATCATGTCCTTTGCAGAGATCCATTGCTTATTTCCCTTAGGTTGCGTTTGGTTCGCTGTAATGTGTTGGAAATAGGGTGGGCCTCTAGGATAGGTTTCAAAAACTTTTGACCCACTTGATGCAGGGATCAACTATCCAGAAGGCTATAAAACCCAATCCAAGATCCATGTCCTCAATCTCAGCCATCATGATCAGTAAATACAATCTATCTAGAAGATAGAACCAGTAACATACAAGCTACAAATAAATCTACAACATGCAAGGAAGTAGTTTGGAGCTCGGTTGTGCTCTAATGGAGAAGTTGCGTCTTTCTTTGATGATGAAATGCTTTCACTAATCAAATAGGGATCTCCAAGACCTCTTGATCTTCCACGCTATGACCCGTATCAGATTCTCCTTTTTCTCAAGAAGATGGTGGGATCTCCAAGAGAAAACTACTAGGAACTCTAGGGAGGAACTAGAAAGAGAATTAGAAGAGGGAGAGGAGAAAGAACTCGTGCAATACTTGCACTAGAGAGGCTTGGGCGTGAATCCCAATGTATGGAGAGTGCATGGACGTCCAAGGCCTCTTCTCCTCTTATTTATAGCTTTTGCAAGTTGCCTCCTCTTTACTAATTACAATAGAAGACTTACTTCCATTAATTAGTAACTTACTATATCATAATTAGAAGTCTCACTTCAAATATGATTAGTATCTTTCTAATTCCTTTCTAATTAAAATAGAAGTCTCACTTCTACTAAAATTAGTAAGTCTATTATTACCACTATTAGAAGTCTCACTTTAAATAGAAATAGTAACTTTCCTTTTAGAGTTCAACTAGAATTAGATACTTTCTAATAATTGGGCTAGCGTGGGGACCACTAGGGATTCCTTAGAAAGCTGGCTCCAACTGGGACACACGACCCCACATCTCATGTGCAATCCGGGCCCACAGTTAATTGCAAATAACTCCACTATATAAATGCAATTGAACTCCAGTCTTAGGAATATTACATAGAAGACCCTAAACTTCCACATTACCACAAGTAGACCCCTCTATCAATATCCATGGATCAATTGGACCTGTCTTCCAAAATAGATCCATATCTTATTATCCTTGAGCCCCAATTAATTATAATTGATCAATGGTACCTTTCCAATTAACTCTTAATCGGAATGGGTGCGCACTTACCAATGATAAATCCATTAATTGGCACAAGGGGATATTAGAGATAGATTCCATCTTGACCATTGAATGTTCCCACAGCTCTACTACCACGTACCCAAATCACCGAGGTATTGACCTACAGTTGGCCTCACTCATTGGTGACTCAAAGCAAATGAATAGATAGAAACTTGAGTTCATTAATGTCTCAGGATTGAGAGCCTATTGCTAGGGAATTATGAGAGCAGACCTTAAAATAAAGACAGTGTTTATAAGGTGCTTCTCATGGTCCTTCAATACATCCAATGTACTAGCACTATGATTCAGAATCTTAAATTCTGATGATCGAGACAAATCACACTATCTCATAGTGATCAAAATACTGCAACCTTGTCAGTATGAGATGTCCAGTCTCATCACTGGTTGTGAAGATATTTAAGTATAAGATTTGTCACACATGTCTCCCGTATGTGGATCTCATCCATACACATGTGTTACATCTAATATACTTGCGGACCTCGGTTCATCTCATGAACCATCATGTCATTCGTATTGGTTATGTGCAAGTATATAATAAATCACCATTCATCTCATGAAAAGTAAGCATGAATATATGAATAAATAAAGAATTTAATCAATTTATTATATCATCTACTGGATTGAGTACCATAAAACTAACAATGTAATGAAGGTCGGAATGGAATGGTCATTCCAACGGAATGGTCATTACAGCGTTTGGTTCGCAAAAAAGTGACGTAATGACGATTACCTCCGGAATCCCATTCCCTTATGTAGAGGAATGGCCATTCCATCCGGGATGGGAAGGAATGGCCACTCCATTCCTTTCTACTTTTTTTTTAGACCAAAAGACTCTCCTTCACATCTATAGATTATTATTAAAATAATAAGATTATAAAAGAGAAGAACTTGTGTAGGCCCCACCTATATAATAATAATATAATATATACATTATTATTATAATAATTATTATTATAAGATTATAAAAGAGAAGAACTTGTGTGGGCCCCACCTATATAATAATAATAATATAATCTATACATTATTATTATAATAATAATAAGATTATAAAATAGAAGAACTTGTGTGGGCCCCACCTATATAATAATATAATATATACATTATTATTATCATAATAAGATTATAAAAGAGAAGACCATGTGTGGGCCCCACCTATATAATAATAATATAATCTATACATTATTATTATTATAAGATTATAAATTAGAAGAACTTGTGTGGGCCCCACCTATATAATAATATAATATAATTGTAAGGGAATGAGGCCCTTGGCTGGTCCCTACAGGGGATAGGCGGGGCCCAGAGCCCCGCGCCTATTGTGTACACTTCAGGAGGGATCGCCTCCCTACACATGCTTTTGTCCCACATCGAGTGTGAGGGCCTCCCACCCCCGGTATATTAGCCGTAGCGTAACCAAAGAGTGTACCACCACATCACACATGCCTTTTTGTAAGGGAACGAGGCCTTTGGCTGGTCCCTACAGGGGATAGGTGGGGCCCAGAGCCCCGCGCCTATTGTGTACACTTCAGGAGGGATCGCCTCCCTACGCATGCTTTTGTCCCACATCGAGTGTGAGGGCCTCCGTACACCCTTTGGTTACGCTACGGCTAATATACCGGGGGTGGGAGGCCCTCACACTCGATGTGGGACAAAAGCATGCGTAGGGAGGCGATCCCTCCTGAAGTGTACACAATAGGCGCGGGGCTCTGGGCCCCGCCTATCCCCTGTAGGGACCTACCAAAGGCGTCGTTCCCTTACAATAATATATTATTATTATTATTATTATTATTATAAGATTATAAAATAGAAGAACTTGTGTGTGCCCCACTTATATAATAATAATATAATATATACATTATTATTATTGTTATAAGATTATAAAATAGAAGAACTTGTGTGGGCCCCATCTATATAATAATAATATAATACATACATTATTATTATTATTATATTATAAAACAGAAGAACTTGTGTGGGCCCCCATATAATTATAATATAATCTATATATTATTATTATTATTATTATTATAAGATTATAAAATAGAAGAGCTTGTGTGTGCCCCACCTATATAATAATAATATAATCTATATATTATTATTATTATTATAAAATAGAAGACCTTGTGTGGGCCCCACCTATTTAATAATATTATAATCTATACATTGACTGAGCCAAAGATAAAATTCTAACAAGGGTATTTTGGTCAGTCTTATGTAATTTTATTCTAATCCAGGACTCATTCCAGCATACCAAACGCAGGAATAGGAATCAAGTGGGTTGATTCCTCAGCGTACCAAACGCTGGAATGGAAATGCCCATTCCTGCCTCATTCCATTCCAAACTCATTCCGATCTCCATTCCGATCTCCCTCTTGCTAGGTCGCTTTTCTCTCTAGATCGAGGATTTTTCTAATTTTTCTCTCTTCCTCCCCTCAAAACGAGGTCATAGGGATATTTTAAGCAGAGATTTGGACGTGCAGGGATAAGTATGGTTAGGTGGGACAGGGTCTCTAGATGGTCTTTGGTGATGTGTTGATAAGGATGATTGTTTTCAAGAGTTTTGGATGAGAATGAGTTCGGGTGCGGGGGCCCAGAGGCTCCAACTACGTTTTCGGGCGACCGGTTTATGGAGCGAAAACTGGCTTAGGTGCGAGGGCCCAAAGGTTGAGGTCAGTGGAGGTGAGTTCGGGCACGGGGTCCCTGAGGTCGAAGTGGAACTTTTGCTGGCTTAGAGTTTGGGTAAAAAATTGACTTGGGCGCATGGGCCCCATGGTCTGAACCGTCTTTTGGAGGGTCCATTTCAGAGCAATTTTCCAGAAGTCACAACTTTTAATCCATCCGTAAGATGTTGGAGTTCCACATATCGTCGGAAAGATCTCGAGGTGTGTTTCATATGGAGTAGAGATAAAAATGATCAGACATAAGGATGGATGTGAAAAGATATTATCAATGATTCTGACTCGTATTTCTCTTTAAAACTTATTTTGTTGGATAAATTGGTCATGGACACATTTCTTAGAGAATATCTAGGGGTAAGGAGGGAGTTTATGTTGGTGAATCTCTTTCATCTTTGGAATTTTTATTATTTCATTTGTTTGAATGATATATGTGATTTAATGACACATAAATGGCCTAAGTGCACTGATGCTTTAAATCAATTCTTTTCCTAAACATTCTGACAGTTAATATCCCTTAAATCGATTTAAATAATGTAGAAAGATATTTGATTTCGGTAAAATGGGGGCATCACTATATAATGTAGAAAGATATTTGATTTGTATTGACATCTAGGATTCTTTTCCTAAACACTCTGACAGTTAATATCCCTTAAATCGATTTGAATAATGTAGAAAGATATTTGATTTAGGTAAAATGTGGGCATCACTATATATGGTAGGTAATTTGGATTCTACATAGGGTGCCGAACAAAGTGTCGACATTATGCAGCTCTTTGGAGAACAACACGTCCAGAGTTGTTCTCCAAAGACAAGTAGACACCACGCATGACTCACATGAGCTTTTGGGCTCATGGGTGTGGCAACCTATGGATGTATGCATTAACAAACTATAGGGGATCTGTGCTCTCAGTGGGCTGGGCCCCCCACAGGATGTGTGACCACAATCCGGGCTCATTTGTATACACTTTGGGGGGCTTACCGCTGGGTGCCCTTAATCATGCGTTTGGCTCCGTAGAGTGGCCTCCCCAGGAATCGAACCCGCGACGTCTCAGTCTCTTATAGTTTTGGGCGTGAAACCTGGTACCACTCCCCAGACGAGTTTTTCTAGCTTTCGACCACTAAAGGCTAGGACGCTTAAGAGGTCAAAAGCTAGGGGGCAATTGTGTGGGGAGATTTCCAGAACTCCAGGATTACGCTAATCACAGCCATCAGATGAGACTAAGCATCCTCACGTGCCATCCGCGTCCCATCCACGTGGCACCAGACTCACCCCGGCTACCAGGACAGAGGCCTCAGCCGAAGTCAAGCAGCTCCGGGCCACTAGCGCCGAGCTCGGCTACCCCATGTGCCCATCTCGGCTGAGAGCTCCACCTCGGCTGAAGGAGCCAGGACGAAAGCCGAAGCACGAAAGAACCTCCACTCGTACCCCTCATCCTACACGTCATCAGGCACGTGGAGGAATAGGGGCGCGAGCTAGTGAGACAGATGCGACATCCAGCCATCTACAATCTTCGCCAGATCACTGACAGGGCGGCATCCAGCGGCTGAAGCCACATCAGGGCAAGGCCCGAGGGCGGATTCGATGGTACCCCAACCGTCAAAGGCGCCCAACACAATCTGGCCCAACAAGACGTGCATTTAATGCGATGTGGGCTGATCCGACTGGCATTAAATGCAGAGTGGGCTGGATTGGACCGCATTTATTACTTTGTGGGCTGATCATGACTTCCCAGTCGAATCATGGGACCCACACCAAGATATCCTCCAAAGATACGACCCAAGCCTCTATAAATAGAGCTTCATACCACATGCAAGGTACGCACAATTCAACCCACAGAGCTGTTACTCTGCCTCTCTTCTTCCTCTCCTTCCATTGTTCCAGTTCACTCACTGACTTTGGCATCGGAGAGCCTTGCGCCGCCCAAGCCAGGGTCCTCTAACCGTTTGCTCTTCTCTTTCAGGCTTTCGGACGGTGCCTAGTCATCACCACGTTGGATAAGTCCTCTAAGGCTCCCCAGTTATTGTGGGTCATTATTTTCTGCACCTACACAAACTGATTCTAAAGGTGACCTTACCTTTTCAGGATGAATAGGGAGGAAAGAACAGAAGTTAATCTAATTAAAAGCAAGTAAAAACTCGAGAACTGTGATTGTGGGTATTGTGTCCCAGTTGATTGATTGATTGACATAGAAAGAAAATAAATGGGAATGAATCAGAGAAAAATCTTTTGATTGGTTCAATCACTTCTTAGAATTTTGTTTGATCATGCAATAGATTGGAATAATTTGGGGATACCATGAATAATGTCATTTATCATTTACCTAAGATTAAATATTCTCAACACAACTCAAATCAAGTCAAGAGAACATAAACTTCCAAAGCATTCAAAATGAGATTATTAAAGTCGCATGCGATGTGTGTAGTGAATGATGCAATTTTCCTTTCGAATATTTTTGAAACTCGGGTATGCAATGAAAAAGCTAAGGGGCTGTTTGGCATGTCAATATCCTCGCCTCTATTTCTCTTAATGAGTTTTGAAAGAGATATTCAGATGTTAAGACTGTTTGGATAGTGCAAATTTCAAATAGACAAGAAGACCATTTATGTCTGTAACAGGAAGGCACAATAATGAAGCTTTTTCAGACACATGTTTTTGTCAAAAGCGGAAAGATGCAGTGCTGCAGTGCCCAATTAAGGCAGCCCGCTTTTTTCTTATTTTTCTATAATTATAAGCTCCTATTTGATAATCCAAACCGCTGGGTGTCTTAAAAACCTTAAGAACGGCTATGACGTCAAGTTTGAACCGTTGATATTGCACAAATTTCAAAATGTTTTCAAAAAACTATAAACCATTGGATTGACGTTTCTGGTCTTCTATGGGACCTTCTATCAAGATCAAAACCGTTCATCTTCTTTAGAAGCCCGAGAACGACTGTTGGGTCCAATTTCAGCCTTTGATCCCTTGTGAATCTCGAGAAAATCATGAAAACCCATGGGACCATTGATGACAATGCCTTTAAACTAACTAGGTTTCATGTGATGAAACCCAATTTGACCTTTTTCTTTTGTTTTCAATTGTTGGCTTCTCAACTTCAATCAAAACTGTTGGCCCTCTCTATTATCTTAGGCACGACTATGGTATGAAATTTGAACCGTTGATTCTTTGTCAATTTTGAGATATATGTGAAAAATCGTGGACCATATGATTTGAATTTCTGAATTTTGTGGGCAGAAATCTCAATATCTAAACAGTGGATCCTCTTCCTAATCCCAAGAGCATTCATGGGGCCAAATTTCAGTCCTTATTTCCTTGTAGATTTTTAGGATTTCATGAAAAAACATAGAACCATAGGATCCTAAAACTTCTATTTCAAACTGGAAAATGGTCTTACCAAATTATCTAAATATAAAATGTCTATTTTACATAGATCTATTATCCACTGATCTGTTATCCACATATCTATTTCATATAGATAAGATTTGCCAACCGATTTGCCAACCCCAAGTAAATGAGTAGTGTTCATCGAAACAGTCTTTGCTCTATAGGGATGTAGTTCTTTACCGGAATAGTAATGAGAACTTGAAACAATTTCAAACATTATTTTAAGGCTCATCATTAAGAGTTTCAGAACTGCACGACTAATTCTCTCCGAACATCGAGGTTTGAGCTGGCAGACGCCACAATTCGTAGGATATAGTATTATGGCTGCCATATCGGTCACAGGCTCATAAGGAGGCCTAAGATGACTCAAAACACTTTACGTATGAAAAAAAATGCATGTATAGGAAAATAAAACAACGTGAAAGTTGAAGTCAACGCTACTTGTCTCATGAGTTTTATCGCTTTTGGAATTGAAATTGATGATGTCAAAATTGGGTTTCGGACACCACCGGTCAAGTAATAAATGCAGTAATAAATGCGGTAAATAAATGAGAGAGAAAAAGGAAATTTATAGTGGTTCGGTCTGTGTGACCTACATCCACTTCATAAAGGCAGAGGTTGGCTGTGGTATTTTACTTCTCCAATGAATAGGGATTACAAGCTAGGAGAATACATGAGTAGAAAAATGAGAAGATCTCAATTGCCCCCCAAGTGCTGGTGGGGCTCCTCGATTTATAGTCCTCTCCTAACAGATGGGGATGACTCTTCAGCAACGTTTGCCATGCTTGAATAGAGCCTTCGAACTGCCCTCGCGCTGGATGAGGCAGGTGAGATATTCTCTGCAGGACCTGGTAAAAGCGGGACTGCTTCCGAAGCGACGTGTTAACCTTGACGTGGCCAAGATATGTGGATCTGGACCCGGACCTGAATGGGTCAATCGGGCTTCCACTGATTTGGACCTTGGCTCATTGGGCCATTTTGACCTGACTCATCCTCATGGGTTGGGTCATTTGGGCCTGACTCATCAGAGATCATGACCTTACTCTCCGGCAGCAAAAGCCTTTGTTAGGAATTTTGTGTATTGCAATTTGATGGATGCATTATCATTTTCATCATCATTTGAATTTTCACATGAGCATTGATTTAGAAATCTTGAAATCTTGATTTTCACATGCATTGTTTTTAAGACATTTAAAACTTAAGGTTCATGCATGTGTTGATTTTAAAACTTGGATGCATTTAGTTTTGAAAAGAGTTTTTAAGAATCAAGCAAGCCATTGTTTTAAAAAAGTTTGAAATCATTTTGGCTTTTTATGTTTCATGTTTTTAAGCCTCTTAGTTTGATTTAAAACATGATTCCATGCTTGATTTATTGGCCCAAAAGTCCCCACAATAAATATCTTTAAATATGCAATTTTTGGGGAATTTGGTCCTTGGGCCCGGGTCGACCCCCAATGTGGCCGGTCGACCGAGCCCATGGACTCGGTCGACCGGCCACACAGGGGGTCGACCGAGAAAGTGACTGTTGCAGATTTTTCAAACGGTCAGATTTATGACCGTTGAAGGGTAGGTCGACCGGGGCCTGTATGGGGTCGACCGAAGACACGCAGAAAGTCACTTTTTGAGTATAAATACTAGTTCATTCCTTAGCCAAAAGGGGGAATCAAGTGGCCCTTCTTGAGGTGATTTGAGGCCAAACAAAGGGGAATGAGCTAAGGGAGCCTAAGGGTCATTAGGAAAGCTAAAGCTTGGGATTAATGAAGTTAAATCACTAAGTAAGCTTGCTTTTCCTAATCATATGTTTTCATGCTTTACTCTATTTATTGGTAAATCTTTTCTAGCATGTTAAACTATGTTTTGTTGTGTCCTTAACATGGTTATGTTTTGAATTGATTCATTGTTTGGATGCACCACCATGATTCAAACCAAGTAGGACTCTAATTGGTATATCTATGTGAATCTTGTTTTGGAATCATCTTTGAAATCATATGTAACATGATTCCTATACTTGGTTGAATCTTTGGTTGTTGTTTTTCATCATAAGAAAATCTCTTTCAAATCTATCTTATGTTTTGGATTCAACAACTTTATAAATCACATGTATTTTGTTTTAAAAGTTTTACAACTTGTTTAAACATTTATTGGTATATCATTTTCAAGTTGTCTTTTTAATTACATGTGATTTGACCCTTAATTTCAATCAAATCTATATTTGTGTTTTACACTTTAAAAATGCTTTTAGCATACAATCATTAAGCTTCATTGTTAATTTGATTGAAATCCTTATGCATCACATGTTTTGTTCTTTGAATTTCACAACTTGTGTAGAATACTTAGGTATATCTTTTACAAGTTACTTTTAACATGTGATTAGCATTTCCTCAATCATAAATGTTTTGAGCTAAAACTTTCAAAAGCCTTTGGCATACATTTTTGAGCTTTTATTTTCAAATTGATTGAGGACATCATGCATACACTTTGTGCATTCATCTTTGCATTCATATAGTGTTTGTGTGAGTTAGATTTTCACTTTTATATCCGCCTATTTAAGAGGCAATGTATTGAGCCAAAATTGTAATCTCCATCAAGTGTATTATAGACACTACTTAAAGAGATAACCAACCTTTTGGTTGAAGAGGTTATTGCTTAGCCTTGAAAAGCATATTGTAAGAGGTTATTGCTTAGCCTAGAAAAGCATAGTTGTAAAGGTTATTGCTTAGCCTATTGAAAAGCATACATAGTGGAAATCCGGTGGGGTGTGTGGAACACAAGCCGGTAGTGGATGTAGGCATTGAGGCCGAACCACTATAAATGATTGTGTTGTGGTGATTGCATTGTGATGATTATATTTGTTTAAGCTTCCGCATTTTGTTTGATTAATCATCACATGTGACTAATTGATTTAAATAAGTTAAAATTGGTCATAGTTGGTCACTAGTTGTAGCTCACCCTATTCACCCCCCCTCTAGGGTAAGGATCCCAAGGACTTACAAGTGGTATCAGAGCAAGGTTACTCCATTTAGGGCTTAAACACCCGGAGTTGATCCTTATATGCTTAAATCTAGATTTGAACCCTAGAGTTGTGTTTTATTGTATATCATTAAGAATGATTTCCACTATGGTTGAAAATGAATTTTCTTTCCTAGCTCTTGATTTCCCCTAAGATTCAATCTCACCACTCTAAAACTTTTTCGAGTTAAAACTCCAAGAGTTGGTGGGACCTCAAAGTGAACCCTCAAGGACAACCTTATCAAGACCTTAGGTGAATCTTCAAAGGTAGACAATTAGACTAACCTTAAGGCCTTGAACCTCACTAGACCAACCTATTTCTTTTTAGTCATATCTAATTGTTGGTCATGTTACATTTGCATTTTGTTTCTACATAGTCACATCTCATAAAATGCAATGTTTCTTTGTGATCATTTGATTTTGTCTCCATGAACTTTCTTAGTTATATCTTTGGTTTTCAAAATCATTTGATTGCAATATTCTCATATAGATTTGCATTTTGTTCTCATATAGTTATATCTATTGTAGTGCATTTCTATTTGATGATCATCAATTGATTGTGATTACAAAAGCTTTCTTAGCTAGATTTTTCATGATCATTTGATGTTGGAAAATCATTTGTTTGGATATCATAGTTAGATTATTTTGTAAAACAAATGATTCAAATCAATTTAGATTTTCCATGAACTTACAAGTTATATCTTTTGGTATGGAAAATATGTAATCAATTTGTATGAGCATTTGTATTTATATCCTTGATTACAAATTGAGATTTGATATTAGTTCACTTCATGGTTTTCAAAATCACTTGATCATAATTTTATAAATGTTTCATTGTTGGATTTTGAATATTGGAGTGAATTAAAGATCTTTGGAAAATGTTCTACGCTTTATTAGTTATATTTTTAGAAGCATTTTCCTTGAGTTTATTTCCTTGTGCTTATAACTTTATCATTTAGAAGGAAATACATGTTTCAAGCAATTTGCATCTTTGCTCAACAAAGTTACATTCTTTCAAATGCAAATTGACTTTGTTGTTATGTCTTACTTTGTGTGGTTGGGTATGATGTCATTGATTTGCATGTTTTTGCCTAAGTTTGTATATCGTTTCATTAATGCAAATTGATGTTGTTTATGCTTTATAGTAAAATCTTTTGTTTCATGATCATTTGAGCTTCTTAAGTACATATGTGATTTTCTGTGCTAAGTTCATTTGGTATGATTCTCATATCCATTTTCCATTGCATTGTAAGCATAGTACATTTGCTAGAGTGGAGATTTTACATGATAGATTAATGGATCATTTTAGATGAATTTGAATTAAACCTTTGTTCTTCATAGGTATACCTTATATGAGATCCATTTTCATCTATATGCGTTCCATGACATCGTTCTAACTTCATACCTTCATGTGCATGCATAGTTATATTCCTTATTGATGATATGGTATGAGTTAGATCTTGATTATAATTGATCCTCTCTATGCAAATGTCAAATAGTTCCATGTATGGTTGTGCTCTTAAGTTACATTTGTGGATACCATACTAGAACTCTCAAATCCATCCTTTGTACTTCATACGCTTTGCTTTAGATGGATGGTTGTGATATTGTTTTATGCATAATTTCATAGTAATATCGCTTGTGCATTTTTCAATATCATATTTATGATCATATGAGACTCTCATCAAAATCCATTCTTCGTATCTTATAGGCATATTTCTTTAGATGGATTTCTTTCATGTTGAGTTCATATGGTTTTTCAAATTGCATACATCTCCAAGTTATATCTTTATATGCAATTTCTCATGTTCATCACTATGCTCATTAGTTATATCATTAAAAGTGATGAATATTCTTTTATGATGCTTGATCTTATATTTGTCACATTCCATGAGCATCATAATCTTTCATGTTTGCCTCCTCTCTTGCTCATATAGGTAAATCTTATGACCACCATGTTTTATGTGTTAATAATCTTGGTTGGTTAATGGTTGAGGTTGGCTTCATGTTTGAACTTCATTTCATTCATCCTGTGCACATAATAGTCATATTTTTTTATTGGATGAAATGATTTCAAAATTTACATAGCATATGTTTTTCATAGGTATATTGATTGATGCTATGTTGAATAAACCCCATAACATCATGGATAGCTCTAATTTGGATTCATCCTAGTAGTTATATTCTTTTTAACTCCATTTTAGAGTGATTGAGATAATAGTCATATCCTTTAATCTCAATTGGTATTTCTTTATTCCAATTGGTATCCATGGTTGCTTTTCTCCATGACCTTGCTATTAATCATGGTAATTTGATCATATTGAGCTCTATAGTTAAATGAATCTAATCCTTTCCTTGAAGTTTACCCTCAATTGGTAAAACCATCTTCTTCTTGAACCAAATAGTTGTAAAGGTTATTGCTTAGCCTATTGAAAAGCATACATAGTGGAAATCCGGTGGGGTGTGAGGAACACAAGCCGGTAGTGGATGTAGGCATTGAGGCCGAACCACTATAAATGATTGTGTTATGGTGTGTGCTATGTGATGATTCTTTTTATTAGCTTCCGCACTTTAGTTTTATATCATCACTTGTGACTAGTTGTTTTAAAGAAGTTAAAATTGTTCATGATTGGTCACTAATTAGTAGCTCACCCTATTCACCCCCCCTCTAGGGTAAGGATCAAGGACTTACAACCTTTACTCTCCTCTTCGCAGCAACTGCCTCTTCTTGAGCCTAGTGGACGTATCATCCAATCGCAAGGCCTTACTCTTCAATGCTCCGATGCTGCCTATCCTTACTGCCGAAATCTTGGGTGTGGTCTAAGACTCGAATCTCCTACTGGTGAAAACTGCCTACTTCAAACGTGTGAGACCCCGACCAGAGTTGCCGCGATTGACACTAATTAAGACGTGTGTTAGCTCTAAGGGATTAACGGATTTTGTTTTAGGTTTGAGATTAAAATAGCTTCTTTTTATGAGTTTTGAGATTCCTTTTGACTTATTGGGACTCTTTTATGGTCATTTTGGTGACTTTGTGTAACTATGGGGGGTTATCTGCGATTTCAAAAAATTCGTGTCTTAACTCCGATTGATAGATCTTGTTAGCCTCTACAACTTTCGTGTTCACTCCATCCTCGTTCGAGACCCCGAAATTCAGTTTTCTAACTTCAAGGGCAAAACAATCTTTTTTACAAAAAAATGTGGACACAATTTTCGATATCTCCAAACCCCTCGAAATATATACTTTTTGGAAACTAGATTTTATGAAAAAACATTTTTCTCTTCTTCGCCGCACCAATTTGAGGCCCGAAAACTCAAGTTTTAAACTTGTCAAGTTGGGTAGTTGTGGGACCCACATTAACTTCTTATATAACGATAGCTCATTTCTCCTTTCCCCTTCCTCTCATGTTTGCTGTTGGAAATTGAGCCCAACCAAAGCTAGGGCTAACTTTCCCCTTTCTCCTTCTTGTTCTTCTCTTTCAATCCACTCCAAACCTTACCCAAATGGTGAGATTGATCTCATCTTCTTCTTCTCCACAATGAGGGCTCTCCATTGATGTTATTTGAAGAGAAGTCCAGCCATGTTGGGGTTCCTTTTGACTAACTCTCCTCATTTGAAGTTCTTTCAAGTAAGTGGAGATGGTGGTGGTGGTGCTCTTGGATGCTTGGGGCTTGGCTTGTGATGGGAAGGGGAAGATGACGTAGGGGAAGATGAAGTAGAGAGTGTGGAGAGGGGAAAGAGATGGAAATGGGGAAGTATAGAGGAGAAGAGAGATTGTAGAGAACAATAAAAAATAAAATGGTTTAGGGTTTAATGTAGAGAATTTGGGGAAATTTCAAATAAGGCCCAAGGGTTTTATGGGTTTATAACAAGGCCTTTGAGCTAAAGGGTATGGGCTTGTATGTGGGTCTTGGGCCAAGGTGGGTTTAAGTCATGAATGTATGCATGATGAGAACTATTAATGCACCTAATTATGGTACGAATCTGGATTAATTAATGCTAATCACAATTAGTTAAGCTAAGCCCCCTAATTAAGGCCAGGGTCCTTACACGAGGGGATATTTCTCATTTAGATGATAGATTTCATCTTGATAATTATATCTTCCAACAGCCCCACTATCACGTACCCAGGATACCGAGGTGTTTACCTAATATTGGCCTCAGTCATTGGTGACTCAAAGTAAATGTATAGTCGAAACTTGAGTCCATTAATCTCTCAAGATTAAGAGCCTATTGCTTGGGAATTATGAGAGTGGTCCTTAATCAAAGACAGATTTATAAAAGGTGTTATCATGGTCCTTCAGTACATTTAATGTACTTTCACAACAATCCAGAGTCTTACACTCTAATGATTGAGACAAACCACACTATCTCATAGTGATTGATATGCTACAACCTTGTACAGATGAGACGCCTAGTCTCATCAAAGGTTGTGATACTATTTTTAAGTATAAGATTTGTGATCCATGTCCCATATATGTGAATCTCATCCACACACATGGATTACATTTAATATATTTGTGGACTCCGGTTCATCTCATTAACCATCATGTCATTTTGTAATAGTTATTGTGCAATCATAATCAAATACCATTCATCACATAAATAAAGCATGAAGATATTAATTCAATTAAGGGAATAAATCAATTTATTATATCATCCACTGAATTGAGGATATACAATCCAACAAATGCATTTTGAAACTTTCATGAATCTAATGATAGGTCGTGCATGGATTGGATCAATTATAAGAAATTACAAGCATAGGTGTTGATTGCCATTATGACTGATTTGGATTTTATGAAATAGACCCTATATTGATAAGCATAGATTTACGTATGGTCATTCTCTAAACCACTAACCGTAATTATTAATGTTACACGTTTAGAGGAATTTAAGTCCAATCTTTTGAATTCATGCAAAAAACTTTTGGTGGTTGGAAGACTAATGATTTTGGGGACACGAAAGGTATTAAAATTAGAATCTATGGGCCTATTTACAAATACAAAAATCTTAGGGGCCTATAAAAAAAATCCTGAAAACCTCAGGGCATACGAAAAAAAGCTCTTTCAAAAAAGATCCAACGATTTTGGGCTTTGGACAGATGAGACTTGTCCGATGAAAGTAGTTAGAATATAGTACAAGAGTCTACAGCTACATGAAATTTGTCGGGGATTTTTGTAGATTTTTCATTACACTTTGGAAATGGTGAATGGGAGATTTTGGAAACCAGCTCTGTTTTCCTATGAAACGGGTGAAGTTAAGTGGATCGTATCTCACCATTAGAAGTAGGGTAGTAAATGCATATTTGATTGTACGGGTCTCTAACACAAAAATGCACAGGTGTGGGACTTGGCTTCAATTTTGATAAAAATGGGACTCCAATCGTAACATATCGAAAGACAGGGTAAGAAACCAAGTCTTGTATCGGGTCCCTACAGGTGCATCTGTCGGCAGAAAATTGGTTTCGTGGACTTAACTTCTTTTGTGAGTTTCTTGAGGATTTTCCCTATAGCCTACTTTTTAGAGATGAGTTTTCTCTCCACTTTTCCAAAAACTCTAATTTTCCTTAGACCTTCTCAATGCCAGGGGATATGCCAAAACTACCCAAACCTTTTATTGAGGCATCATCATTCCTTGGATTTTACTTTTTTCCCTTCTTGGTATGATTTCTAATTTCCTCTTTCTTTATCAAACATTTGGTCATCACAACCTATGTGGCCCGCCTCTATGTGTACAATCCTCCTTTACCTATTAAAGTGAAATACGATACAATGAATATATTTGGAGTGGTTGTTTATATGATCAAAACTTTAAACAATGAAAGGTGGGGATCAAATATGATAAATTAATTATATCTCCATTTCTTATTTTTATACAAATTGGTCTTTTTTCCATGATCAGTACATTCTCTGGGTCCTAACACCAAACATCACATTGACTGATAGATAGTATAGATGGATGGCTCATGAAACTTTAGTTGCCCGTCTTGATTAGGGTCAATTTTATTGCATGAGAATAACTCTTAGAAATTATACGGAACCACTTTTCCACTAATATCTTTGCCCTAACATATAACATGCCTTACTTATTTGCATGGGATTGAATTATCAAATATTTTAACGAAATGAATTATTTGCCCGAACATATAACATGGCTTACTTATTTGCATGGGATTGAATTATCAAATATTTTAAGGAAATGAATTCATTATTGTTAAAATATGATCTATTAGTATGGATCTGAATTTCTAAGAATTCAAAAGAATCCATTCTGCCATGAAATATATGATCTATTTGTTCACATGAAACTAAACTCCTACAAATTCAAAGGAACTTATTTTACCATAAAATCCCTTCTCTTGAGAATTTATAACATGTTTTTTTGCATGAATATACTTCCGAGAAAATCAAAGAAACCCATTTTATCATGGATTCCTTATCTTAAAAATATAATTGGAGATTTTTTTTTCATTTAATTGAATTTCTAGAAAATGGTGTCGTCATCTTGTTATTTAAAAAAATATTGAAAAAAAATTATAAAGTTATTGACCATTTCCTTCATTTGAAAATTAAGGTCAATCTTGAATTTAACATATATTATGATATGGGATAATTGTCAAACAGCTTAGTTCAAAGTATATTGAATGTTTTGGAAATTCCCAAACAACAACAATATTAAAATAATTTTTCTAGTATTTAAATCTAGAGATATTTTATTCTGTAAATATCCATCCAAACATTCCCTAAGATCTAAAAGAATATAAGAAAATGCATATTAAATCACCACTTTTCAATTATAGAACAATGCTATCTATTTTCACCAAACCATTTTACACCATTGCATTTTCAACCAACAAATGCAATAATACAGGTTTGAGTGCTTTCATTGACCAAATCCCAACCTATTTTCAAGAATACGATTTTATTATGTTATAACCCACAATGGGTATTTTAGTCCTAAAATGGTTTAATTGTAGCTAGGAGAAAATATTCTGACTTTGGTCAGATGGAGGTAAAAGTCTCTTTAAAGGTAAGTGATGGACAGGCATTTCGCTCGGCTCTACCGAGGTCGGCGGACGTGAGAGTCCATTTTGGTCCAACCCATTCGCGCCCGGAGGGCGAAAGCGAGCATCAACATTTTTTTTTGGGTGGGTGTGCCAGATTTTCTATTTTACTTAGAATTGCAAGTGGTGATCCGGAGATCGACCTTCGCAAGTAAAAAGGATATCAACTTCTTTTGAGTTTTCATTGCACATATATTTAAGAAAAGAGACATGTTTTCGAAATGCCGTGAAAGGCGATTTCATTTGTTTTGCCGTGAAAGGCGATTTTTGGCATTTATAATGGATTTTTTGCGTTTATAGCCAATTTATAATTCTTATAAATAGTTAAAGACAAGAGTAGTGATTTTTTTGTCTCTTTGGAAAAATACAAACTACAATGAAAAGCAAGAAAATGAGGATCTAACTTCTCAGGAGATTGTGGGGGACTCGTTCAGATTGACGGTCGCAAGCCATGTATGGACTTCGCCATCATCCATGCAGATGAGAAAGGCGGATGCTCTTGATTCACTTGACTTCGCTATAACCTCAGATTTTTAGAGGACAAAGACCAAGAGGATGTCCTATGTCCAATAAAAAGCTAAGTAGAGAGGCTGAAAACCCACATCTAAGCCATTGGAAGCAGAAGGAGAAGACAAGGACCTTGGGGGGAGTGCCCCCCAAGGGACTTTTGTCACCTTGTAGTGGTGGTCGATGCAGAACTTCAACAAGTTTTTCTCTCTTTTTCTTTTTCTTGGATTTTGGGATTTTCTGTGCTTTGTTCTCTGGATTTTTCCGGATCTTAGATCTCTATTTGGGTTTTTCTGATCTCTGATCTTCGTTTCTTCTTAGAATGCTCTCCTATTTAAAGGATTTTGGTAGCCATTTAGGAGGGTTTATGGGCTTTAAGGCCACATAATGGGAGGAGTTACAAGATTTATTTCTTTATTTTATAACTTCTTTTTCTTGGCTTCTGATTGGTCGGAGGAGAGTTTAAGGCTTTTAATTGCCTTTAACCACCATGATGGGAGGAGTTTCATGGTTTAAGTGCCATGAATCTTTGAATTGTAACTCTCAAATGCTTGCTTTTGATTGGGCCGTCCAAAAGAATGAATTAATGACTGCAATAAAGCCAGTCAATTAACTGCATTAAATGGTCGCCAAGCAGTTGAAGAGTCGCGGCCGTGCCGCGTCTTTTGGAATTCTTTTGGCGATGAACATCGATGGATCTTCATGCTGATCGACATCGGATGACCATGCAATTTCAGACATTGATTGCTAGCAGCGGGTTGGTGTCATATGTCCTATCGATTTCTCGATCGATCGGGTAGAAAGCACACTTTTTTGGTCGACCGGTTGGCAATCAATGTTGATTTGATACTCTCGAAGATGGACCCGTGATGTTGACGAAGATCGACGGATTTGGAGCATCGAAAGTTAGAATTTTGGAAAACCACAGGGCCCGAAAGTCTCGAAACATGAAAAGGAATCGAAAAATGGCCCTTCGTCAGAAATCCGGTGACCCGGGTTTCCAGGGTCACAAGCTGCGACCCTGGGGGATTTTCCCCTTCGGTCGCTGTTTCCCGGCTGTTTCGCGGTTTTTTTTTGCTTCTTTTTTCTTCGGTATTTTTCCTGAAATTTTTGCATATTTATTGGCCTGATTTCCCTGTAGGAAACATGACGATAGTGCTTGCAATTTGGAGTGCAAAGTTTCCAATTTTTCGGGAAAGCCGAATACTTTGTCTCTTAGAGCTGCCGATTTTCCGTCAGAAGCCAAAACTGGGTCAAACGATGTCAGAATGACCTGAAATTTGAGGTGAAGCCTCCTGATCAGTAAATAAGACCAACCATAGGCTTTTTTTTAGTTTTAAAGCCGTGTGGGGTCATGTCGATAGAAGCCCTGATTTTGTCGCGAGGAAGATGTCGCGCTTTGATGTGCAGTCGACCAATGTCCGATTGACCTGAAATTTGACAGGGAGCCTATCGGAGTCATTTTGAAGGATCCATTAGCTCTGATTTGGAAACCATGGTCCCGGGGAGCTTCGCTGCCTAAAGGCCTGATTTGGCTTCCGAGAGTCAAAGTCTTATCAAATGTTATTGAAATGACCTGAAACTTGACGTGTAGCCCTTTGTAAGAATCTTGAAGCCGTCCATGTGCTCTGTTTGATGAGTAATGGCCTCGGTGGTTCTCACAGCCGAGAGGCTTGATTTAGCTGTTCGAGGGTTGATGTAGGGTCAAACCTTGTCGGTTTGACATGGAACTTGACGTGAAGCCCTTTGGAGGTATTTTGAGACCATCCACATGCTTTGATCGAAGATTTGATGTCTTCGACGCTGTCGCCGCCGGGAGCTCCTATTCAGCTGCCGGAGAAGTGAAGTTAGGTAAAATGATTTTGAAATGGCCCGAAACTTCATGTGCACTCCTCTCTTGGCTGTCTTGAAGGATCTTGCAGTTTTTGTTTGATTCTGACAAGATTTGATTTTTTAGAAGTAGCATTGTTTATTTATGGTCGGCTGCGACTTCATGTAGCTTTTTTGAGGTTGAAGAGGCAAAGTGACATTTTTGGAGTCAACAAATGCCTCTTCGAGGTACAGCGATGAGTTGCTTAACTTTTGTAGTCGATGCGCCTCGAAGAGATTCTTTGAAGGAGAGCTTCTGACTTGACCAAGAGTCTTTGAGCAGTCTTTTTTTTTGGTAGAGTAGCCTTTTGAGCTTCCAGGGAATATTTTATGGTAGTGAAGGGATCACGTACCATCTCGAGGCAAAGTTTTGAAAATGACATTAGCGATGTGGATTTGGGTTTTTATTTTTGACCTTGTGACCTAATAAGATGTATGTGGCAGGTTAGGGGGTCGGGTTTGGTTTTTTATTTTTTTGACCTTGTGACCCAACAAGCTGTATGTGACAAGTTGGGGGTCGGTTTTGGTTTTGATCTTGTGACCTAACAAGTTGTATGTAGTGGGTTAGGGGACCTGGATTTGGTTTTTTTTTAAATGTCAATTTCAAGATTTGGCTCAATTTGGTATGAGGTTGGATGGTTTGATTTTTGGAAGCTCATGGGGCTTGGATTTTTTTGTATGGTCCAATCAACTCAAAAGAGGCATGGAACCTTTTTTTGTATGCTCTTGGTAAGAGGGATCTTTTCTTTGACTAAAAGCCTCTTTTAGTGCCTAGGTGCTCAAGCCTGGCTCATATGGGCTAACCCATGCATGGGACCCTAAGCTTTTAGGATGGCTTAGATCTCATGTGGTGTCTTTTTTGTAAAGAATATCTAAAAATATCTCCTTTGGATTGAGAATATCTAAAAATATCTTTACTTGGAGGGAATCTCTCATGTTCCCTTTATTTTGGGAGATAATATCTTAAGATATCTTTCTTTGGGAGAGAATATCTCAAATCTCCTCTCTTTTGGGAGAAAACCTCTCTAATTGCTTTCTTTTGGGAGAGAATCTCTCAAAGTATCTTTCTTTTGGGAAAGAAACTTCCTAATTTCTTTCTTTTGGTAAGATTGATAATTTGTAGCACTTACCTCCTTTCTTTTCTCCTTGTTTCCTTTTTGGTTTGCTTTCTTCTACAAAAGCAAGGGGAGAATGGATCTTTTGCTCTTATTACTTTCTTTTGCAACAATCTCAAGAGGGCTTCAAGACCAAGAGTTCTTCAAGAATCTTCAAGCTTTTCTTCTTCTTCTCCATCAATAGCTTCAAGTAAGTCTTCTTTTTAAAGAAAACTCCATGTAGAAAATAGGATGGTAAATTTTTTTTTGTTTCTTTCTTTTCTTTTCTTTTCTTTTTTTGCACGTGTTTTCTTCTTGTTTTTTTTTTAGAAGCTTTTTCTTTTTTTTTTCCTCGTGCTTCTTTTTTTTTTCTTTTTTTTTTCATGTTTTTTTTTTTTTGTTTTCTTTCTTTCTTTTTTTAGAAACTTTTTTTCCCTCTTTTTTTGAGAAAGTTTCTTTTATTTTTTCTTTTTTTGCTCACCATGATAATGCATTTTTATGCAAATCTAGATGTTCATGCATTTCTTTTTTTTTTTTTATGCATGATACTTTATATTGGGAGCATGATATGATAGCATACCTGAAAACTTTTTGCAAATTTATGAAATTTGAAGCTCGTAGCCATGTTGAGCCCTTCCTGATTTACGGAGGTTTTTGAGGCTTTGAAAGTTTGGGGTTTTGGAGCTCGCAGCGATGTTGAGCTCATCTTCAAGCTTTCTATTTCTTTCGGGGTATCTCCCTTTTCTTCGGAATTGCCCCGAAATCATGCCAAAATTTCGCCAGATTTTTTTTAGCGAAATTTTGTCATTTTGAGGAGGGTTTTTTTTCTTTTCCAACCTTTGCAGGTGGTTCCTCCAGAACGAACAAGGGTAAAGAGCCTGTTACAAGCATACCTCGTCGATCCGCCAGATCTTCCAATGCGGCCACTCAGCAAGCCGGGGAGAACGTCCAGTATGTTGAGAGAAACTTGGAAGAGTGTGACTCCTTCAACAAAGATGAGATGAGGCAGCGACTGATCGCTCTCAAGAGTGAGGAGTTCTATCATATCAAAGTAAGTAACCGTCCTTGGGTTATGAACGATCAGAGGGTGTTGCCCAAGCCTACCTGCTTCTGTAGTGACGCAGTCCCTGACGACGTGACTGAAAGAAACTGCGATTCAGATCTGAATTAGCGGAAGACATTCATGGCTAATTTGTAAGATGACAGATTTTAAAAAATATAATTTGGACAGCATAAATCAGCCATGGTAATCGCATGAGAACTCCATGAATTCATGACCAACAAGTGTATAATTTAAGGAGAATGAAGAAGACTATTACCTCGAAGATTTGTAGACTTCAAATCTCTGAAAAAATAGATCCAAAGGCCCGAACTCAGACTTGCAATTAGCAAACAAGTTGCTGGAATTTTCTGCACTAGTATTGCCTTTGATCTTCTTCTCTATCTCACTTTCAAATCTGATTGGCTAAGATGGTGGGATCTTAATCTAGGAATTGAGAACTATTTCTCTAAGGAAAAATCTCAGACCTTAAGCTCTCATCTATCAAGAAGAGAACCTATCCAAGGCTGGACGTGTGGGAGACTCCTTGCACTCTCTTTTCTATGTTGGACGTCCAAGGGGAGGATGGTTTCTTTTATAGAAACTTTGTGGAAACCTTTCCCATAAAGTTATCTCTCCTTATTCTAAAAGATATCCTAAAAGGAAAGACTTATCTCCTTTAAGAAACACTCTCAATTAGAAAAGGAAACTTAAAGGAACTTCCCATGCAATTAGTAATCCTAGTTGTACAACACTTACTAATTTTAAGTTCCTAATCCAAAAAGGAAACTTTCTCATAGGAATACTAATCCAAAGAGGAGTCCAACCTTTCAAGTAGAGAGACCTACTTAAAATTGGAAACCTTACCCATGGAAATCCCATTATGGACGTCCCTCATGATAATGCACACCATGGCCCACATACAATTTATCTAGAGTTAAATTCATGTATGCCATCAAAGGCCTATTTGAATTTAAACTCAAAATTATTTTTCCACTAAAATAATGCATCCTTATGTTATCTAAACATTTTAGGAAACCATGCCAATCTTGGAAAATGACTAGAGAAGGGACCAAAAGACATATTTGCCATTGGCTCCCAAAATGACCAAAATGTCCATGCTAAACCCATAGCAACATTAAGACCATTTTAACCTTAACTCATTCCACTAAAGAGTTATGGTTGAACTCCAAGGACAAATATATAATATAATAAGCTCATCATAAAATGACGGTTGTCTTCGACCTACTAAGTGTAATGACCTGAATGCCCCTCTATGTAACATCCATAATCGAGTCAGGTTATCACATGTACTATCAACCTTCCTGATTACTTCTAAACCTTAGAACTTCGTATCCTTAACATAATCATCATTCGAATATCATTCTCTTGGTCTAGGGAGCGACCCACAAGTTCAATATCCATATGGAACATCCATATACTAAGATCTTAGATTTTGATGATTAATCGGATAATTCTAAGGGGACGATTATTCCATCATCAGATGGCATAGTTCTATATTGCATCTGCACATCCCAACTGATCAAGTCCGAGTACCCAAAACACAGAGCTGTTGACCCATGAAAAGAATCTCACCCATAGTGAATTAAAGCACAAGAACTTGACTTCGTCAGTTCATCCACAAATGCTCAAGATTAAGAGCACCGGTCACTCAGTAGCATGAGATGACTTGATCTCTCTCTGTGATAGTACTATTTTAGAGATCACACCTACCATGATCCTGTTCAATGCATTGCATATGCACTAATGAGATGAATCCGGGAAAGCCCTCCCATGACTTAGGTAAGTCACCCTGAATACAGGAGAGTCTCTCATTATAACTTCTACCAAGATGAAGTGCCCAGCTCCATCTTTCAGTTATGAACAAATATGATGTTTCCAGTTGTCCATGAATTAGACCTATCTGTGCGTAGACATTACACACCTAATTCATTTACTAGAAACAATGGGCCTTACACAACCATACATATATACATGTTTAAGCATAAAAGAGTCTTTCCATTAAATAACCAGTAAATATCCAGTAACAAAAGATGAGAGTGCAGCTAGTGGGCTTTAGGGCATACACCAATCCCAACAGTGACATACCAAAGAAGATGCTTTCAGTTCTCTTACACAGCTGATGTTGAGGAGAGAACTGTTGTTACCCGGTCGACTTTTGATCGTACTATCTCGATCATGAGCCTTTCTCCCACGTGCTCTAAGAGGGAAGATCCTCCAAGCTGGGTGAAAAGGACCAACGTGATCAAGATCGGGGTTTTTGTTGGTGGTCCTTCTGGATATGCGGATAGGTCGTCTGCCCGTATGGACATGTTGATGCCGGCCAGCAGCTACCAGGGCTCTGATTATCCGTCGGTTGATTTGAAATCGGCGGGCCTTTGTATTTTTAGCGGTGACGGCAACAATTGGGTGAAGCCTTTTCGACTTCGTGGTGGTGTCAGTGCTGACTCCAATTGGGAGTCGTGGACTGATTGTGTCCTGCTGATTGGTGGCGCCGTTTTGAAGGAAGTCGGGATTTTCGATGCGGTCCGTGCTTTTAGGGAGACCATGATCTTTTCTGACGAGGCCTTCATGGCTATGTTGGAGTCATTCCTTCTACAAACCAACACCTTCGTTGTCACGAATGGTGAGATTGGTTTCTCTTTGAAGGAGCTGAGCGCCATCACTGGGTTGCCTATCCTCGGCAAACTCTACGAGAAGTTCATGCCGATCGACGACATCCTTGAGGAGCAGTCTGAGGAGTTTAGGCTTCTGTACTTTCAGCTTGTCGCCTTCTATGATTTTTTTAAGGAGAAGGAGGGCTCGAAAGTTAGGTCCAACAGTTGGAAGAGTTTTGGCTCTTCGTTCCCCGACTTCTTTGACAGTAGGGAGTCTTCTGATAGCATGACCCGGGAAGCCAGGGCTTAGGATCCGGGTTCTAAGAAGACTTCGGCCATGCGAGAAGAGTTGAGGGGTTTCTTCGCAAGTACAGACACCATTTGTGCTGACATTGCACTGCGAAGAGATCTTGCTGTTTACCTCACTTATTGGTTAGGTGAGGCTGTCTTTGCTGGAGGAGATGGAACGCACATCAGGCCGCATTGTATTTTTCCAGCTTGTCAGATGGCGTTTGGAGAGCGGCTTGCTTTGGTGCCAGCTCTTTACTCTTATCTGTATACCGAACTGCAAGCTGCTGCTTTTTTTTGTTCGACTTGGGCTCCCCTTGAATAAGGTAATTTCAGCCCATATCTTTTATTCGTGGTATGTATACCACTATCCTGGCTTCCACTGGTTGGGTGCTGCATAGGATGATGATCTTCTCATGATTCGATTGGCTAAGGGCAAAGCCGTCTTCAAATCTCTTTTGTTTGCCTGCATGAGGATCCGACGGTTCAGGGATGTCGAGATGGGGCAATCTTCAGTGAAGCTTTCTCCAGAATTACGGAAGAAGGCTTTTGATTTTGGTGCCTCCCGAGACTTTACCAGGGCAGGGTCGGGAAGGCATTACTCCTCGACAAATGCAGAGAAGGAACGACTTTTCAGCATACGTGTCGGCACACTAGTGTACCGTAGACATCTTTTCGTCGACATTCAGCCGTATGTGCTTTCTCGCTTTGCGCTGTAGTTGGGCTTTTCGTAAGGCAATGTTAGAGCGCCTTTGAGTATGGTGAAGCGCTTTGGAGGTTTGCAGGACGGCAAAAATGCATGGGCTTTTTATAGTGCAGAAGACACTACTGCCATGATTTCTTATCCTGAGTTGTTGACTTTCCGGAATGCTGGCTTCACGAAGTGGTTCGCGGAGAGCTTTTTGGCGTACCAGGGACTTTCCAAGAAGGAGCTTGATGTAAAGCTGTCTTCCGGAAAAGGCATTGGGAAGTCGGATGGTGTCTGGCGAGAGGAAGTCTTAGCCTTCCTTTATGGAGAAAAGCATAAGATAGGCTTTCTCGATGACCAAGGCGTCATTGTTTCTGAAGCTGTCTGGAAAGTACCTGATGAGGCCTTAGAGCAGCAAGAATAGGAGGAAGCTGAGCTTGACGCTTGGATGCAAGGGGCACAGAGGCGAGCTTCCATGGAGTCTACTGGCAAGAGCAGACCATCCGGTGAGGAGTCAAGTGGGAAACTTGACTCTGATAGTGGGACAGGTTCTTCTAGAAAACGAGCCCGCATAAGTAAGAGGAAGAGGAGTCAATGTCGCAAGGGATGGGATGAAGACTCTCCTGATGTGGAAGTCCCTCTTACCATTTATGAGGAGGTGCCAGGGAATGCTGACGAGCCTCCAGAAAAGAGGAGCCGTGTAAGACCCCGACCCGAGAGACCTCGTTTAGAGCTGATTAAGTTGTGTTTTAGTTTTAAGTGTGTTTAGTGGTTTTTAAATTAGTTTGGGATTAGAATAGCTTTTATAATAGCTTTGGGGAATTTGGAGAGCCTTTTTACTTGTGGGACCCTTTGGGGGTTCTTGTTACGAATTGTGTGAGATTGGGGGTTTACCGATGATTTCCAAAAATCGTGTTTTTAACCTCGTTGGACTTATCTTGCTAATCCCTACAACTTTCATGTTGACATCGTTTCCATTCGAGGACCCTAAACCTGACTTTTCGCAATTGAGGGCAAAATGGTCTTTTTACCCAAAGTCTGGACACCGATTTCAATGTCACCAAAATGTGCAATATATATACTTTTTAGAAACTAGAAATTTTGCCGATCAACTTTGTCTTCTTCATCGAATTCGTTTGAAGCCCCGAAAACCATGTTTTGAGCCCGAGAAGTCTTTTAAGTTGTGGGCCCCATCCTCACTTACTATATATAGAAAGCTTCTTCTTCTTTTTTTCCCATTTCTGGCAAAAACCCTAGAGGAGAAGAGAAATCCCAGCCCTAAGGGTTTTCCCTTACCCTTTTCTTGCTTCTTCATCTTCAATCCCTCACTAAGCTAGTGCTAATGGAAAATTAGAGGCTACAATCTTCTTTCTCATCTCAAGGGCTTCATCTTGACACCACTTTTGAAGAAAACCGCCCACTCCAAGACTTCCTTTGGACAACACCTTGCTTTTTAAAGAACTTCCTTGTAAGTAATCTTCCTAAAAGTTTTATAATCCTGTTTGTTTAGCCCTAGGGAAAATCCATTTCACTTATTGGAAGATTCCGTTTTGTTTTAATTAGTTTTTGATAATCTAGGGTTTGGATTTGGGGATTTTGTGTATAGGTGTTTGATTGTGGGCTTAAAAGGTGATTAGAGCTCAATTTGTTTTGCATTGGACCCAAGGCAAGTGGGTGAAACGATTCTCATGTGTTTTATCATGTTTTATGCAAAATCTTGATTTGCTTTCATTAATAGTTTGAATGGTTTATCATGTTTGATAGTTTAGTATTATTGATCTTGAATGATGATTTGATGAGATAAGGAGGTCAAGGAATAGCCCAATTATTCATGAAGTTATGTTTGGAAGAAGGGGAAAGAAAGGAAATGGATAGGAGTTGGACAAGAGAAGGATTCAACCAAATGGGTTGAGATTCGTTGCAGGACCGATCGATCGCCCATCAGGTCCGATCGATCGGACTGTAAATAACTGAGAGTGTTTTCAGGACCGATCGATCGCCCATCAGGTCCGATCGATCGGACTGTAAATAACTGAGAGTGTTTTCAGGACCGATCGATCGCCCATCAGGTCCGATCGATCGGACTGTAAATAACTGGGAGTGTTTTCAGGACCGATCGATCGCCCATCAGGACCGATCGATCGGACTGTAAATAACTGGGAACGATTCAGGACCGATCGATCGGCCAATGAGTCCGATCGATCGGACTTAAATGAGATGAACTATGAGTAAGAGAATCGAGGGACTGTTCTCCAAATTCATTTCAAGTCCATACTTAAGTCCAATTCAACTCTATCCCTTCTCTCCTTATTTGAAGACATTGAACCTGTAATGATGCATTTAAACCCAAGAAAGATTTGGGTAAATTGTAATGGGTTGTAGTGGGGAGGTATTGTTTAGAGCCCCATTGTTATTTAAGGACTTGTGAAGTATTGCGTGAAGTCCGAAGGAAAGGGGAAGCTTATCATGGAGATTCTATGAGATTTTATAGATTGACCAATGTGTATAAGGACCCGGAATGTCCCTAACGCTTAAAGAGTACCAAAAATTTCATCATGATCGACATACGGGACCCTATTCGCACTGATTGTATTCTAGAAATCCTATTGTTAGCCTGTAAAGGTATTGGAAACTATTTGTATTTGATTTTCAACCAATCCCCTATTTTGAGATTTTAACCTGTGATTTGTGAGTACTCTTGAACCGAGAACATTGTGTCACCATATTGTTAATTTGTTTAGACCCGTCCCGACTTTTATACGTTTTATACCTATGGGTTCCCGCCCCGTTATGTGTATTTATTTGCTTTGATTTTCGCATGTTACCTATGAGTCGGCACCACTAAGCTTGGATAACCTTATCGGTTTGATCCACCGGTTTGGATATCCCCCTTCAGTTATACCCGCTGCAGCATGGTTCCCGCCTCGCCCCGATATACCTGGTTCGCTACTGTGGGCCCGCAGAGTATTATATGTATTTATTATATAAAAATCGTTGATTCTCCTCACCTCGTGTGACTGAGGTCAACGTCGTTGATTCTCCTCACCTCGTGTGACTGAGGTCAATGTCCCAATGTGCTCTTATCACTTTTGTGAGAGAGGATTTAGCTTTGTGTGGTTGCCATCTTGTTAGTTCCCGAATCATTGGTACCTTTACATGATTTTATCGCACACGTATCTCTTTTACATGAGGCATCATTCTTTTATGAAAATTCATTATTTATCTAGATTCTACTATGTTTCTAAAGGCATCATTGTTTTGAATTATTGTTATATCTTTTCACCCACCTGTCAGACCGTCGTGTCTGATCCATTTATTTAGGTACTCAGGTCCCGAGCTTATTGCCATTGAGGAAGAGCCAGAGGAGGCGGTCGGTGAACCGCAGCGAGTGATTGATTGGCAAGCCGATGATGTCATGTAGACATTTAGGCCTTGCCTTGAGAACGATACACTTTGGGAACTTATGATATCTTTACTTTGGGTTTCATTTGGTTGTAAGGTCTTTGTTGACCGTTATTTTGGGGCATTAATCAACTGATATTTTGTAAATATACTTAAATTTACTTTTGGGGAAATATGCTTATGATCATTGCTCATTCTGATATCTTGTGATGTTAATCATAAATCAGTCTTGTTTATGGAATTGAATAGTATTAATATGGTTTGCTACACGCTTCCGCAATCTTGAGAATATGTTTGATATGGTTATATGTAAGATGATGTGTACAGATAATCCTCACCGCGGAACCTTGTGGGAAATCACGTACACGGACAAATGTTCTTTTAATTCCGTGTGCTCTTCAGCCAAAGAGATGCACGTGGCACGGCATCACCCCCGTGTCCCGATCCCGGACTCGGATCCTCCCCTAATCTCGGTCCGGGGTCGCGACAAGCCGAGAAGAAGAGACCGTGAATGAAGGTATAATTCTTCATCTTTTTCTTTCCGTTTCTTTCATGGAATTTTCCATGTTCTGATTTGCTTTCTCTCTTCCTCTTTTTTTTAGTAGAGGATGATGGCTTGGCGATGCCTGAGGTTCCGGCCGATGAGGCGGTGACGAATCCGGTTGCGGCACCTGAAGAAGAACCGAGGGACTCTAGAGGGATTCCAGAATCTCCAAATGGTATAACTTCTTTTGGGTTTTTTTTTTGTCTGTGACTTCATTTGCTAACATTTTTCTTGTCAGCTGACTTGCCACATGATTCCGATGACTTTGAACTATCAATGGACGCAAATGTTGATGATGCTTCCGGTGAGTTCATGGAGTAAGAGAGTATTCCGCCAGTCGTTGAAGAAATTACTTTGTAATGATAGCCCTGATAATGATTTTTTTTAACAGGATTGTACTCATGGATTTTTGTGTTTCATTGGCAGGTTATGAAGTGACAGAAGAAAGTCCATTGCTTTCTTCAGAACCAGAGGAAGGGGTGCCAGAGGTTGATCTGGAGGTAGGGACTTCTACATCCAGTTCTAACACGGCAGAGGTGACTCCTCATGCTAAGATTCCTTCCCCAATGGCACCAATTGGAAAGAGTTCTTTTATTACTCTTCTAACGGGGCATGGCATGAGCAGCCGACCGACGGAGTGGGTCGAATTTTCATCTGGGCTATCTCTTCTATTTGCGAAGAAGGTGCTGGCGCGTGTTTTGAGTTCTTGGATCAAGACTCTCTTTTCTGGACACTTGGATGCCGGACTTGGCATGATCCAACATGCACAGGATATTCTCGGTGATGCCGAAGAGGCTGGTCTAGACGTCACAGGTGCCAGGGCTATCGTTGATAGGATCATTGCACTGGGTGACAAGTGGTTTGAGACCATGGCTTTCCCTGATAGTGACTTCTTCAAGGAGATGTTCTAGGATCCTGCTAATAAGGCTCAATCTGACTTGGATGAGACTACACAGAGCAGGAAGCAGTTCGTCTAGGAGAGGAACTTAGAAGAGTTAGCCATCATCAGTTTGAGGCACAACATTACCATCCTTGATAGGGAGAGTCACCAAGGCTAGGCAACATCTTAAGAATTTGGAGGCGCAAGTCGCGACCAAGTGGGCTGCTATAACAGAGGCTCGGGACAGGGAGAGAGCTCTGATTCGCCAGGTTACATATGCCGATCGAGTTCTCAAAAAGAGGACTCAAGAGTACAAATGATGGCAAGCTGCTTAGGATAAGCTTCCCGGTGTCGAAGAATGGTTAAAGCATTCTCCAACTTCTCATGGCAAGTTCCTGAAGAAGCGTGCTTTGGAAACTCTATCGGCTGAGGCCAAAAGTTTGCTCAAGGAGCTGAAACTTTGGCTGGAGGCCATTTTTGGCTGAGCTCCTGATTTCTCAGTTTTTGTAACAGAAACTCTTCTTATCTTTTTTTGGTACCACATGTATTTTTTGGTACTTTCTTTTTTTTGTAGTGCTTGTGAACACTTTTTTTTTTATTTTTTTTATTCTCATCTTTCACTTAAATCTTTTTTTGTGATGAAAGTAATTGCTAAATGGGATGATTGTTTTGAAAATTTATTCAAAAGTTATCATTTTGTGAAAATCCTTTGTCAAATGATTGTTTTGGTATGGGAGCCAGATTTTGTTTCCGGCATGAGAGCCGATTTTGTTTCCGGCATGAGAGCCGGTTTTGTGGCATTGATAGTTGGTTTTGTGGCATTGATAGCCGGGTTTTGTGGCATCGATAGCCGATTTGGTAGCATTGATAGCTGGTTTTTGTGGCATTGATAGTCGGTTTGGTGGCATTGATAGCTGGTTTTTGTGGCATTGATAGTCGGTTTGGTGGCATTATAGCTGGTTTTGGCGTGAGAGCCAGGTTTTTTGAAAGCCAAGTTTTGGTTTGTTGGCGTAAAAGGCAGGTTTTATTTTGTGGCATTGATAACTAGGTTTTGGTGGCATTTATAGCTGGTTTTGGCATGAGAGCTAGGATTTTTTAGGTTTTCAAAAATACAAGTATCGACTAAAAGTCGCCCCCTACTGAATGGTTTTGCAAGTATCGATGGAATGTCGTATCCTTCCTCATTCGGTTGCGAGTATCGATGGAATGTCGCCTCCTCATGGATTTGGGTACAAGTATTGATGGAATGTCACTTCCTTGCTTTTCAAGAATTTTGTCTTGCGGGTACTGATTTGATGTCGTTTCCCATAATTTTTGAAAATTGCGGCTTTCTCGAACCTTTGGGTTGTGGATATCAGCTGGAATGTTGCGTCTCCATGATTTTAGGTTTTTTCGAACCTTTGAAATTTGGGTTGTGGATATCAACTGAAATGTTGCGTCTCCACGATTTTGAGGTTTTTTTGAACCTTTGAAATTATGGTCATGGATATTAACTGGCATGTTGCGTCTCCTCGATTTTGAGGTTTTTTTTAACCTTTGAAATTTGGGTTGTGGATATCAACTAAAATGTCACGTCGCTATGATTTTAGGTTTTGAAAGTATCGACGAAATGTCTCTTCCCTGCGATTTTGGAAGTGTCGAACGTGGTTCGCATTCTTCCGATTCATGCGAGTATTTCTTTTCTACTCGTTCTTTGAAGGCATTTGAGAGTTCAGGTCTCTTACCTGCAACTTTGTTTTCAGCTTTTTTTGATGGCTAGAGGAGCTGACTTAGTTTGCACAATGAGGACCTCTCTTTTCTTTGGTTTTAAGGTTACAATGGCAGTTGGTTCCTTCCCTGATGATTTCTAATTGTTGAGGTCTTTGATCACGGTTTCAGCCTCCATGAAAGCTTCTAGGAGTTCTCCCAGTTTTTTGATTTGTTGCCGATGATCATGGAGCGGATCCTTGCTCACATGTTGTTTCGGTAGATGTCTACTAGCGACGCTTGTGGCAGTACATCTGAGCATTTGTACCCCATTGCTTCCCGCTTGTGAATGAAGTCGTATGTCGACTCATTCTCCCCTTGTTTTAGGCTGTAGAGCTGAGCCATAGTAGCGAGATGATCCTCACCTTTGAAGTGAGTCAAGAAGCGTTTCTCTAGCATGGCCCAGTTTTGGATGGAGTCCTCCGACAAAGTGGAGTACCAGTCAAAGGCCATTCCTTTTAGGGTACTTGCAAAGAGGCAGAACTTGAGTGCATCTTGATCCACGATAGCTCCCGTCAAGATTTTGAACTGGATGACGTGCTGTTTGGCTGATCCTTTCCCCGTATATGTTTGGAGAGTAGGATGCTTGAATTTTGTGGGGAACGGGACCGAGTCCATCCATAAGGGATATGGTGGCTTGATCCCATGCTCCTTGAGTATATTCTCTTCTTTTTCTTTAGTGAAGATACTGTCCATGTCCTTTTTGGTAAAGGCGCGTGATTCATTTTATTCTCCATTTTCCTCATTATCTTGATGATTCGGAGGAGGTTCTTGTTCGCCTGATTTTGTACGGCGAGGAGAAGGTTTCCATCAGAGTTTCAATCCTCTGTTGGCCTTTTTCCAACTGCTGGATGCATGCGAGCGCATAATCTTGAGGTGGATTGCGAGGTGGTGGCTTAGAATTTGTAGCCAGGATGTTCATCCCTCGGGATTCGAACGAAGAAATAGTCCTGGTGAATGAGCTGAGGCTCATTCTTTTTGATGAATAGCTTGAGGAAGGATCACTCCGCCATCCTTGGCTTGAAAGGGCAGGAGGTTCTTTTAAATGTCTTCTAATCCTAGAGATGCTGCTGGCACTGGATGTCGGACATGGATTTTTGTTGCTGACTTTTGGCGTCTTTTGGTTTTTCCAACCATATGGATAGCAGTAACTTGGTTGGGTCTTTCTTTTTCGACCCACTTATGAGAGACTTGAAGTGTAGGATGCTGGGTCCTCTCTTTCTCTAGTCTCTTTTGTCGATATGACACGCGGCGGCGTACACGACGAGCAATTTGAGCTTCGGTTAGCTCCGGCTGGGCTTTGACAATGAAGGATGTGCTCCCTCAGGCGCAGCAGTCGAGCATGTCTTCTTTGTAGCTAGGTAAGGACAGGATCCGACCCGGTCCTTTGTCTGTCGCAGCGAAGCTTTGAACTTTTCGAGTTCGGCCCCTCTAGAGATGAGGGGTCGAATCGAAGGATTGTAGGCCTTAACAGGTAATTGTAGAGACCTAGTGATGCATGATCTGATTTTTGGCTTGTAGGAGCAAGCCGGCTCATGCCGGGTTGACTTGGTTGTCAAGTCGGAGATGGGTCTCTCCTCTTTCATGTAGGCAAGCGGGTAGAACTGGTTCTCCTTGAGAGGTGCCATGTATGCTTGCTTTGTGGATGTTTGGGACCTTCTTTGTTTTGGTGAATGTTTCGGGGACCAAGTCTTGGGTTAGACCTGGTTGTTTGTGGGTTGAGGCTTCGCGGGGGTGCCGCAGGCTATGGAATTCTGGGCGCTCGGCTTTGGTGTCATGGTAGTGACACATTGAGAGGCGATCTTCTGCTTTTTGGCAGGCACAGTTTCCTCTTTGGGAAGTGGGAATGGTCCTAGCGTCCCAAAGTTCAGAGAATTGCCGAGATAGGTGACGCTTCCGCAGCTGACATGGTGCTTATGAGTGTGCGTGTTTTGCTTCTATTGAAGTATGAGTTGGTGCTTGTTCAACGAAAGTAATGGTCAAGGAAGCTGCCATTGTTAGTTTTCAAAAAATTTCTGAAACAAGACCACATCCATTAGTAATCACAATAATATGATGATCATAAATGGGAAAAAAACTATGGTTTTGTCTTTTCAAATCTCTCGAAGGTCATGGACCAACCAAAGTGACACGAAGAATGCAAAAAGCCATAGATGGTACAATTGTTCTGATCGCAAGTACGGCGAGCCTAGAATGAGCATTCCAGTGACTGCTAGAAGTAATTGTAAACCTAAATTCGACTTTATCGAGAACCAGGGCTTGCTCGAGGTAAGACGAATATAAGGTTGGAGATACAAATGTGTCGGTCGCAAATACAGTAGACCCTGAAAAGGGCGTACCAGTACCGCTAGGAACAAATGTTGGAGATCGCATTTTAGAGATGGGATTCTCTTTTTTTTGAAAGGTCAAGATTGGTTTCATCAAAGAGAGCAAATGGTATTCCAATCCAAACACGGGCTCAACAATTTTTGTGAGCACCAGTGTCCAAATGGGAAGGAACCACAATATCTCGAATCTGAATCCAAAATGACGAGAGTTTTTTTTTTAAAGGTCAAGAGTGAATTCGTCAAAGAGAGCATATGGTATTCCGATCCAAATACGGGCTCAACAATTTCTGCGAGCACCAGTACCCGGAAGGGAAGGAACCACAATTTCTCGAGTCTGAATCCGAACATGACGGGAGTTTTTTTTTTGTTTTTTTTAAGACCCCTTTTTTTGAAAGAAGATAAAAAGATGGAAGAGTACACATAGGCCTCCTAACCCGGTCTTATGAAACCTCAATTGATAGAATTGTCCCCAGGTAAGGGTAGGATTACTTAATGAAAAACCCATTTGGAGGACCCTTGCCTAGAACAGTCAAACTGTCTCCACACTCTAGACAAGGCTTTTCTTGAGTCAATCGTGGTCAAAGAACGTAATTGGTTTAACCTTAGTGGTCTTTGTATCTTTTTTTTAGTTTCTTTTTAGATCCCTAAAAGACTCATCGAAGAGAAACGATGGCCCAATCCCCGATCCAAACACGGGCTCAATATTTCTGCGAGCGCCAGTGCCAAAAAGGGAAAGGATCAAAGTTTCTCAATTTTGAGTCCAAAACAAGAAATCTAATTTTTTTTAGATCCCTAATACACTCATCGAAGAGAAACGATGGCCCAATCCCCGATCCAAATACGGGCTCAACATTTCTGCGAGCGCCAGTGCCCGAAAGGAAAAGGATCAAAGTTTCTCAATTTTGAATCCAAAATGAGAAATCTGATTTTTTTTTTAGATCCCTAACAGACTCATCGAAGAGAAACGATGGCCCAATCCCCGATCCAAACACGGGCTTAACATTTCTACGAGCGCCATTGCCCGAAAGGGAAAGGATTAAAGATTCTCAATTTTGAATCCAAAATGAGAAATCTGATTTTCTTTTTTTTTGTGAAAAGAGAGAGAGTGGAAATAAACTCAAAGAGAGAATTAGAAATTTCCAAAAAATCCCTCCTCTTTGTTTTAGATTGGAAATCCAACATAGGCCACCAACTAGAAAGTAGCCAAGGAATCTAGAAAAGAAATATAAGCATAGAGCAATAGTATGATATGCAAATATTTCATTTCTAAGCATCGTGTTCTCAAATGAACGAGTCTCACCGGGTGTGCCAGCTTGATGGACACGTGTTTCGCTCGGCGCTACCGAGGTTGGCGGACGTGAGAGCCTGTTTTGGTCCAACCCCTTCGGCCCAAAGGGCGAAAGCGAGCGTCAATATTTTTTTTGGGTGGGTGTGCCAGATTTTCTATTTTACTTGGAATTGTAAGTGGTAATCCGGAGATCGACCTTCGCAAGTAAAAAGGAAATAAACTTCTTTCAAGTTTTCATTGCACATATATTTAAGAAAAGAGCCATGTTTTCGAAATGCCGTGAAAGGCGATTTCATTTGTTTTGCCGTGAAAGGCGATTTTTGGCATTTATAGCCGATTTTTGGCGTTTATAGCCAATTTACAATTCTTATCAATAGTGATAGACAAGAGTTTGGGGGGCACTCGTTCAAATTGACGGTCGCAAGCTATGTGTGGACTTCGCCATCATCCATGCAGATGAGAACGGAGGATGCTTTTGATTCGCTTGGCTTAGCTATAACCTTAGATTTTTTTAGGACAAAAACCAAGAGGAGGTCCTATGTCCAATAAAAAGCTAAGTAGACGGGCTAAAAAGCCACGTCAAAGCCATTGAAAGCAGAAGGAGAAGACAAGGACCTTGGGGGGGAGTGCCCCCCAAGGGACTTTTGTCACCTTGTAGTGGTGGTCGATATAGAACTTTAGCAAAGTTTTATCTCTTTTTCTTTCTCTTGGATTTTGGGATTTTCTGTGCTTTGTTCTCTGGGTTTTTCCAGATCTCAAATCTCTGTTTGGGTTTTTCCCGATCTCAGATCTTCATTTCTTCTTGGAATGCTCTCCTATTTAAAGGCTTTTGGTAGCCATTTAGGAGGGTTTATGGGCTTTAAGGCCACATAATGGGAGGAGTTACAAGATTTAATTCTTTATTTTGTAACTTCTTCTTCTTGGCTTCTGATTGGTCGGAGGAGAGTTAAGGCTTTTAATTGCCTTTAATCACCATGATGGGAGGAGTTTCATGGTTTAAGTGCCATGAATCTTTGACTTGTAACTCCCAAATGCTTGCTTCTGATTGGGCCGTCCAAAATAATGAATTAATGACTGCAATAAAGCTAGTCAATTAACTGCATTAAATGGTCGCCGAGCAATTGAAGAGTCGCAAGCCGTGCCTCGTCTTTTGGAATTCTTTTGGCGATGATCATCGATAGATCTTCATGCTGATAGACATCGAATGACCATGCAATTTCAGACATTGATTGGTAGCAGCAGGTCGATGCCATCTGTCCTGTCGATTTCTCGATCGATCGGGTAGAAAGTACACTTTTTTGGTCGACTGGTTGGCGATCAATGTTGATTTGATACTCTCGAATACAGACCTATGATGTTGACGAAGATCGATGGATTTGGAACATCGAAAGTTAGAATTTTGGAAAACCACAGGGCCCGGAAGTCTCGAAATGCGAAAAGGGATCGAAAAACGGCCCTTCGGAGGAAACCCGGCGACACGGATTTCCAAGGTCGCCGGCGAACATGGGCGACCATGGGCCAGGGTCGCAGGATTTTTCCCTTTCGATCGCCGTTTCCCGGCCGTTTCGCGGTTTTTTCTGCTTCTTTCTTCTTCAGTATTTTTCCTGACAATTTTATAAATTTCTTGGCATGATTTCCCTGTAGAAAACTTGACGAGAATCCTTGCAATTTGGACTGCAAAGTTTCTAATTTTTCGGGAATGCCGAAGACTTTTTCGCCCAGAACTGCCGATTTTCTGTCAGAAACCAAAACTGGGTCAAACGATGTCGGAATGACCTGAAATTTGAGGCGAAGCCTCCTGAGCAGTAAATAAGACCAACCATAGGCTTTTGTTTGAGTTTTAAAGCCGTGTGGGGTCCTATTGCTAGCAGATCTGATTCTATCGCGCTTTGATGTGCGGTCAACCGATGTCCGATTGACCTGAAATTTGACAGGGAGCCTATCGGAGTCACTTTGAGACGATCCATTAGCTCTGACTTGGAAACGTTGGTCCTGGAGAGCTTTGCCTCCTAGAGGCCTGATTTAGCTTCCGAGTGTCAAAGTCTGGTCAAATGTCCAGAAACTTGACTTGTAGCCCTTTTTAAGCATCTTGAAGCCACCCATGTGCTCTGTTTAATGAGTAATGGCCTCAGTGGTTCTCGCCGCTGAGAGGTTGATTTAGCTGTTCGAGGGTTGATGTAGGGTCAAACGTTGTTGGTTTGACTTGAAACTTGACGTGGAGCCCTTTGGAGGTATTTTGAGACCATCTGCAGGCTCTGATCGAAGATTTAAATGTCTTCGACGCTGTTCCCCGCCGGAGCTCCTGTTCAGCTGCCGGAGAAGTGAAGTTAGGCTAAATGATTTTAAAATGGCCCGAAACTTCATGTGTACTCCTCTCTTGGCTGTCTTGAAGGATCTTACAGTTTTTATTTGATTCTGACGAGATTTGATCTTTTGGAAATAGCATTGCCTATTTATGGTAGGCTGCGGCTTCATGTAGCTTTTCTGATGTTGAAGAGTCAAAGTGACATTTTTGGTGTCAACAAATGCCCCCTCGAGGTACAGCGACGAGTTCCTTAACTTTTGTAGTCGATATACCTCAAAGAGATTCTTTGAAGGAGAGCTTTTGACTTGACCAAGAGTCTTTGAGCAGTCTTTCTTTTGGTAGAGTAGCCTTTTGAGCTTCCAGGGGAAATTTAAGGTAGTGAAAGGGATCACGTACCATCTCGAGGCAAAGTTTTGAAAATGACATCAGGGATGTGGATTTGGGTTTTTGTTTTTGACCTTGTGACCTAACAAGCTGTATGTGGCAGGTTAGGGGGTCGGGTTTAGTTTTTTTGTTTGGACCTTGCGACCCAACAAGTTGTATGTGGCAAGTTGGGGAGTCGGTTTTGGTTTTGATCTTGAGACCTAACAAGCTATTTGTAGCAAGTTATGGGATCAAGATTTGGTTTTTTATTTTTGGCCTTGTGACCTAACAAGCTGTATGTGGCAGGTTAGGGGACCTGTATTTGGTTTTTTGTGAAATGTCAATTTCAAGATTTTTGTTCAATTTGGTATATGAGGTTGGATGGTTTGATTTTTGGAAGCTCATGGGGCTTGGATTTTTTTGTATGGTCCAATCAACTCAAAAGAGGCATGGAACCATTTTTGTATGCTCTTGGTAAGAGGGATTTTTTTCTTTGACTAAAAGCCTCTTTTAGTGCCTAGGTGGTCAAACCTGGCTCATATGGGCTAACCCATGGGACCCTAAGCTTTTAGGATGGCTTAGATCTCATGTGGTGTCTTTTTTGTAAAGAATATCTAAAATTATCTCCTTTGGATAGAGAATATCTAAAAATATCTTTACTTGGGGAGAATCTCTCAGGTTTCCTCTATTTTGGGAGAGAATATCTCAAGATATCTTTCTTTGGGAGAGAATATCTCAAATCTCCTCTCTTTTGGGAGAAAATCTCTCTAATTGCTTTCTTTTGGGAGAGAATCCCTCAAAGTATCTTTCTTTTGGGAAAGAAAATTTCTAATTTCTTTCTTTTGGTAAGATTGCTAATTTGTAGCACTTATCGCCTTTCCTTTCTCCTTGTTTCCTTCTTTGGTTTGCTCTCTTCTATGAAAGCAAGGGGAGATTGGATCTCTTGCTCTTATTGCTTTCTTTTGCAACAATCTCAAGAGTGCTTCAAGACCAAGAGTTCTTCAAGAATCTTCAAGCTTTTCTTCTTCTTCTCCATCAATGGCTTCAAGTAAGTCTTCTTTTTTAAGAAAACTCCATGTAGAAAATAGGGCAGTAAAAGAAGTTTTTTTTTTCTTTTCTATGTTTCTTTTCTTTTTGCACGTGTTTTCTTCTTTTTTTCTTACACGTTTTTTTTCTCATGCTTCTTTTTTTTATTTTTTCATTTTTTTTTGCACGATTTTTTTTTGTTTTCTTTCTTTTTTTTTAGAAATTTTTTATTTTATTTTTCCCTTTTTTTTGAGAAAGTCTCTTTTTTTTTTTTGTTTTCTCACCATGATAATACGTTTTTATGCAAATCTAGATGTTCATGCACTTCTTTTTTTTATGCATGATACTTTATATTGGGAGCATGATATGATAGAATACCTGAAAACTTTTTACAAATTTTTGGAATTTGGAGCTTGCAGCGATGTTGAGCCCTTTCTGATTTTTTGGAGATTTTTTAGGCTTTGAAAGTTTGGAGTTTTGGAGCTCGCAGCGATGTTGAGCCCATCTTTAAGCTTTCAAATGTTATCGAAATGACTTGAAACTTGACGTGTAGCCCTTTGTAAGCATCTTGAAGCCGTCCATATGCTCTGTTTGATGAGTAATGGCCTTGGTGGTTCTCGTCGCCGAGAGACTTGATTTAGCTGTTTGAGGGTTGATGTAGGGTCAAACGTTGTCGGTTTGACTTGGAACTTGACGTGGAGCCCTTTGGAGGTATTTTGAGACCTTCTGCAGGCTCTAATCGAAGATTTGATGTCTTTGACGCTGTCCCCGCCAGGGAGCTCCTGTTCAGTTGCCGGAGAAGTGAAGTTAGGCTAAATGATTTTGAAACGGCCCGAAACTTGATGTGTACTCCTCTCTTGGCTGTCTTGAAGGATCTTGCGGTTTTTATTTAATTCTGACGAGATTTGATTTTTTGGAAGTAGCATTGCCTATTTATGGTAGGCTGCGGCTTCAGGTAGCTTTTCTGAGGTTGAAGAGGCAAAGTGACATTTTTGGTGTCAACAGTAAGTTATAGGAAAGAATTTCAAAATTCTTTCATACCCGTCATTTGTAATATTTTTTTTGCAGAATTACTAAAATTTTAGCTCATTTTTGTACATGTCCTTCCTGACCAAATTAAGATGTATTAAAATCACAAAAAATCCTTGAAGAAAGGTCATAATGATTGATTTGAATACCTCAACATTAATAAAAGATCTAATGACAATCATTGAATGCATAAAAGATACATCTCAGTCAGTGGTCCCTTGGACTACATCTTCCAAATATGCCAGTCACATTTATAACAGTGGTCCCTAGGGCCGTCAAAGGACAGGGCAGCATATGCGGGTTGCGCTTAGGTTGAGCCAAAGCCCTCGGTTCACTGGCAGGCCTACAAACCCTAGCACTTTTCCTACTCTCAATGGCCTTGGCCAAGCTAGGGTCAAATTTTTTTTTAATATATACACATATGTGTATATAATTGTTACTCTATACGGGCATCTATGACTTTCAACGTTATGCTAACCCTTCTCTTTTATCTATTTTGGGATTGACAATGCAATGGCAGCATGTCGGAGTTAATTTCTTTTATTGGTGGGCCGTTTGTCGTGGTAAAATACTTCCGCAAAGTAAAAAACAAAATAAATAACAAAAATTCTTTTAAACTCGGCTAATAGTTAATACCATGATGTATAATCCAATACTCAGATTCCAGTCATGACCAAGACGTTCTTTGTAATGATTTCGGTCTAGAGTGTGAAATTTATTGAAACTAATTTCACAACCATTATATTATATATATTTTTTATTTATATAAATCTAAAGGTCTATTCAGATATAGAGAAAAAGGCAGAGAAAATGAAAATGAAAAAGACTAATCACAATTCAATTTTATATGATAAACATTTTTCTGCACTTATCTTTATCTATTTCATTTCACACACTTTAGAAAGTGCTTACAAACATAATAAAAAATCAACTGCACCCAAAACATAGTTCTATGTGGTCAAACCTGGCCCATATGGGCTAACCCATGGGACCCTAAGCTTGTAGGAAGGCTTAGATCTCATGTGGTGTCTTTTTTATAAATAATATCTAAAAATATCTCCTTTGGATAGAGAATATCTAAAAATATCTTTAGTTGGAGAGAATCTTTCATTTTCCCTCTATTTTGGGAGAGAATATCTCAAGATATCTTTCTATGGGAGAGAAATCTCCTCTCTTTTGGGAGAAAATCTCTCTAATTGCTTTATTTTAGGAGAGAATCCCTTAAAGTATCTTTCTTTTGGGAAAGAAACTTCCTAATTTCTTTCTTTTGGTAAGATTGCTAATTTGTAGCACTTATGGCCTTTTCTTTCTCCTTGTTTCCTTCTTTGGTTTGCTTTCTTCTACGAAAGCAAGGGGAGATTGGATCTCTGGCTCTTATTGCTTTCTTTTGCAACAATCTCAAGAGGGCTTCAAGACCAAAAGTTCTTCAAGAATCTTCAAGCTTTTCTTCTTCTTCTCCATCAATGGATTCAAGTAAGTCTTCTTTTTCAAGAAAACTCCATGTAAAAAATAGGATGGTAAAAAAAGTTTTTTTTTTTTTCTCGTGTTTCTTGTTTTTTCTTTTTCCTTTTTTTGCATGATTTTTTTTCTTTCTTTTTTTTTAAGAAAGTTTTTATTTTATTTTTCCCTTTTTCTTTGAGAAAGTTTCTTTTCTTTTTTTTTTTGTTTGCTCAGCATGATAATGCGTTTTTATGTAAATCTAGAAGTTCATGCACTTCTTTTTTTTAATGCAAGATATTTTAGATTGGGAGCATGATATGATAGTATACCTGAAAATTTTCTGCAAATTTTTGGAATTTGGAGCTCGCAGTGATATTGAGCCCTTCCTGATTTTTTGGAGATTTTTGAGGCTTTTAAAGTTTGGAATTTTGGAGCTCGCAGCGATGATGAGCCCATCTTCAAGCTTTCAAATGTTGTCGAAATGACCTGAAACTTGACGTGTAGCCCTTTGTAAGCATCTTGAAGCCGTCCATATGCTCTGTTTGATGAGTAATGGCATCGGTGGTTCTCGTCGCCGAGAGGCTTGATTTATCTGTTCTAGGGTTGATGTAGAGTCAAACGTTGTCGGTTTGACTTGGAACTTGACGTGGAGCCCTTTGGAGGTATTTTGAGACCATCCGCAGGCTCTGATCGAAGATTTGATGTCTTCGACGTTGTCTCCGCCGGGAGCTCTTGTTCAGATGCCGGAGAAGTGAAGTTAGGCTAAATGATTTTGAAATGGCCCGAAACTTCATGCGTACTCCTCTCTTGGCTGTCTTGAAGGATCTTGCGGTTTTTATTTGATTCTGACGAGATTTGATTTTTTGGAAGTAGCATTGCCTATTTATGGTAGGCTGCGGCTTCATGTAGCTTTTCTGAGGTTGAAGATGCAAAGTGTATTTTTGGTGTCAACGGTAAATTATAGGAAAGAATCTCAAAATTCTTCCATACCCTTCATTTGTAATATTTTTTTGCAGAATTGCTAAAATTTTAGCTCATTTTTGTACTTGTACTTCTTGACCAAATCAAGACGTATTAAAATCACAAAAAATCCTTGAAGAAAGGTCATAATGATTGATTTGAATACCTCAACATTAATAAAAGATCCAACGACAATCATTGAATGCATAAAAAATACATCTCAGTCAGTGGTCCCTTGGACTACATCTTCCAAATATGCCAGCCACATTTATAACAGTGGTCCCTTGGGCTGTCAAAGGACAGGGCAGCATATGCGGCTGGGCTTAAGTTGAGCCAAAGCCCTCGGTTCACTGATAGGCCTACAAACCCTAGGCGCTTTTCCTACTCTCAATGGCCTTGGCCAAGCTAGGGTCAAAAAATATATTTTTTAATACATACACATACGTATATATAATTTTTCTCTATACGGGCAACTATGACTTTCAACATTATGCTAACCCTTCTCTTTCATGTATTTGGGGATTGACAATGGAATGGCAGCATGTCAGAGTTAATTTCTTTTATTGGTGGGCCGTTTGTCGTGGTAAAATACTTCTGTAAAGTGAAAAACAAAATAAATAAAAATTTTTTTTTTAACTCGGCTAATAGTTAATACCATGATGTATAATCCAATACTCAGATTCCAGTCATGACCAAGACGTTCTTTGTGATGATTTCGGTCTAGAGTGTGAAGTTTATTGAAACTTGATGATGCCAAAATAGGGTTTCGGACACCACCGGTCAAGTAATAAATGCAGTAAATGCAATAATTAAAGAAGAGAGAGAAGGGATTATAGTGGTTCAGTCAAAATGACCTACGTCCACTGCTGAAAGGCAGAGATTGCCTGTGGTGTTTTACTTCCTCAATGATTTCGGGTTACAAACTAAAGGAATACCAGAGTCGAAGTGAATGGGAAGATCTTCGATGCCCCCAAGTGCTGGTGGGGCTCTTGATTTATAGTCTACCCTAAGACGGGCTGCAACGTTCGTCCTTGGAACCCTCGAACTGCCCTCGCGCTGGACCAGGCAGGTGAGGAATCTCTCCGCAGGACCGGGTAGGAGCGGAACCGTTTCCAAAGCAACGTGGCTGCCCTGACTTGGTCTCTTCGTGGGCTAGCACCTGGGCTTTAGCGGATGGAATCGGACCTCAACGGAACTGACGGATCGAGCTCTCTGGCCTGGCCTATCATCCTGGAACGGACCACTCGGGCTTGGATCGGATCACTGGATCCGACTCACCATCACGATTCGAATCTTGGGTCTGACTCATCATTTGCCCCTCAATGCCCCGTGCCCAAATAATTTTTTGAAAGGGGGCATTGGTAAATTCTAATCTCGTCTCCCTACAAAATCTTTCCTTTTCCTGGTTCTAACCCTGTTAGTTACTGTAGATATGTATTTCGGAGAGTCCTCCCAGCTTGGGCCACTCTTCTTTAAAAACTCAGGCTATAAAATAAGCCCTAGAGCATTATGTCTTCAAAAGAAAGAAACTAGCCTCTACAGAAAAAACCATTGGGAGAGAAATAGATGGCGACAGGTAGCAAGAGAGGCGACGGCGCGAGTGGATCCGGCCTAGTCCGCGCTGCAGGCGGCGCTGCATCGCGCGCCTCTGGCCATGGCGCAATGGGCGAGGACTCCGCAGCGGGCGCCCGCAAGGCAGCGGGCGCCCCTGCGCTGCTGGGCATGGGCGACGACGGGGTTGCCGCGATGGGCGCCCCGGTACTACCGGGCGACGTTGGGGCTGCCGCGACAGGCGCCCCAGTGACGCTATGCACGGGCGACGAGGGGGCCGCCGCAATGGGTGCTCCGGTGCTATCGGGCGGCGGCTTGGCTGCCGCGGTGGGCACCCCGCTACTGCTGGGCGGCGGCGCGGGCGAGGTGACGGCGAGCGCCCGCCAGGCGCGGCTGGGCGGCGGCGCTGGCGAAGCGGCGACGAGCGCTCGCCAGGAGCTGCTGGGCGGCGCGGGCGAGGCGGAGGCGCTGCGGGGCGGCAGCGCTGGCGTAGTGGGCAGATCGGGCGTGACTGTCGCGGTGGGCGCGGACGTCGTCGGCGCTGCGGGCGAGGGCACGTCCGTCCACTTGAGCGAAGGAGGATCAAGATTGGGCGTCGCCTTGGTCTCGGCAGCACAAAACAAGGTGGCAATCGCTTCAACAGCTCGGGATACGCTGCGTCCTCGCCGAAAAAGATATCAAGGGAAGGTCGTTTTAGATGACGACGGATCTAAAGTGAGTACCATCTATAGCGTACTCAACACTGATGACGACATTTTCAAGATCACAGTATCTTATCGCATTCCTCCCACTGTTATGTGTCGGCGGGCTGAAACGGACGAGCCAGCCTGTGATGTCTCATCTGGTGATATCGCCATCTACGAGGAGATGCTTGAAGCAGGTCTGAGATTCCCCATGTCTTCAGCCGTTTGCCGCATTCTCCACTATTTCTCACTAACGCCGGGGCAGTTAGTACCTAATGGGTGGAGAGTTCTCATCGGCTTTCTAGCATTATGGAGACAGATACATAGAGAAGATGCTTCCCCTGTAGAGTTCCATGCCGCCTATAGCTTAACCGAGTCTCCAGCCCCTTATAGGGGATGGTACTATCTTACCCCCAGGGGTGGCAAGCTGATTACAAGCCTACGTTCCAACTGCCACAGTTGGAAATCACGTTTTTTCTTCATTGGTGGAGAGTGGGCCTCTGAGACAGATCGAGCATTGGTGCCCATACGATGGGCTGACGCCAAAAGATTAGGTATTCACCGACTGCTCTTTCCTGTCATTTTTATGCATCCATATGCTCATTTCTTCTTCTTTGTTTTCTGTCGAGTCCCCCGTGCTTTCTGCGGATCAGGAGCGGAAACTGCAGGATATAAAAGATCATCCCAAGAAAGATTTTGGTGATCTCCTCTCCAAAGAGAGTGGTTGGGCTGGTAGACCCTCTGCAGGGACTTCCTCTTCCAAGAGAAAAGGTAGTTCCTTTTGCTTTGACCACACATTTTTTTTAAGTAATATTTGTGCTTCTGCAGTGATAAGCAGAGAGGCGATTGGAGCTCGCCTTTCTAGGAGAAATACCCCTCCGTCCAAGGTAGCGAGGGTAGATGATTTAAAAGGGAATTCTCCACCATTGACTTTCAAGGCGAGCTCTCTCCCATCTACTTCTTCAGTGGGGACACCAGTAGCGTCTCTTCAATCGACGACTCCTTTGGCCACGCCTGCCACTCAGGACCATTCTTCTCTTGCTACACCTTCTGCCCCTGGTTCGTGTCCCCCACCTTCTGGAACTTCAGAGGGATCAACTCGGCCTAGCCCCATGCCCGGTAGTTCATTGACGATTCGGGAAAGGCTCTGGAGATTTGTGTCGAGTCCTCAGGTTGCACAGGTTAATTCTTTAGGCTCAGAGGGGGTTATAGATTCATTCCTAGAAGGTTTGGTTCAGGTAAAGGTTTACCGTTCCCCTTCTCCATACCTTTATTTTATGTATGCTCTCTCATTTTCTTTGTCTCTTATTATTTCAGGCTTCCACTGCGTCGGTCGTCTTGTTTTCCAGGGCTCAATCTCTCAGTCGGCTGAAACAGGAAAAAGAGAGTATGCGGAAGGAGCTCTTGCTGCTCAAGGAAGGATTTCTGCCCTTGAAGCTACTGGGAGGGCCTCCCAAGTTGATCTTACGGTGGCTTGCGAGAGAGCGACCAGGTTTGAGACCAAGCTTTTAGCAGCCCAGAAGAGGACGATCGAGGTAGAGGCTGAGCTTGTGAAGGCCCGCGAGAGGGTCTTGCTCAGTGAGGGTGAGCTTCAAAAGGCCCACGAGAGGGCTTCGCTCAGTGAGGCTGAGCTTGTGAAGGCCCGCGAGAGGGCTTCGCTCAGAGAGGCAACCTTGGAGGCAGAAATGAAAGCGACACGTGAGAGAGTCTCTCAGGCTGAGCAGGACCTAGAGGATGGTATCGCTGATGCCTTTATTGACGGCTATGAGGAGCTCCGAGGGAAGATCTCTATTGCTTTTCCAGATATTGATTTCTCAGGCTTCGTGCCAACTGAGGCGCCTGATGATGGTAGTGGGAGTTCTGAGGATGTTGAGGACAATTTCGAGGACGATGGCGAGGATGGTGGAGATAGCAATGAGAGTGATTAGTGTCCGGGTGCTTTAGCTGTTGCATTTTTCTTGTTTCTTTTTTTTTTTTTTTAGAAAGGCAGTTGATGGCCTAACTGTTTGAATGTAAATGCAAGAATATATTTTTCACAAAATATAGAATGTTTTATTCATCCATTACTCATTGCAATGTCAACTAAAAATAGAAAAAATCAACTTGAGCCCCGCACATTCACTGGTTCCCATATAATGCTACTGATAGTACCTCCTCAAGTGTTCCGCATTCCATGGATGGAGTAAGACTTTTCCGTCAGAGTTTTGGATTCTGTAGGTGCCTGGCCTTACTACTTCTGTGATGAGGTACGACCCTTCCCAGTTTGGTCCTAGTTTTCCTTCGCGAGAGTCCTTTGTGGCGAGGATGACCTTTTTTAGGACAAAGTCTCCCATTTGAAAAGAACGAGGCTTCACCCTCGAGTTGTAGTATTTTGCCATGCGACGCTTGTACTCCGCGTTGCGGACTATAGCCATCTCCCTTGCCTCCTCTATCAAGTCGAGGTTGATGCAGAGTCCTTCCTCGTTGGTGGCGGGGTCATGGAGATGGACTCTTAAGGAGTGGACCCCTATCTCGACAGGGATGACTGCCTCAGTCCCAAATGCAAGAGAGAAAGGGGTTTCCCCGGTAGCAGTTCTTGGTGTAGTTCTATATGCCCATAATACCCCTGGGAGCTCGTCGACCCAAAGACCCTTTGCTCTTTCGAGCCTCGTCTTTAGATTGCGAAGGACTGTCCTCACCATAACTTCTGCCTGTCCATTTGGTTGTGGGTGTGCCGGACTGGAATGAGGCTGCTTTATCTGGAGGTCGGAGCATAATTTGTTGAAGAGTTTGTTATCAAATTGCTTGCCATTGTCACTAACGAGGGCGTGAGGTATCCTAAAGCGACATACTAGGTTTTTCCAGAAGAAGTCTTTTACCTTTGAGTCTGTTATTTTTGCTAAGGGTTCTGCCTCTGCCCATTTTGTGAAGTAGTCAATGGCTATGATTACAAACTTACATTGTCCTCTGCTTAACGGAAGAGGGCCCAAAATATCAATGCCCCATTTGGAGAAAGGCCATGGGCTTAGAATTGGTGTCAGCTCCTCTGGTGGTTGCCTCGGTACAGTGGCGAAGCGTTGGCACTTGTCGCACTTTTTGGCAAATTCTTTGGCGTCCTTCACCATGGTAGGCCAAAAGAATCCTTGCCTGAGTGCTTTGTGGGACAGGAAGCATCCTCCAGAATGATTTCCGCAGATTCCTTCATGAATTTCACGAAGGGCGTAGTCAGCATACTCAGGCGATAGGCAGCGCAGCAAAGGTAAGCAATAGCCCTTTTTGTAGAGAGTGTCTTGCAGTAGAATGTACTTGGAAGCTCTCATCCGGAGTTTTTTCACCTCAAGGGGATCATCCGGCTCTGTACCTTCTTGGAGGTACGCCCTTATGGGGGTCATCCAGTTTGACTCATCTGTTGCACAGTTGATGCTTGTAATTGCCACATCTAACTTGCTCGGCTCTAACTGGTGCCCAATGAGTGTTGGCTCGGCAGATGAGGCTTCTAGTGACAAGGCGAGCTTGGCGAGTGCATCTGCAGCCATGTTATCCCCTCTAGGGATGTGACAGATCTGGAAGCTTTGGAAATGAGGGATCAATTTCTTTACTATGGCGAGGTAGTCCTGCATTCTGGCCTCTTTTGCTTCGAACTTGCCATTTACTTGATTTACCACTAGTTTTGAATCACTATAAGTGGTTAGGAACTGTGCGTCCATTCCGATCGCCAATCTCAGACCAGAGAGGAGGGCCTCATACTCTGCTTCATTATTAGGGGCAATGAAGTGGAGCTTCACCGCGTACTTGATTGGCGTGCCGTCAGGGCTGATTAAGATGAAGCCAGCTCCACTTCCTTCATTTGTTGCCGAGCCATCAACATATAGTCTCCAAAGTGGCTGTTGTGGCGAGGGAATCTGATCGCCTGGGTGAGGCTTAACATGCAAGGGTTCTTCGGCGTTCTGAGAAGCGGGTGTGCCAGGAACAGGTTGGGCACCCGGATCTGAGGGGGAGGCCTGGGCGCCAGGAATAGGCTAGGCGCCCAGTGTAGGGAAGTTCTGGGCGCCCATGCTAGAGGAAGAGGCCTGGGCGCCAGGTATAGAATGGGCGCCCAGGGCAGAGGAGGTCTGGGCGCCAGAAACAAGCTAGGCGCCCATGAGGCCTTGGGCGCCCGGGGGAATTTGGGCGCCCAGGGGACCCAGGGCGCCTGTGGTCTCTTGATCAGGACGAGGCTGTGAGCCCTGTGTGCCACAAGGGATATCTTCCGTGGGTGGCAGAGTGACTTGCGCGCCGGGGCTTGATGGTGACAAACCAGTAGACCCACTCGTATTCCCCTCAGCGTAGGTGAACTCAGCTACAAAGTCGGCTGGGGCTTGTGCTTTGATTGCTGCTCTTGGCTGGTACTGGACATCGAACTCACCTAGTTCTATTGCCCATTTGACCAGTCTCCCAAATACATCCGGCTTTCCCATTATTCTTTTCAGGGGCTGATCAGTAATTACTACAATTGAATGGCTCTGAAAATAGTGTCGTAGGCGCCTTGCCGTTGAGATGAGGGCAAGCGCCAGTTTTTCCAAATCAGAGTACCTGGACTCTGCCCCTCGGTATGCTCTGCTTACATATAGATGGGCTTTTGCACTCCATCATGGTTTCTAATGAGAACAGAGCTAACTGCCGAGGGGGATACAGAGAGATACAAATATAACACCTCGCCGGGAGCGGCTAAAATGGCTTTAAGCTTCTGGAATTCTTCCTCAGCTTCGGGACCCATTCAAAAGCTTTTCGGAGGAGTTTGAAAAAAGGCAAGCACTTATCAGCAGACTTTGAAACAAATCTGTTAAGTGCTGCAACTCTTCCATTGAGGCGCTGCAGCTCCTTGGTGGAAGTGGGCGGCCTCATGTCCAGTATAGCTTTAATTTTATCGGGGTATGCCTCTATTCCCCTCTGATCGACCATGAAGCCCAAGAACTTTCCCGATCCAACGCCAAAGGCGCACTTCTCAGGATTCAATTTTATTCAGTAGAGCCGGAGAAGATCGAAAGTTTCTTGCAGATGGTCGATGTGATCTTTGGCAGCGAGGCTCTTCACTAACATGTCGTCCACATAAACCTCCATGGTACGCCCGATCTGGGAGTGAAACATTTTGTTCACCAGGCGTTGGTAGGTTGCACCTGCGGTTTTTCAACCCGAAAGGCATAACCCTGTAGCAATAGGTTCCTCTCGGGGTGATGAACGACGTTTTTTCTTGATCTGGGGGATGCATGCTGATCTGGTTGTATCCAGAGTATGCATCCAGGAAGGAGAGCAGTTCATGTCCTGCTTGGCATCAATGAGTAGATCAATCCTTGGCAACGGGTAGCAGTCCTTTGGACATGCTTTGTTAAGCTCGGTGAAGTGCCACTTCCCATTCGCCTTTGTCACCGTCATGACATTTGAGAGCCATTCAGGGTATGCTACTTCCCTGACAGCCCCATTTTCTCTTAATTTCTTGACCTCTATGTCCATTGCTTGGGCCCTTACAGTGGAGGCGCCCCTTAGCTTTTGTCGAACAGGCTTGTGGCGAGGGTCGACATTGAGGTGGTGAGTGGCGACTTCGGAATCAATCCCTTCGAGATCTGCATGTGACCATGCTTAGATATCCATGTTATTTCGCAGAAAATCTGTCAGCTTCCGGAACAAATCTTCAGAAAGAGAAGAGCCAATGTATACTCTTCTGTCAGGAAGGTCTTCATTTAAGACGACAGGAGTAAGTGTTTCAACTGGTTCTCCTCTCTCTATAGTGTTGTCATCTCTCGGGTCCAAGATTTCAACTTGCAATGCCCCCTGCGTTTTCTTCGCCCTCATGGAGGAGACGTAGCATTCTCTCGCTGCCACCTGGTCCCCTCTTACTTCCCCGATTCCATTCGGGGTCGGAAATCGGAGGATGAGATGGTAGGTGGAGAGAGCGGCTCTCAAGGCATTAAGAGCTGGTCACCCAAAAATAATGTTATAGGCTGAGGGGCAGTCTAATACCAGGAAGTTGACCATTATAGTGGAGCTTCCGGGTGCTGCACCCGCTGTGACCGGCAGAGCAATCGCACCCAGGGGATATACTTTCTCCCCTGAAAACCCGATGAGGGGGCCTTTGACAGGCTGCAACCTCTCCCGGCCCAGCTTCAGCTCGTCATAAGCTCCTGAGAATAGGATATCTGCGGAGCTGCCGCTATCCACCAAGATCCTACGCACCCGAAAATTGGCAACCGTCATGGTTAGCACTAGAGGGTCATCATGGGGGTGCTGGATCCCTTCCAAATCCTTATCTGAGAAGGATATGATTTCGTCGGTAGCTCCGTACATGGGCGCCTTCGACGGGCGCGTTTCATCATCGGATGTCTTGCCTTTCTAACATGAGCTTTCATGGCAGAGTATGACTCTACACACTCCGCTAGCCCTCCCGCGATCGTCCTGATCTCACCGATCGGCTGCTGGTCCTCTGGATGTTGAGGTGGTGGTGGAGGCAGTGCTTGCCCCCTGCCAGCAACATACCAGCACAGATGACCACGCTGAATGAGATCCTCGATCTGGCTCTTGAGGTCATAACAGTCATCAGTGTCGTGGCCATGGTCGTGATGGAAGCGACAGTACTTGTTCGGGTTCCTGCGGTTTGGAGGGGACTTCATCTTCCCCGGCCATTTTATTGCAGGGTCATCTCGCACTTGGAACAGGATGTGTTCAACGGTGGCATTGAGGGGACTAAACACTTGCCTATCTCTTTGCGGAGCAGGACCGAGTTTGTCTCTGGCGGGTACCCTCTCTGTCCTGCTTCGCTTGTTGCTTGTTTCCTTTTTTTCATCCCTTTCCCGCTCCTTTCCCTTGTCCACTGATTTAGAGGACTCTCCTCTCCTGGCCCTGGTAATATCTTCGGCGTTCATGTACTTTTGGGCCTTCGCCAGTAGTTCCGGGAAGCTCTTCGGAGGGCGCTTCATTACTAAAAAGAGGAAGCTCGATGAGCGAAGTCCTCCTAGGAATGCAGTCATGGACACCTTGTCATCGGGCTCCTCGACCTGAAGTACCTCCTCATTAAAACGAGTGAGGTAGCTCCTCAGACTTTCAGTTTTATCCTGCTTTATGCTGAGCTGGTGTGTGGCGGGCTTCTGGTGGCGACGTCCTCCAATGAAGTACGAGATAAAGGATTTGCTCAACTCTCCAAATGTGGCAATGGATGCATGGGGAGATTGGCAAACCACTGCCGAGCGGAGCCCTTCAATGTGGTGGGGAACGCCCTCCACATAATTTCGTCGGGGATATTATGCAGCTGCATCCTGGTTTTATATGTCTCCAGGTGATCCAATGGATCCTTCCTTCCGTCGAAGGTTTCCATGGACGGCATTTTGAACTTCCTAGGAAGTGGGTAATGTACTACATCGGGTTTGAACGGTGTATCCGTTCGCCCAACTAGATAATCCACAGTCTCCGGTGCCTGGGCCTTCATTGCATTGAAGACATCGCCCAGTTGATTCTGCATTTCTCTGATCTTTTCCTCCCAGTGATTGTGAAGCTCCCTGGATGGACCAGGGAAATAACTTTCATCTTCAATGCAGTGATGCTCACTTCCCCCTTCTTGGAAGTGAGAGTCCTCCTCGTCCTGATTGAAGGGATGAGGTGGAAACCCTCCATGGGCTCCACCAGGGGGTGGAGGAACTTCGTGATGGGCGCGGCCTTGAGGATCGACTAAGAGTATCCCTTGAGGGGCAACTTGGGGGGCTCCAGAAGAGGCACCATGGAGGTTCAGATGTGCTCCTCGGCCATGGGGGCCGTGATGTGCTCCTCGACCTTGGGCACCATGATGAAGGGCGCCCAAGTGAGGTGCTCTTCCCTGGGCGCCAAGGGGATGGGCTCCCAGGTGAGGTGCTAGTCCATCCTGGGCGCCCGGGGGATAGGTGCCCGGGTGAGGTGCTCCCCTACCCTGGGCGCCAGGGGGATGGGTGCCCGAGTGAGTTGCTTGTCGCTATGGAGCCTGCCTCGGGATTGGCACTTCTTGCTGTATTTCACCAAACAGTGCTCCGCCCTGGGGTGCTCCTCCAAACTGAACTCCTCCTTGTCCCGCAAGCACGAGTTGCAAGATTTGTTGGTTTTGGGCTACCAACTACTGCATGGTCTCCAACATCTGCTGAGGAGTGGGAGCAGGGGCAAGAGTATTCGGGCCAGGGTTACCCGGTGGAGGACCATTGTTTCCCTGCCTAGGGGAGTCTGGGCGTCTAGAAGGACCCGAACCTGCAGCTTGGATGGGATTGTCCTCTCATCTTACGGATCTCGTGCTGATCACCATGATTTTGAAAGTATTTGATTTTCTCATTTCCCACAGACGGCGCCAAACTGATGATGCCAAAATAGGGTTTCGGACACCACCGGTCAAGTAATAAATGCAGTAAATGCAATAATTAAAGAAGAGAGAGAAGGGATTATAGTGGTTCAGTCAAAATGACCTACGTCCACTGCTGAGAGGCAGAGATTGCCTGTGGTGTTTTACTTCCTCAGTGATTTCGGGTTACAAACTAAAGGAATACCAGAGTTGAAGTGAATGGGAAGATCTTCGATGCCCCCAAGTGCTGGTAGGGCTCTTGATTTATAGTCTACCCTAAGACGGGCTGCAACGTTCGTCCTTGGAACCCTCGAACTGCCCTCGCGCTGGACGAGGCAGGTGAGGAATCTCTCCGCAGGACCTGGTAGGAGCGGAACCGTTTCCAAAGCAACGTGGCTGCCCTGACTTGGTCTCTTCGTGGGCTAGCACCTGGGCTTTAGTGGATAGAATCGGACCTTAACGGAACTGACGGATCGAGCTCTCTGGCCTGGCCTATCATCCTGGAACGGACCACTTGGGCTTGGATCGGATCACTGGATCTGACTCACCATCACGATTCGGATCTTGGGTCTGACTCATCAAAACTAATTTCACAACCATTATATTATATATATTTTTTATTTATAAAAATCTAAAGGTCTATTCAAATATAGAGAAAAAGACAGAGAAAATGAAAATGAAAAAGACTAATCACAATTCAATTTTATATGATAAACGTTTTTCTGCACTTATCTTTATTTATTTCGTTTCACACACTTTAAAAAGTACTTACAAACATAATAAAAAATCAACTCCACCCAAAACATAGTTCTACTACTGTCAATGCAATGTATCCTTGTAACTTAAATTTCTTGCAGAGGTAAAACATTAACCTCGGCTACTACTAAATTTGGATATTATAGGTTATAGTTTCAAAGCGAATAAGACGGAAATAAAAAGTTGGTTTTGAAAATAATTTTTGAAGAGCTGGTTTTACTGGATGATTTTCTCATAATGATAAAAGAGAGTGTCTTTATTAAGTGAGAATAGAAGATTTAAAAGAAAAATGCTGCTACATAACCACATTAGAATTATAAAGTAGTGATTAAAATTTTTATATTATTTATAACAATTATGTGTATAATATAATATATGTCTGGGAGATGCTCTCACCTTACTATGAGAAAATAGAGTGGGGGCCCTCACATCCATATTCAATACCAATAACTTAAATGTGAGGGCCTCACCTCTATCTCTTATATAAGGTGATAGATATCTCTCACAGGAGCATCTCCCTATATTTATATAGGAAAATACTCATGTGCATCCATCCCTCGCCATGTTGTGAGAGACAAACTTAATGGGGCCCACTTAGGGACCCACTGATCATGGGACTTGTGGGGGTAGGAAGAGATATCTTGGATAAGACCATATATCAAATTTGAGGTCAATCCCATGCCTCTTACCCTTTCATCCGTGGCCCACAAATTTAATGACTTTATATTAGTGGAAGAAACTTGACCCTCAATCCAATGTTCCAATCCATTTGGATGGTGAAAATTCAATGGGTTTAGTGTACTTAAGGGGGTTCCATGTGTGCGGATGATTTAGATGTGTTATAAAGTCAACCCAACTATGTTGTCCCTCACCAAAACATGATGAGGGATGGATGTACATAAATACTTTTCTTTATGTATATATTAATGAAAAGTGGGCCAACCTAGCTTGGTCATGTCCTAGCTTGGCCCTTAAGAATGCATGACTTTTCAAAATTATGGCTGACCCTCCCTCGACTATTAGGACAAAATTAAAAGCCCTCAATTTGAGGGCTTTGTGTGCCAAACTAAGTCAGGCCCCTTGTCAAATGGTCGGACCGACAGCCGAAGGATAACAGCAATCTAGTAAATCTGTCATTCCGTAAGTCAGGGCCTCTGGGGTATACCTAGGCCTAGACTTTGAAACCTACATGAAATCAAGGTAGAGTTTGGATTTTGGGATCCGGTACCAAAAATTCAACTTGGAAATTTTTTCCTTTTTATGCCTGGATGCGGCTATTACACTGGAACCATATAACACATGTGGAGAACTCCATTGTGGGACTTGTATGGAGATAATCTATATAGCTCAAGATGAATCACATCCCCTCCATTGACAAATTGTTAGATATTGGTTTAATATGAGTGGGTCCCACTATAAAATTGAATGCTTGGTTGAAAATTTGACTGGACACTAACATGACATTGTTTCTGATGTGGCATTTATCATGCTTCGGTTATATGCTCAATTGGATGGTGGGACCCAACTCCTATATATTGAACTGATATATCTTCAGAGTGGATGAGATTCATTTTGAGCGGTCAAGAATATTTCTACGTGGGCCTCATCATGGAGATACATGGATATGTGATACGGTTCGGTGTAGTAGGGCAGTTGCTAAAATTATATAATACATAATACAAACATATTGTATCACCTGCAAATATAATACATTTTCGCTATTGCATAATACATAGTATTCGGCGCCTTTCACATATGACCAGGAATCGATTCATATGTCCCCAAGTGTAAGTATTAATCCTATACCACTAGCCTAACATAACAAAAGGATTAAGAAAACACATAATATTTCTAATGACATATACTATTCAAGGATGGAAGAATCTCCAAGTTGACTCTTGACTCACTCGAGCCATCTCCTTTTGTCAAAGGACTGAGTCAAATATAGGGGAAACTTGGTTGAGTTACCTCACTTAGTAACTTGTTTTAATTTTGAACCATTTGATAGGTAAATCTAGTTTTAAACAATTAGTGTCTATTTTTAAGTTATTATGCATGAGGTTTGAAGTTAGTAATTTACAAATGATGACCGGAATGTAATTCGAAACTTATAATTTATCTTTTAGATTCGATATCTGGACGAAGAAATTATGTGATTTACAATATCTTTTTCTTTTATTTTCCTTATCATTGTATTTTTCCCTTCATATAATTTTATTAACTTGATTTAATTATCATGAATGCATGTAAATAAACGTATATTTATATTTTACAAGCATTTGACCCAATTTTAAATATTTTCGAAGACAAGAAAGAAATTTACAAACACTCTCTTGAGTCACAATGTTGACTCTATTGAGTCAAGCTTTTTGCATTGGACGAGTTGAATACGAGTCACGAGTATTTCAACCTTGATGTTATTCTCAAAGACTATAACTTATTTCTTGACATGATGTGTGTCATGCTTACCGGAAGTTCATACCTTTGTGGGAAATTGGAAAAAATAAAAATATGGTTGACTTTATAAATCCATCCGTGCTTGTAAAAATTCATTCAATCCAAATAATGATCCACCTTGTATCGTCCTCGACGTTGAGACAAAATTGTACTCCAATATGTAGACTTACAGTCCAGATCCCGTTGTAGTTGTTATATGGGACTTGTGTAACACATGCCAGAAACTCCATCTTGGGGCCCAAATAGAAATACTCTTAGAATATTCAAGAAGAATCCCACCCTTTGTTGACACAAAAATTGTCACTTTTGCCTATTCAACATCAAGAAGCTACATGAAGCCAGCCTACCACAAAACAGGCAATGCTATTTCAAAAATCAAATCTTGTCAGAATTAAACAAAAACTGCAAGATCCTTAAAAAAAGAAAAAAGAAGAGTACACGTGAAGTTTCGGGCCATTTTAACATTGTATGGCCTAACTTCACTCCTCCAGCAGCTGAACAGGAGCTCCCGGTGGCGACAGCATCAAGGACATCAGATCTTCAATCAGATCCTATGAATGGTCTCAAAGTACCTCCAAAAGGCTTTATGTCGCGACCCCGGACCGGGTTAGGGGAACAAAATCCGGGATCGGGACCTGATGATGATGCGCCACGTGCATCTCTTTGGCTAATCCGCACACGGATTTAAGAAAACATTTATCCGTGCACGTGATTTCTCACAGGGTTTCGCGGTGAGGATTATCCATACATATCATCTCACATAAAAACATATCAAACACATATTCAAGAATGCGGAATCGTGTAGTAAATCATAGTAGTCCTATTCCATTCCATAAACAAGACTGATTTATAATTGATATGACAAGATATCAGAATGAGCAATGATCATTAGCATATTTCCCAAAAGTAAGGTTAAATGAATATACAAAAGATCAGTTGATTAGTTGCCCCAAAATAATGGTCAACAAAGACCAATACATAACCAAAGAATAAACCCAAAAGATGTTATCACAAGCTCCCAAAAAGTGTCTTTCTCAAAGCCTGAACGAATGTCTACATGACATCGTCAGCTTGCCACTCAATTACACATTGCGGCTCGCTGACCGCCTCCTCGGGCTCCTCCTCAATGGCAAAAAGTTCGGGACCTGAGTACCAAAATAAATGGATCAGACACGACAGTCTGGCAGGTAGGTGAAAAGATATGATAATATATTTGAAATAATGATACCTTAGAAAACATATTGAAAACCTGTATAAATAAGGAATTTCGTAAAAGACAATGCATCATTTAATAGGTAAAGGCATGAACCATATACAACAATAAGGTACCAAGAATAAGGAACTAACAAGGTGGCAACCACACAAAGCTAAATCCTCTCTCACAAAAGTGATGAGAGTTATCAGGGCGTTGCTCTCGGTCACTCAAGGTGAGGAGATTCAACGACGTCGACCTCAGCCACACGAGGTGAAGAGAGTCAACGAATTTATATAATCATATACATATAGCAAGACAAGAACACGGTAGTGAACCGGATAGCAATACAAGACAAGATCCAGGCTGCAGCTGGCAGGACAAGAGGGGGATCTCCAAACCGGTGGATCAAACCGATAAGGTACATCCAAGCTTAGTGGTGCCGACTCATAGGTCATGTGCAAGAAAACAAAACAATACGTATATATATCGGGGCAAGTTGCTAATCAGCATAAGACATATCATATCAGGTCAAGCAAGAACAAGATAACAATTATGCTAAGACCATATCCGGGGCAAGACTAGTCACAAGGCACGACACTTGAAATGTACAAGTGAAATTCGGTAAAATCAGGTACAAATGGATTCTATAAATCTCCGAGCCAAGTGTTGAGGGTCCAAGATTTAAATCAATGTGTATAGGGTTTCGTATGTTAGATTTGATAAACATTTGGTACTCTTTAAGAATTAAAAATATTCCGGGACCTTACATACATTGACAAATCTAAGGATCTTAACAAATCATGATAAAGGGATTTCTTCTTCAATATAATTCCACATTCTTCTCCCATATAGTCCCACAAGTTCTTCAAAAGGAATCCATCAATATTGAAAATTTCGGTCAACCCTCGGTTGGCTTGTCGGTTAACCGACAGGGTCATATCGGTCGACCGACAAGCTGACCGACGGCTAGCTGAGTCTAGAAAGGGGAGAAAACAGCTTTCGAGAATTGGAACTGAACTGGTCACCTATCGGTTAGCCGACACCTCTGCATCAGAAAGTTTCAGAAGTTTGCAGCTCTCTTGAAATGGAGCCGAGGGGCTGTCGGCTCGCTGTCGGTTGGATGTCGGTCAGCCGACAAGCTGACCGATAGCTGCGAGCACATCATTTCTGAAGCAGATTTTCAGTCTTTCCTTCCTTCAATCCTTTCTCATTTTTAAGGGTCAGATCCCTATACAATATTGAGTTAAAACTCCACCATTTCTACATTAAATTTCCCATTCTCAACACTTCAATTCCACCATTTGAGTCTCTAAAACATTCACCCAACACCTCCTTTTCCATCCATTCAAATCACTTGGAAACCATTACAACATAAGCCATTCAAATTTGACATAGAGCAATACACATTTCCAAAAGATGGAAGGACACATTAATAGGTGCATTTGAAAACAATAAAAGACAAGTCTTAACCATGATTTAAGCAAATCCAATCATAAGTGAGAAAAATAAGAACATGCATAAATCTGATTTTCACATAAAATGCATTAATTCATCCACTTGCCTTGGGTCCAAAGCTAGCAAATTAAGCTCTAATCACCTCTTAAGCTCAAAATCAAACACCTATGCAAAAACCCCCAAATCCAACCCTAGAATATCAAAATCCAAGCAAAACAAAATGAATTCTTTCAATAATTGAAATGGAACTTCTGTAAGACTCAACAAACAAGAACCTAGGAGGTGGAAAGGAGCTCTTACCTAGAAGGTCTTCAAATAAGCAAGGTTAGCCCAATGAGAAATTTGAAATTGATGATTCCCTCTAAAAATGGAACCAAACGAGAGCTCTTGACAAGGGGAGAAAGATTGATGAAGGTCTTCTCTTAATTTGAGCAAGGCTTCATGGTGGTTTGTGAGGAAGAAATCAAGGGGAAAAGAGAAGAACTGATGGCTGCTGCTGCTGAGCTTCTCTTGTGCAGGAATTAGGGTAGAAAGGGGAATGGAGAAGGTGGGTTCTATATATACAAAGAAGAGAATGGGTCCCACAACTTAAAACATTTGTCGGGCTCATAACATGCATCTCGGGACCTCAAATGAATTCGACGAAGCAGAAAAAGTTGTTCGACGAAATATCTAGTTTCCAAAAAGTATAAGTTTTGCAAGTTTTGGTGACATTGAGAATCATGTCCAGATTTTGGGTAAAAAGACTGTTTTGCCCTCAAATCGAGAAAAGTCTGATTTCGGGCCCTCGAATGAGAACGAGGTCAACACGAAAATTGTAGGGAATAAAAGGATAAGTCAAAGGAATAAAAGGATAAGTTAAACGGGATTAAAAACATAGTTTTAGGAAATCATGATTAAACCCCCCAAGCTCACGTAAATCCGTAACAAGAACCCCGAAAGGGTCCCACAAATGAAGAAGGCTCTCAAAATTCCCCAAAGCTATTATAAAAGCTATTTTAACCCAAAACTAAATCAAAATCCACTAAACACACTTATGACTAAGACACAACTTAATTAACACTAATCGAGGTCTCTCGGGTCGGGGTCTTACACTCTACGCCAAGTTTTAGGTCAAACTGACAACGTTTGACCCTACATCAACCATCAAGCAGCAAAATCAAGCCTCTCAGTGGCGAGAACCACCGAGGCCATCACTCATCAAACAGAGCACATGGGTGACTTAAAAAATGATTGCAAAGGGCTACATGTCAAGTTTAAGGTCATTTTGATAACATTTGACCAGACTTTAACTCTCAGAAGCCAAATCAGGCCTCCCTGCGGCGAAACTCCCCAGGACCATGGTTTCCAAATCAGAGCTAATGGATCGTCTTAAAATGACTCCAATAGACTCCCTGCCAAAATTCAAGTCAATCGGACATCGGTTGACCGTACATCAAAGCGAGACATCTTCATCACGACATAATCAAGTCTACTGGTGACAAGACCACGGCTTCAAAACTCAAACAAAAGCCTATGGTTGGCCTTATTTATTGCTCAGGAGGCTTCACCTCAAATTTTGGGTCATTCCAACACGTTTGACCCAGTTTTGGCTTCTGACGACAAATCGACAACTTTGCGCAACAAAGTCTCCGGCTTTCCCAGAAAATTGGAAGCTTTACACTCCAATATGTAAGGATTCTCATCAAGTTTTCTACTAGGAAATCAAGCCAAAATGTGTACAAAAATGTCAGGAAAAATACCGAAGAAAAAAGAATCGGAAAAGACGGAAAAAATGCTGAAAATTGGCGACCGAAAGGGGAAAAAAACCCCATGGTCGCAGTCTTGCAACCATGGAAATCCGGATTGCCGGATTTTAGCCGAAAGGGCATGTTTTGGTCCCTTTTCACATTTCGAGATGTCTGGTCCCTCTGTTTTTCCAAAATTTTGACTTTTGAGGCACCAAATCCATCGATTTTCGTCATCATCATGGGTACGTCTTCAAGAGCATCAAATCATCATCAATCGCTTCGAAATTGCCAATCGGCCGACCAAGAAAGCACACTTTATGCCCAATCAATCGAGAAATCGACGGACAGATGACACCGGCCCACTGGTAGCAATCAATATCTGAAGTTGTATGGTCATCCGACATTGATCAGCAAGAAGATCTATCGGCAATCATCGCAAGAAGAATTCCAAAAGACGCGGCACGGCCCGCGACTCTTCAACTGCCCCAGTGACCACTTAATGCAATTAATTGAGCCATTTTATGGCAACTTAATACGGTCATTAACTCGTTATCTTGGACTGCCAATCAGAATCAAGGAAAAAGGAGTTACTGGTTAGCCATTAAACGGCATCAACCCATGTAACTCCTCCCATTATGGAGCTTAAAGGCTATTAAAGGCCCTTGATTCTCCACCGGCCAATCAGAAGCCAAAGAAAAGGCATTACAAAATAAATGAATTAAAACTTTTAACTCCTCCCGTTATGTGGCATTATTACAATTAAAGCCCATAAACTCTCCTAAATGGCTGTCAAGGGCCTATAAAAGGAGAGCAATCCAAGAAGAATCGGTCCAGAAAAATTGATTGAAGTCCAGAAAATCCTAGCACGGATCCAGAAAAATCGATTGGAATCCAAGAGAAAGAAAAGAGAAAACTCTGCTGAAGTTCTGCATCGACCACTGCTATAAGGTGACAAAAGTCTCTTGGGGATCACCCCCCCCCCCCCCAAGGCCTTCTCCTGTCTACATGGCTTAGACGTGGCTCTTCAGCCCATCTACTTAACTTTTTATTGGACATAGGATCTCCTCTTGGTCTTTGTCCTCTAAAAATTTGAGGTTAAGCCGAGCCAAGTGAATCAAGAGCATCCTCTGTTCTCATCTGCATGGATGATGGCGAAGTCCACATATTACTTGCGACCGTCAATCTGAACAAGTCTCCACAATTTCCTGAAAAGTTAGATCCTTATTTTCTTATTTTTCACTGTAGTTTGTATTTTTCTAAAAAGACATAAAAAATCACAACTATTGTCTTGCACTATTGATAAGAATTGTAAATCGGCTATAAATGCCAAAAATTGCCTTTCAAGGCAAAAACCTCCTTTTACGGCAAAATCGCATTTTACGGTAAAACAAATGAAATTGCCTTTCACGGCATTCAAAACAAAACCATGTCTCTTTTCTTAAATATATGTGCAATGAAAACTAGAAAAAAGTTAATTTCCTTTTCTACTTACGAAAGTGAATATCCGGACCACCACTTGCAATTCCAAGTAGAATAGAAAATTTGGCACACCTATACAAAAAAAAAAAATGTTGATGCTCGCCTTCATGTGCCCTCCGGACGCGAAAGGGTCAGACCCGACGGACTCTCACGTCCGCCAAGTTCGAAAGTGGGTCCATCAAGTTGGATTCAAACTTGAGAAACTTTGATCCCTTTCCCTTTCGTCCATGTGCTTGTAGAAATGTTGAGCCGGTTCGGATTGTGGAATGGGCCATCGTTTCTCTTCGATGAGTCCATTAGAGATCTCTAAAAAAAAAAAACAAAAAATAATCATTTTTCTCATGTTGGATTCAAACTTGAGAAACTTTTATCCTTTTCCTTTCGTCCATGTGTTTGCAGAAATGTTGAGTCGATTCGGATTGAGAATCGGGCCATCGTTTCTCTTCGATGAGTCCATTAGAGGTCTTTCAAAAAAAAAAACAACAAAAAAATAATCTGATTTCTCATCTTGGATTCAAACTTGAGAAACTTTGATCCTTTCCCTTTCGTCCAAGTTCTTGTAGAAATGTTGAGCTGGTTCGAATTGGAGAATGGGCCATCATTTCTCTTCGATGAGTTCGTTAGGGATCTTAAAAAAAAGAGGCGAAGAACACTAAGGTTGCACCAATTGCATTCTTTGACGATGATTGATTCAAGAAAAACCTTGTTTAGAGTGTGGAGATAGCTTGAGTGTTCTAGGCAAGGGTCCTCTAAACGGGTTCATTAAGTAATCCAACCCTTACCTGGGGGCTAATCTATCGATTGAGGTTTCATAAGACCGGATTAGGAGTCCTAAGTGCACTCTTCCGTCTTTAGATTTTTTCTAAACAAGAAAAAAAATCTTCAAAAAAAAATTATTTCCTTCACTTTTGGATTCAGATTTGAGAAGTTCTGGTTCCTTCCTTTGCGGATATCGGTGCTCGCAGAAATGTTGAGCCTATGTTCCGATTGGAATACCATTCGCTCTCTTTGACGGATCCGATCTTGGCCTTTCAAAAAAAAAAATTTCCTATCACTCTTGGATTTAGATTCAAGATATTCTAGTTCCTTCCTTTCCGGATGTCGGTGGTCGCAGAAATGTTGAGCCTATGTTCGGATTGAAATACCAATTGCTCTCCTTGGTGAATCCAATTTTGGCCTTTCAAAATAGAGAATCCCATCTCATGGATGCGATTTCCAACATTTGTGCCTAGTGGTACTAGTACGTTCTTTTTGGGTCTACAGTATTCGCGACCGACACTCTTGTTCTCTTCAACATTTGTGCCTAGCGGTATTAGTACGCCCTTTCTAGTCTACTGTATTCACGAGTGACACATTTGTAACTCCAACCTTGTATTCGTGTTATCTCGAGCAAGCCTTGCTTCTCGATAAATTGAATTAAGGTTTACAATTGCTTCTTGTAAGGTCTGTGACCTTACTGGGTCAGTTGGGCCCAATAGCAGGCCCATTGACCTGTTTAACTTGCTATTATTATAAATAATTGTATCGCAGGTATTTAAGAGGGTTTAGATCATGTGAAATTTTCTTTTGGTGTTAGAATAATGTCTGCGAAGTTTCGTATGATTCTGGGTCCATTTGACCCTAGCAGGGGGGGGGGTAGTTTGCAATTTGGGAAAATTGAGTGTTTTTCCAAAATATCCCAAACACCGTGATTTTTGGGTTCGCTGGAAAGGTCTCGTTGCGCTGATTAGTTTTGTCTTCTGACTCGTCGCAATCCGACGATTGAAAACCCTTCAAGTGGTCCAATCCTTCACGGGACCCTCTTAAGGGCAAACTTGTCATTTTCTCTTATCTTCTTCATAAGTAGGGATTATCCCTAAAATCCCTATTCGTTCTTTGCAACAAAGAAGTTCCAGCAGCCCCTTCTTCTTCCTCTTCATCTTCTCAAGCCCAAATTCCTTCCTAGAGAGATCATCTTGAAGATCCAAACCGCACATATTCACTCTCTCAATCTCCTCTTTTCCCTGGTATCAACTTGGTAAGCTTTCTCTCACCCTCATCTTTCTTATCATCTTCTTTCAGTTTAGAAATAAGGTCATTCTTGATCATTTCCTTTCTTTCTTTCTCCTAGGCATTATAGGTTGCTTTGAGTGGGTTAGATTCGTGGGTTTCGTGGTAAAAGAGTTCTCCTCAAGTTTTCCCCAAATTATATCTTCTTCTTGGATTGAGGCAAGTAGATATGTGATTTATGATTGAATATGAATGTATGGTTTCATTGATTGTTAATGATCATATGTTAGATTCCCTAAATTCCAAGCTTTTTGGTTAATTTGATTTATATGTTAAATTGGGTATCATGGGATGAATGGACCTTAATTGATGGGTAATTGATGATGGGGTATGACTTGAATGATGGGAATGGATTGTTGGGAGAGCAGGAGGCTCAATTTTGTGCAGGTTATGGTGCTCGTGAAGGCTAGTGGAAGAAAAAGGGTGATTTCAGACGTCTGGGGAGGATTTCTGCCTCCTGGCGTCCGGACGCCAGAAGGCAGAAGCGCAGGATGCCCATACTACTTTCAGGCATCTGGACGCCGGGAACTCGCAGGGACATATAAAACTGACCATTTTGGAACGCTCATAACTTTTAATCCGCCCGTTGGATTTCTACATATAATATACGTTGGAAAGCCCTTAAGACGTAGAATCCAATGGTTCTAGCTTCATCACGATCGGAGGTCGGGAAGTAATGTAAATACTTAGATTATGATACAGCTCATGTTTTATTAGAAATGAGATGGGTAACTTAGGTTTGGGCCTTAGATGTTGGAAACCATGGATATACTCTCACTTGACTATTAATTGGGATTGAAATCGAAGCATGTGGCTTGGTGAGCTTCGATGGGTTGTCTAGGTATTCGTGTATTATACATGGTATAACCGAATGCGTATGGAACTGAACCAACAAATGCTTAACATGATTGTACACAAAGAGATTTCCCTAGAAGCATCGTTGATCCAATTTCCACACGTACTCCGTTAGAACATGTGGGTATAAGGATGACACCGTTTGCCTAGGTTTGGATTGTAATTCTTTCTTTACTTATAACTTGTATCCGTTGATATCATACCTTGTACACTCTCTTGGCATAACACACCTAATTAATTATGAAATATAATCTCTGTAGAATTAGGAATTGGACGTGACTTAGAGAGTACCTTAGGAACTTGTGTCATGTAATTGATAAACATGACTGGCTAGCATGTAAGGGAATATCACATGGTTGATTGTCTTGAATGAGATAATCCCTACGAGCATGTCTTGTGTATTGGCTAGCCAGACTTGCTTGTCTTGGTTTTCCCCTTGTGTTAAGACCACTACGTCACTATTTGCATATCATGGCCAACTGCAGTTTGGGGGTTTTTACTGATGGGCCGGCTACTTGGACATCGGCATGGGCAGTCGGCATAAGATAGCGTCCATGGCGTTGAAAAGCTAGGAGCGGGCTAGGACCATACTGCTATTCCCAGGACCGGGAGCTAGGATCTCACTTGAGCCAGACTTTGGTATCAGTAGTATGATTGGATTGTTACTGGTACCCCTGGAGGTGGTTAGGACATCCTCGGAGTCTCCCTCTTGATTCTTGTATTGCATTGAATAGATAGTGGTTATAACTAGATGATTGCTAGGATTCCCGTTGTTGCTTCTGAATATTATTACTCTTGCTTTATGTATAGCTTCGCTTTCCTTGTATTCTCTTGATTATATATACTCGTAATTATTCACATTATTGATGCATGTGATGTTTAATGTATTTTGCTTATCTATTACTCAATATGTCGTTAACTCTGTTCCTTGGTGTGCAGACACCTCAGGTGATTACTTCTATGAGGAGCAAGCCGGTGAGGAGATCCCAGAGGATCTCCAATCAGCTGAGGAGGAACGAGAGTGGCGTGCTGATGATGTAGAGTAGCGTCATCGTACTTGGCACTTGAGAGCCTCATTGGGATTTCATTAGACTTATAATGTTCCATTGATTATTCATTCGTTGGACCTTTCATTCTATGACTTGTAGTTCTTTTTAAATGGCCTTGACTATTGGATGGCCATTGTAATAAATTAACTTAATTGTTTAGTTTTGTTTATATCATTTTGTGCAAATTTAAATATTAAATGAAGTTATTATTCATTGTTTGATATTCCATATACCTAGAGTTGTATGAATTCCGCAATTATTGTATGACGTGAGGCTCGAAATATAATATCCTCACAGCGGACTTACGATCCTTGGGCCTAAAGGACAAAATCTTAATTAGTCCTAAATTTCACTCCTCGGATCCGGTTTATCCTTCAATCATGTTCGAGGGACGTGAAACTTCTAGCAGTCACTGGAATGCTCATTCTGAGCCCACCATATTTACGATCAGAATAATTGTACCTTCTATGGTGTTTTGCCTTCTTCATGTCGCTTGGGTCGGACCATGTCCTTCGAGAGATTTGAAAAGGATGAAACCATAGTTTTCCCATTTATGATCATTATATTCTTGTGATTACTAATGGATGTGGTCTTGTTTCAGAAGTTTCTTGAAACTAACAATGGCGGCTTCTTTGACCATTACTTTCGATGAGAACAAGTACCAACTCATGCTTCAACAGAAGCAAAACACGTGCACTTACAAGCACCCTATTCAGTTGCTGAAGCGTCATCTCTCTCCGCAACTCTCTGAACTCCGGGTCGACCTCGACTTCCCGGACTATCGTCTTTGGGACACTGGGGCCATTCCCACTTCCCGAAGAAGAGACCGCGCCTACCAAAATGCAGAAAGTCTCCTCTCAACGTGTCACTACCATGACACCAAAGGCGAGCGGCAACAAACCCGAAGCCCGCGGCACCCCCGTGAAGCCACGACCTACAAACTGATGGACCGCGCATTTCGCTCTCGGCGCTACCAAGGTCGAAGGACGTGAGAGTTTGTTTGGTCCAACCCCTTCGTGCCAGGAGGGCCAAAGTGAGCATCAACATTTTTCTTTTTTTTTTGGGTGGGTGTGCCAAATTTTTTAATTTATTTGGAATTGCAAGTGGTGATCCGAAAATCGACCTTCGCAAGTAAAAAGGAAATCAACTTCTTTCAAGTTTTCATTGTACAAATATTTAAGAAATGAGACATGTTTTTGAAATGCTGTTAAAGGTGATTTGATTTGCCGTGAAAGGTAATTTTTGGCGTTTATAGCTGATTTTTGCCGTGAAAGGCTTTGGCATTTATAGATGATTTACAATTCTTATCGATAATGAAAGACGAGAGTTGTGATTTTTTTGTCTCTTTAAAAAAAGACAAAGTACAATGTAAAGCAAGAAAATGAGGTTCTAACTTCTCAGAAGATTGTAGGGGACTCGTTCAGATTGACGGTCGCAAGCCATTTGTGGACTTTGACATCATCCATGCAGATGAGAACAGATAATGCTCTTGATTCGCTTGGCTCGGCTACAACCTTAGATTTTTAGGGGACAAAGACCAAAAGGAGGTTCTATGTCTAATAAAAAGCTAAGTAGACGGGCTAAAAAGCTACGTCTAAGCCATTGGAAGCAGAAGGAGAAGGCAAAGGACCTTGGGGGAATGCCCCCCAAGGGACTTTTGTCACCTTGTAGCGGTGGTCGGTACAGAACTTCAGCAGAGTTTTCTCTCTTTTTTCTTTCTCTTGCATTTCGGGATCGATGATCATATTTTTTTGGATCTCGATCTCTGGTTTTTTCCAGATATTTTCTGATCTGGATTTCTTTGGAAATCTCTCCTATTTATAGGCCTTTGGTAGCCATTTAGGAGGGTTTATGGGCTTTAAGGCCACATAATTGGAGGAGTTACAAGATTTATTTCTTTTTTTTGTAACTCCTTTTTCTTAGCTTCTGATTGGCCAGAGGAGAATTAAGGGTTTTAATTGCCTTTAATCACCATGATGGGAGGAGTTTCAAGGTTTAAATGTCATGAAACCTTTGGTTTGTAACTCCTAAATGCTTGATTCTGATTGGGCAGTCCAAAATAACAAATTAATGATTGCAATAAAGAGAGTCAATTAACTGCATTAAGTGGTCGCCGAGCAGTTGAAGAGTCACGGGCTGTGCCGCGTTTTTTTGGAATTCTTTTTGCAATGATCATCGATGGATCTTCATCCTGATTGACATTGGATGACTATGCAATTTCAGACATTGATTGCTAGCAGCGGGTCGGTGCCATCTGTCCTATCAATTTCTCGATCGATCGGGTACAAAATACACTTTTTTGGTCGACCGGTTGGCATTCAATGTTGATTTGATACTCTCAAAGACGGACCCGTGATGTTGACGAAGATCGACGGATTTAGTGCCTCAAAAGTCAAAATTTTGGAAAACCACAAGGGCCAAACCTCTCGAAACGAAAAAAGGGGTCAAAAAACACCTCTCTGGGGGAAATCCGGCGACCCGGATCTCGATGGTTGCCGGTGACCATGGGATAAGGTGGCAGGCTGGCGACCATGGGGGGATTTTTCCGCTTCGGTCGTTGGTCTTCGATCATTCCGCGGTTTTTTCTGCTTCTTTTTTCTTCGGTATTTTTCCTGACATTTTTATACATTTATTGGCATGATTCCTCTATAGAAGACCTGATGAGAATCCTTGTAATTTAGGGTGCAAAGTTTCTAATTTTCCGGGAAATCCGAAGACTTTGTCGCACAGAGTTGCCGATTTTCCGTCAGAAATTGAAACTGGTCGGAATGACCTGAAATTTGAGGTGAAGCCTTCTGAGTAATAAATAAGACCAACCATAGGCTTTTGTTTGAGGTTTGAAGCCATGTGGGGTCCTGTCGCCAGTAGACTTGATTTTGTCGTGAGGAAGATGCCGCGCTTTGATGTGTGGTCAACCGATTCTGATTGACTTGAAATTTGACAGGGAGCCTATTGGAGTCATTTTGAGATGATCCATTGGCTCTATTTTGGAAACCATGGTCCTAGGGAGCTTCGCCGCCAAGAGGCCTGATTTGGCATCCGAGAGTCAAAGTGTGGTCAAATGTTGTCGAAATGACCTAAAACTTGATTTGTAGCCGTTTGTATGCATTTGAAACTAGCCATGTGCTCTGTCTGATGAGTGATGGCCTCAATGTTTCTCACCGCCGAAAGGCTTGATTTAGCTATTCGAGGGTTGATGTAGGGTCAAATGTTGTCGGCTTGACTTGAAACTTAGCATGGAGCCTTTTAGAGGTATTTTGAGACCATCCATAGGCTCTGATCGAAGATTTCATGTTTTCGACACTGTCGCCGCCGGGATCTCCTGTTCAGCTGTTGGAGATGTGAAGTTAGGTAAAATAATTTTAAAATGGCCTGAAACTTCATGTGTACTCCTCTCTCAGCTGTCTCGAAGGATCTTGCAGTTTTTGTTTGATTCTGACAAGTTTTAATTTTTTGGAAGTATCATTGCCTATTTATGGTAGGTTACGGCTTCACATAGCTTTCTTGAGGTTGAAGAGGCAAAGTGACATTTTTGGTGTCATCACAAATAGCCAGGCCTATCCCAAGACTTGATCTCCAAAACTTTCGCTAAAACAAAGAAGGCCCCAAGCATCCACAAAGCCAGCATACCTGGTCCCACTCAAGGAGAATCGGTTTTACCCTCTTGCCTATATGAAAGAGGAGAGACCCGTCTCCCACTTGACAAAGAAGTCAACCCAGCATGAGCTGGCTTGTTCCTACAAGCCCAAAATCAGATCATGCATCACAAGGCCTCTGCAATAATCTGCTAAGGCCTACACTCCTTCGGTTCGACCCTTCATCTCTACAGGGGCCAAACTCGAAAAACTCAAAGCTTCGCTGCGACAGACAAAGGACCGGGTCCGGATCCTGTCCATGCCTATCTTTAAAGAAGACAGGCTCGGTTAATGTGCACGAGGGAGCACATCCTTTATTACCAAAGCCCAGTCAAAGTTGACCGAAGCTCAAATTGCTCGTCATATATGTCACCGCGCCGCGCATCGTATCGACAAAAGAGACTAGAGAAGTAGAGGACCCAGCATCCCACACTTCAAGTCTCTCATTAATAGGTCGAAAAAGAAAGACCCAATCAAGTTATTGTTGTCCATATGGTTGGAAAAACCAGACACCAAAAATCAGCAACCAAACTCCATGCCCGACGTCCGGTGACTCGCAGCATCTCCTGGACACGAAGACATACGAAGGAATCCCCTGCTCCTTCAAGCCAAGGACAAAGGAGTAATCCTTCCTCAAGCTCCATAAAAAGGAATGAGCCCCAGCTCAGTCACCGGGACAAGTTCCAATCCTCAAGACGACGCGATCGCATGCATCCAGCAGTTAGAGCAAGGCCAGCAGAGGATTGGAACTTTGATGGAAAACCTTCAATCTACTTTCAGCGTTAGGTGAACAATGAACCTCATCTGAATCTTCAAGATGACGTGGTAAATGGAGAAGAAAATGAGTTACACGCCCTTACCAAAAAGGACGTAGACGACATCCTCGCCAAAGCAAAAGAAGAGGATATACACAAGGAACATGGGATCAAGCCACCATATCCCTTATGGATGGACTCGGTCCTATTCCCCACAAAATTCAAGCATCCTACTCTCCAAACATACACGGGAAAAGGATCAGCCAGACAGCACGTCATCCACTTCAAAATCTTGACGGGAGCTATCGCGGATCAAGATGCACTCAAGATCCGTCTCTTTGCAAGTACCCTAAAATGTATGGCCTTTGACTGGTACTCCACTCTGCCGGAGGACTCCATCCAAAATTGGGCCATGCTTGAGACACGCTTCTTGACTCACTTCAAAGGTGAGGAGCACCCGTTACTATGGCTTAACTCTGCAGCCTAAAACAGAGGGATAATGAGTCAAGATACAACTTCATTCACAAGTGGAAAGCAATGGCATACAAATGCTCATATGTACTGCCGCAAGCGTCGTTGGTCGACATATGCTGAAATAACATGAGAGCAAGGATCCGTTCCATGATTATCGATAACAAATCAAAAAGCCTGGGAGAACTCCTAGAAGCTTCTATGGAGGCTGAAACGGTGATCAAAGACCTCAACAGTCAGAAATTATCGAAAAATGAACCAACCGCCATTGCAACCTCAAAACCAAAGAAAAAAGAGGTCCTCAATGTGCAAACTAAGTTAGCTCCTAAGCCACCAAAGAAAGCTGAAAACAAAGCTACAGGTAAGAGACCTGAACTCTCTGATGCCTTCAAAGAGCGAGTAGAAAAGAAATACCCGTTCGATGAAGATGTTGATGAAATCTTCAGGGCTCTGGTGGAAACGGGCAAGCTCACCTTGCCTGATCCCAAAATACCGGGAGATGTTGGCAAAACCAATGATCCTCGGTACTGTCCATACCACCAGATGATCTCGCATCCTCTCAATCAATGCTTTGCTATGAGAGAGAAGATAAACGAGATGTGGAAAAATGAAGTCATCACCTTTGACAAAAACTATGGGTCTGCCTCCGTCAACATGGTGTCATGTGGACAAATACCAAAATCGCCAAAGAAGAAGATCACTACTTTCTTCAAGGTGATAAAAAGAATTCAAGCGTCCCAAGAGCTGGTTCCTTATCCGTCACCAGACAGATAACCCTTATGGGTACATCCCGGTCTCTTAGAAAATGAAAACTGGGAGGTTGTGAAAACAAAGGCAACAGTTCAACAGCGAAGGTAGGCTAAGAAACATCTCCTCAAGCTCAAACGGCAAGAGAAGACCCAGCCAAAACAAGAAGTCCATGAAAAGGCAGAGACCTGCTCTACCGCTTCACTGGAGGTAACAGAAAAGTCCCTTCCAGAGACTTTAAAGGCTATAAGAAAATTCACTCTCAGTGATTTCATCCCACCACAATTCAGAAAAGAAACCACGCAGGGGGCATCATACTCTTGCAATTCGATAGTTGGATTCTCCATGAATGGATATGAGTCCAGTGACACCGACGAGTGGGAGGAATCCCTTGAAACAGGAGAATACCTCTCCGACGAAGAATGGATTCCCGAAACTCACGTTATGCCAGTAATCTGGTATAACCCCTTACAGCCACAAGGATCCTGGTCTGATGATGAAGAAGACCGAGAGACTGTTCAAGAAAATGTTGTTGACCCAACACCTGCCATTACTCCAGTGGAACCCAACTATGTTAAACCACAAAGAGCAGACGAAGAAGAGGATTATGCCTAATCTTGAAGAATATGCAAGGATCTTGCAGCTTCCTGACCTAGAACAAGAACAAGATCGCATCAACGAGCTTTGTCGCAACCAAAATCCAGAACCGGGAGTCCCTGAAGACCACCAGGTACCTCCTCCCTTAACTATTGAAAATGGAGCAAACTGCTGGATTGATGATCCTCTTACATCCGAGGACGAGTCTAACTAGCAACAGTCCATTCCGGTGACGACTCCTAACGGAGCTGCCTGCAATGTGATAGTTCAGGATGATAGTACCTATGAAGCCTCGTCTACTGAGGCCACTTACTCTCAGACTATGTCTGGCAGTATATCTTCTAGAGCTACCTCTTCTTAAGTGACTTTCACTGAGATATCACCCTCTCAGGCTTCGTCTCCCAAGACTGTGACTTCAGAACTCACACCCTTTCCAACTGATCATCGTGAAGAAGCCCTAGCTATTGATGTTTGGGCCGAGGAAATGATCAACAAAGAAGAAAAGTTGCTGGATGTTGTTCAGGACTTGTTCTCGGAAAATGCGCCATGCAACACAATCACTGAGGATGGCAACTCTGCTGCAGACACATCCCTAGGAAACGAGAAGCAAAAGCCTCTTGATCCTGAAGGCAATCTTCTGAACGAATACCATTCTCAAGAAGCTCTCGAAGTTGGTAGAGGCACCCGCTCTAGCCGGGACTACCACAAAAACTACAACCAATCTTTTACTTATGTAAATCCTTCGGGAAAAGATGTTGTAAATGCCCCAACTGGCAACAATAATGAACATGCAGGCCCCAAGGAGGCTTTTAAGTATGACTTGATCGAGCACTTCAAACACATACCTGTACGACTGTACATCCTAGACTTATTATGAATGTCTCCACACACTCGTGAGAATCTCATTTCAAAATTACAAATGCTGAATGAGGATGTCGAAAAACATGCCCCGCAAGTTGAAATGGACTATCTGGTCAAAAACTCAGAAACTTCCTCAAAAGGAGAAAATAATAAAACTAAGGGATCTTGCATTGAATGCCTCTCGGTTCAAAAAGCAGCAAGTGCAACTATCGCCTTCACTAAGGAAGACCTCCTACTTGGCGAAATAAGGCACAACCGACCCCTGTACTTCACAGGGTACATCAAGAAAATGCCAATGCACATAGTTTAGATCTACCCAGGTTCTGCACTCAACCTCATCTCCACCTCGGCTCTCAAAGAGTTGGGCATCCCGTCCAGCAGGCTGAGCCACACATCTGTATCAATCTTCGGATATGATGGGAGCACTCTAAGCCCTATTGGAAAAATCTGGTTCAAGTTGCAAATCGGTGATCTTATCTCTGAGGTCACCGTGTATGCAATAAAAACCCCTTTATGCTACAACATCCTTCTCGAATGCCCCTGGATACACGAGAATGGTGTTGTCCCTTCAACTCTACATCAGTGCATCAAGTTCGTTGGCGACAATGGCATGATACATCTAGTATTTGCGAACAGAAAACCCTTCAAAGGTAAAGAAGTCCATTTTGCGGACTCCCAGATGTATGAATGTGAAAAAGAAAAAGAGGAGAAAGAAATAGCACCCTTTCCTGAAAATCTCTAGAAAGATAATGGCAAGGCTCCTCAACAATCACCAGAAGAAAGCAAACCCTCTGGTAAATTTGAAGAGAGCAGTCAGTATCCCTTCATCATCTCCCTCAAACCTTCAAAACTTTTGGTCATCACAACTAAAGTGAAGAAGGCAAAGCAAAAGTCTGGGGGCAAACTTGTTGTCTCTTTCGTGTCAATCATGCACGACACGGATTCGGATTCAGAGCCAGAAGACGACACATCATCAAGCCAAGCTGATACTCATCAAGTTCAGCTTGCTCTTACTCCAATGGAGACACCTGCGGATGTAGAAGATCGTACGTTTGCTACCTTCGTTGTTCCGCCAACTTCAGTAAGGGAAAAGTCGTCTTCTTCCACAGATTGGAAGCTTCTACATCAAACTCCCTGGTTGAACCATTCCAAAACAAATGTATGCCTTAACTATTTCTATATAGTCCTGTGGCACAAGCTCTTATGAAGAAAGTGGGCTATGACGCTCAAAATCCAGTCGGATTGGGAGAAGGTCGCGGTATTCTCACGCCATTGGGGCCCACCTTGACCAAAAGCCAGTTGGAAGATTTGAGACTCTACGGTCATGTAGAAAAGTCTTCACATGAGCACCACCATGCTGGAAGTTTTTGGAGACTCTCAACTGATCATCAACTAGATGAATCATAAATATGAAGTCAGGAAGCCTGATCCGCTGCCTTAAAAATTTGACGTATGTCAAATCACCCACATCCACAGAGGTGAAAACATCCGTGCAAATGCCCTGGCCAGACTCGCCGCATCTATGGTGATCCAAGAAGGGGAAAGCATGCAAATTACATTGTGCGAAAGAAGGATCCTCCATCCTCTTGACACGCACCAAGTAGTTGTTGAATGCCACCGAGTGGTAGGAAGTCGGATCTTTATACTTAGATCTCATGGCCTTTTGAAGCCTGGGGTATGGACATCATAGGTCCTATTCTCCCCCTTCAAGCAAAGGTCATCGCTTCATCTTCGCTGCTACGGATTATCAGAAGCATTTGCGCTCAACGAAATGAAGACCTCATCAGTCCTTCAGTTCCTACGCACCAACATCGTTTGTCGTTTCGGCATACCTAAAAGATTCATCCATGATAATGGACTACAATTCCGGGATCATCGATTCTACAGGTTTTGCGACAAATACAAAACCCAAAGCTGTTATTCAACTCCATATAATCCGGCAACAAACGGATTAGCAGAAGCCTTCAACAAGACACTCTGTAAAATCCTCAAGAGAATGGTCTCTAGTCCAAAAGAGACTGGAGTGACAAACTATCTAAAGCTCTGTAGGCCTTTCGGACCACCATTCGAGGACCAACCCATAGCACACCATTCTCCTTGGTCTATGGATATGAAGATGTCGTGCCCTTAGAGGTACAAATTCCTTCCCTAAGTGTATCTTTGCAAAATGACATGACTCAAGAAAGCAATGTGAAGTTGCGACTCCAACAACTGGACAATCTCGATGAGAGACGACTCGAAGCTCGACAAAGCATTGAACTTTACCAAGCATGCATGGCAGGATCTTTCGACAAGAAGGTCAGGCAATGTACCTACAAAAAGGGTGACTTGGTTCTTGTGGTAAAAAGACCAATGGTTTTCGTTCACAAGTCCAAAGGCAAGTTTGAGCCAAAATAGGAGGGACCCTACGTCATCGACAAGGTTTTCTCCAACGGCGCATATGCTCTCCTAAACATGGAGGGTGATAGATGTATGTTGTCCATCAACGGCAAGTTCTTGAAGAAGTACAACCCTTGAAGACTTACCCAATTGAGTCAGAGCAATGCCTGCACGGCCAAAGCCTATTCCCAGGTACTTGCTCGTCAAACCCACTCCTTTTGGAATTTTCAACCTTACGTTGAAATTTCTAAAAAAAGAAACTCAAAACAATGCTTACTTTCATTGTTGAAAATATATATATATATATATATGTCCAAGTTTAGGAGCCTCTCCCTAACTTGACCATAATTTTTGAACCTTGAACCAAAAATTCATGGTTTGAAACAAAAGTCAGGATTCATGGATTTCCACCCTAGTCCACCCTGCCTTTTACCGCCAAAATGGTTTTAGGTCAAAATTTTCGACCCTCGCGTCTTTAAAAAAGAAAGGTTTTTCAAAAAACTACGGGGGAGCGACACTTAGTCGATACTCGCACAACCCAAAAATTGAAAGAATGCGAAGCACATTCGATACTTCCAAAATCGTAGGGAAGCGACATTTCATCGATACTTGTATCGTGGAGGCGCAACATTTCAGTTGATATCCACAACCCAAATGTAACACCCCGACCCGCCTTAATCTCATTTTAGAGTTAATTAATTTGGATTAATTGCTTAATGGATGTTTTGATTGTGATTGGACTTGTTTAGGTAGAATTAGTGGGGTTTGATCATTTACTAGGTAGATTATGACTTTTGGAGTGTTTTGGGTTTTTGTGTGTACTTAGAAATTTTTTGGGTTTTTAATGCATTGCATAGAGCATCTCATGGGCTTCAACTTTCATGCTTTGACCCAATTAATTCGGATCCATTTAGGCCCATTCCCAGCCCATTCATTTAACCCAAGCCCTTTCTTGCAATTTCAGTCCATTTCTGGACTTGCATGCAATGCAGGAGAACTTTGGCTTAAAAAGGCCCTAGCCTTAGTCATTTTTCTTCTTATCTTCTTTTTCCTTCTTCATGCCCAGCTAAGAGTTCTTCCTCTCTACTCTTCTTCTCCATTTCTTCCTTCCTCATCTCAAGCAATCAACCAAGACTCCTAGCATGAATAGAAGCTAGCCACCACTTCATCTTCTCCACCAAGACAACATCTTCCAAGCTCAAGCATCCACTCATCTTTCTTTCTTCTTGCTTTTGGTAAGCTCTTTCTTCACTAAGCATTTCCATTTGATTTCCTTCATCTTGGAAAGCTACAAATCATGTATGCATCATCTCCTTTCTCATTCATTTTCTTCCATTTTGTTTTTCACCATTTTTAGGGCATTTGAGCTTTCATATTTGGGGATTTTCGAGTTTAACAAGGATTATGTGTGAGAGCTAGCTTTCAAGCACCAAGGCAAGTTAAACTTATACATTTGTATGCATGATTTCTTGTTTGATTCATGAATATATGCAATCTTGCTTAGATACCCTTCTTCTTGCTCAAAAATGGATTTTTGTGGGTGATTTCTTTTGTTAATGTATATGGGTTTATAGATGGTTTTGATGAGCATTTTGGAAGCTCAAGGATACCCATTGGTAGTGGTTCAAACCTGGAATGAATGCCTTGAATGGCTTGAGAGAAATTAAGAAGTTTCAGATTTTCGGAACCCAGGATTTGACAGTTCGCTCGAGCGAGCGTGAGTGAACGCTCGAGCGAATGGCTTTCTGGGAGAGTTCGCTCGAGCGAACTTTTGGTCCGGTCGAGCGAACAGCTCTCTGTCTGGGGTCCGCTCGAGCGACCATTTGGACGCTCAAGCGAACCTGATACCTGTAGTATGCAGATTTTCCAATGACCATAACTTTTCAACCGTAAGTCCGTTTTTGGAGATCTACATACCGTTGGAAAGCTCATGATGTGTAGAACCCAGCAAAAAGTGATTTTATTTGAATTGAGCCTTGGAAAAGATTATATGTTGGATTTTGCATAATTGTGACAAATGGACGTTCCCATGAGCCGGACATTGGACCGTAGCTTGTTCTAGTTGATTGGCCTGATAGATGGACCTGTAGGATGTGCACCCTGAACTTTTATCATGACCACTGGGTTTGTTTAATTGTGGATATGGATTGAGCACCCGTACCCACAAAAGGGGCATTGTGTTCTTCGGATTGTAACCGTGCCAAATGTGTTCTATTAAGGGATTCGACACCCAAATTATGTAACGCCAAGGGGTTCCTCGTAGCCCGATAATGTCGAACTCTTAATACTACCCTGAGTTGGACGGTGAAGACCACATGTGTTCCCAAGACCATAGGCTTGGCTTGACTTCTGTCTTGACTCCGTATATGATCTGTACGTACATGCATTGCATTCCGTTTTCAGTATTCTAGTATGACTTGATCATACTTCTGTTCAGTTATGTATTTTCTGTTACACATCTGTTATGTTATATTTATTTCTGTATTTGTTCAGCATATTTCAGTAAGTCCCGATTTGTTATTTATATGTCTTGTCCTGTATATGCCCTGTATCTGATTTATACTGTCCTGCACCTGCTCTGTTGTTTGTATATTGCATTCTATGAGTCGGCACCACTTAGCTTCGACCCTATCTAAGTCGGACCCGGCTAAGTGTGGGTTTAGTAAACTTCTGGCCCTCTGCAGATGGGAATATATTCTGAGGGTTTACCGGCACCCTAGGTCTACGATGGAGAATTCTGGGTACCTCTGTCTCCTAGTAGCACCACCCTGTCCTGTCCTGATATTCTGCTCTCATTTTATTTCATGTTATATGATTAACTTGAGAGAACATAGCTTATGTGGTTGTGCCAACTAGTTTGTTAATATGTTTATCTGTTATCTATGACTCGTATGTCTCATGCTAATTCATGCACTGATATGCCTAGTGATTATTCCTTGATCTCTTATGATTTATACCTGTCTAACTATTCATTTGATACATGTTATATGGACTGTATATGTTTGTCTTGCTTAGCTTAGTCTAATGGTGCTACACTTGGCGTTACAGGTGAATATGTCGACGCCATTGCCCCGGAGATCCTTGAGGAAGAGGAACCTCCACACAACGTAGCAGAGTGGACTCCTGATGATGTCTTCTAGACATCCGTACTCGATGAGAAATGGACGTTTAAATGACCCACTGACCGTGGCTAGGATTGCCACATATTTTGTATTAGCTTATAAACTTGTTAGTTCTGGGATTGTAAACTTTAACTAACTTACTTCTTCTCTTCCTATCTCTGGAACTTGAATCTTTAAATTTATGCTCATGGACCCTTATGCTTTATATCTTGACGATTGTGGTATGTTAATTGGATATCTATTTGACAGATTTATACAGGTATATTGAGAAATATAAACCTCACACGTGATATCCTGTGGGTAAATTCCGTACGTGGGGACCTAGAGTCAATGAGTTTGACTCGAATTTCCACGCGGGCGTGTGTCGCGCCTCGGGATGTGTGTAATCTTGGGCTCGGGGTGTGAGACCAAATTTCAAAGGTTTGAAAAAACCTCAAATCGTGGAGACGCAATATTTCAGTTGATATCCACAACCAAATTTTCAAAGGTTCGAAAAAACCTCAAATCATAGAGATACAACATTTCAATTGATATCCACAACCCAAATTTCAAAAACAAAAAAGGTTCAAGAAAACCTCAAATTTCAAAAATCATGGGGAAACAACATCAAGTCGGTGCCTGCAAAATAAAATTTTTGAAAAGCAAGGAAACGTCGCTCGGTCGATACTTGCATCCAATCCGCGAGGATGCGACATTCCATCGATACTCGCAACCGAATGAGCAAGGAGGCGACATTCCATCGAATCTTGTAAGACCATTCAGCAGGAAGGCGACTTTTAGTCGATACTTGTAATTTTGAAAACCAAAACCTGGCTCTCACGCTAAAATCAGCTATCGATGACACAAAAATCGGCTATAAATGCCAAAAAACCCGGCTCTCATGCCAAAATCGACTATCAATGCCATAAAAACGGCTATAAATGCCACAAAAACCTGGCTTTCACGCCAACAAAAAAAAATGGCTCTCACGCCAAAGTCAGCTATAAATGCCACAAAAACCTGGCTTTCATGCCAACAAACCAAAACTCGGCTTTAAAAAACCTGGCTTTTATGACAAAATCGGCTATCAATGCCAAAAAAAAACTGGCTATAAATAAAAAAAACTAGCTTTCACTCCAAAAATCGGCTATAAATGCCATAAAACCCAGCTTTCATGCCAAAAATCGGCTCTCATGCAAACAAGCCTTGGCCTTCGCGCCAAAAATAAAATTTTGGCTCTTATGCCATAAACCCAAATTTGGCTTTCATGCCACAAACAAAATCTGGCACCCATGCCAAAACAATCATTTGACAAAAGATTTTAACAAACTGACAAGCTTTTGATAAAATTTTCAAACAAGCATTCCCATTTTAACTATTGCTTTCATCACAAAAAGATTTAAGTGAAAGGAGGGAATACAAAAAAAAAGTGCTCACAAGCACTAAAAAAAAAAAAAACAGAGAGAGAACCAAAAAAATGTGTATACATGTGGTACCAAAAAAAAAGATGAGTTTCTGTTACAAAAAGAGAAACTAGGAGCTCCAGCCAAAGATTCAGCTCCTCAAGCAAACTTCTGGCCTTGGCCGTCAAAGCTTCCTCCAAGTCACGCTTCTTCAGGAATTTGCCATGAGATGCTGGAGAATGTTGTAATCCTTCCTTTACACTGGGAAGCTTTTCCCAAGCAGTTTGCCGTCGTGCTTTTTCTCAAGTCCTCTCTTTGAGAACTCAATCGGCGTTTGCAACCTGGCGAATCAGAGCCCTCTCCCTATCACGAGCCTTTGTTAAAGCAGCCCACTTGACCGCGACTTGCACCTTCAAATGCTCAAGATGTTGCCTAGCCTCGACAACCTCCCTATCAAGGCGGTTAATGTCATGCCTCAGCTCAATGATGGCTAACTCTTTTAAGTTCCTCTTCCGGACAAACTGCTTCCTGCTCTGTATAGTCTTATCCATGTTAGACTGATCCTTATTAGCAAGGTTCAGAAACATCTCCTTGAAGAAGTCGCCATCAGGGAAAGCCGTGGTCTCGGACCACTTGTTGCCCAGTGCAATGATCCTATCAACGATCGCCCTGGCACCTGTGACATCCAAACCAGCATCTTCGGTATCAGCGAGAATATCCTGCACATGCTGGACCATGCCGAATCCGGCATCTAAGTGTCCAGAAAGGAGAGTCTCAATCCAAGAGCTCAAAACCCGTGCCAGCACCTTCTTTACAAATAGAAGAGATGGCCCAGATGAAGATTTACCCCACTCCGTCGGTCGGCTGCTCATGCTATGCCCTGTTCGAAGAATAATAAAATAACTCTTTCCAATTGAAGTCATTAGGGAAGAAATCTCAGCACAAGGTTTCACCTCTGTCCTGTCAGAACTAGTTGTAGGAGTCCCAATCTCTAGCACCCCTTGCTCTGGTTTTGAAGAAAGCGATGGGATCTCTCCTGTCACTTCACAACCTGCCAATGAAACACAAAAAGGTATGAATATGATCATGTTGAAAAAATCATTATTATTAGGGTTATCACTACAAAGTACCTTCTTCGACGGCTTGCAGAATACTTTCTTCCTCCATCAACTCATCCGAAGCATCGCCAATAGTTGCATCCATGGATGGTTCAAAGTCATCGAAATTCTGTGGCAAGTTAGATGACAAGAAAGCAAGCAGCATCTTAGCAAATGACGACACAGAATAGAAAAAAAGAAAAAGAAAACGAAAAGAAGTCATACCAGTTGGAGATTCTGGAATCACTCCAGAGTCCCTAGCTTTCATCAGATGCCATAATTGGATCCGTCACGGCCTCATCGGTCGAAACCTCAGGCATCAACAAGTCTTCATCCTCTGCTAAAAAAATCAGAGAGGGGAGAAACGAAATCAGAACATGGAAACCTCCATGAAAGAAATGGAAAGAGAAAGAGGAAGAATCGTATCTTCACTGATGGTCTCTTCTTCCCGGCTCCTCCTTTCTGGAGGCTCGTCAGCATTCCCTGACACCTCCTCATTAATGGTGAGAGGGACTTCCAAATCAGGAGAGTCTTCGTGTTGCCCTTTGCTGCGACACTGACTCCTCTTCCTCTTGCCCTGTGGGTTGGCTTTCCAGAAGAACCTGCCCCACTGTCAAAGTCAAGTCTCTCACTTGACCCCTCACTGGACGTACTACTCCTGCCAGTAGACTTCACTGAAGCTCGTCTCTGTGCCACTTACATCCAAGCGTCAAGCTCAGCTTCCTCCTTTTCTAGCTGCCCTAAGGCCTCGTCAGGTACTTCCCAGACAACTTCAGATCCAATGACACCCTGCTCACTGAGAAAGTCTATCTTATGCTTCTCTCTAGAAAGGAAGGCCAAAACTTCCTCTCGCTAGACACCATCCGACTTCCCGATGCCTTTTCCAGAAGACTGCTTAACATCAAGCTCCTTCTTGGATAGCCCCCGGTATGCCATAAAGCTCTCCACGAACCATTTCGTGAAGCTGGCAGTCTGGAAAGTCGACAGCTCAGGATAAGAAATCATGGCAGTGGTGTCTTCGGTACTATAAAAAGCCCATGCGTTTCTGCCGTCCTGTGAACCTCCAAAGTGCTTCACCATACTCGAAGGCGCTATAACAACGCCTTGAGAAAAGCCCAATTACAGTGCAAAGCGGGAAGGAACATACGGCTGGATGTTGTCGAAAAGATGTTTGCGTACACCATGGTGCCGACGCGTATGTTAAAGAGCCACTCCTTCTCTACATTAGTCAGGAGTAATGCCTTCTTAACCTTGCCCTGGTGGAGTCACTGGGGGCAACATAATCAAAAGCCTCCTTCCACAATTTCGGAGAAAACTAACCTGAAGATTGCCTTATCTCGACGTCCCTGAACCGTCGGATCCTCATGCGGGCAAACAAAAGAGATTCGAAGATGACTTGACCCCTAGCCAACCAAGTCATAAGAGGATCATCATCCTGTGCAGCACCCAGCCGGTGGAAGCAAGGACAGTGGTATACATACCACGAGTAAAAGATGTGTACTGAAAATAACCTATTTGTAGGGAGCCCAAGCCGAACCAAGAAAGTAGCAGCCTGCAGTTCGGTACACAAATAGGAGTAAAGAGCATGCACCAAAGCAAGCTGCTATCAGAACGCCATCTGACAAGCAGGATAAATACAATGCGGCCTGATGTGTGTTCCACCTCCACCAGCAAAGACGGCCTCACTCAGCCAGTAAGTGAGGTAAACAGCAAAATCTCTCTGCAGTGCAATGTCCGAACAAATGACGTCTGTGCTCGCGAAGAAATCCCTCAACTCTTCTTGCATGACCGAACTCTTTTTCAAACCCGGATCCTTAGCCCTGGCTTCCCGGGTCATGCTATCAGAAGATTCCTACTGTCAAAGAAGTTGGGGAACGAAGAGCCAAAACTCTTCCAACTGCTGGACCTGACTTTCGAGCTCTCCTTCTCCTTCAAAAAGTCATAGAAGGTGACAAGCTAAAAGTACAGAAGCCTAAACTCCTCAAACTGCTCCTCAAGGATGCTGTCGATCGGCATGAACTCCTCATAGAGTTTGGCAAGGATAGGCAACCCCGTAATGGCACTCAGCTCCTTCAAAGAAAAACCAATCTCACCATTGGTGACAATGAAGGTGTTGGTCTGTGGAAAGAACAACTCCAACATAGCCATGAAGGCCTCATCGGAAAATATCACGGTCTCCCTAAAGGCACAGACCGCATCAAAGATCTCGGTTTCCTTCAAAACAGCGCCACCAATCAGCAGGACACGATCAGTCCACAACTCCCAATCATAGTCAACATTGAAATGACCACGAAGTCGAAAAGGCTTCACCCAACTACTGCCGTCACTGCTGAAAATGCCAAAGTCCACCGGTTTCAAATCGACCGATGGATAATCAGGGCCCTGGTAGCCACTGGCCGGCATCAACATGTCCATACGGGCAGGCGACTTCTCCATATATCCAGAAAGACCGCCAAAAAGAATCCTGGTCTTGATCATATTCGTCCTCTTTACCTAGCTTGGAGGATCTTTCCTTTTAGAGCATGTGGGAGAAAGGTTCATGATCGAGATAGTACGATCAAAAGCCGACCTGGGTAACAATAGTCATCTCCTCACCATCAGCTGTGTAAGAGAACTGAAAACATCTCCTTTGGTAGGTCATGTCGTCAGGGACTGCATCACCAAATAGAAAGGTAGGCTTTGGTACAATGCTCTAATCGTCCATGACCCAAGGACGATTGCTTACCATGATCTTTTAGAATTCCCCACATTTGAGAGCGATCAATCGCTACCTCATCTCATCTTTGTTGAGGGAGTCACACTCTTCCAAGTTTCTCTCAACATACTGGACCTTCTCGCCTGCTGAACGGCCACATTTGAAGATCTAGCAGATAGACAAGGTATGCTGGTAACAGGCTCCTTACCCTTGTTCGTTCTGGAGGAACCACCTGCAAAGGTTGGAAAAGAGAAAAGAGGATCGACATCAAAATGACTGAGTTTCTCTAAAAAAAATTCTGGCGAAATTTTGGCATGGTTCCGGGGCAATTCCGAAGAAAAGGGAAACACCTCGAAAGAAATAGGAAGCTTGAAGATGGGCTCAACATTGCTGCGAGCTCCAAAACTCCAAACTTGCAAAGCCTATCAAATCTCCGCAAAATAAGGAAGGGCTCAACATTACTACGAGCTCCAAACTCCAAAATTTACAAAGATTTCCAGGTATGCGCTATCATCATGCTTCCAATTCAATTTACAAATATCATGCATAGAAAGTAAATTTTCATGCATTAGATGCTAGAAAACCATTGACAAAAGTTTGACCAATTCCAACCCAACTTGGTCAAAACCAATCAAACTTTGTCTAAGGCAAAACTCATGTTGGCTTGACTTAGAAATCCTAGCCTTTTATTTGATGCATCAAAAAAAATAATGAGCATCTTGGTTTGCATAAAAATGCATTATCATGGTGAGCCAAAAAAAAAACCTCCACAAAAAAAAAAAAGAGAAAGAAAAAATCTTTTTTACCATCCTACTTCTACAATGGAGTTTTTTTGGAAAAGAAGACTTACTTGAAGCCATTGATGGAGAAGAAGAAGAAAAGGCTTGAAGATTCTTGAAGAACTCTTGGTCTTAAAGTACTCTTGAGATTTTTGCAAAAGAAAGCAATAAGAGCAAGACATCCAATCTCCCTTTGCTTTTATTTAAGAGAGCAAGCCAGAGGAAACAAGGAAAAAAAGAAATGAGGTAAGTGCTGCAAATTAGAAACCTTCCCAAAAGAAAGATACTTTGAGGGATTCTCTCCAAAAAGAAAGCAATTAGAGAGATTCTCTCCAAAAAGAGAGGGGATTTGAGATATTATCTCCCAAAGAAAGATACTTTGAGATATTCTCTCCCAAAATAAAGGGAACATTAGAGATTCTCTCCAAGTAAAAATATTTTTAGATATTCTCTATCCAAAGGAGATATTTCTAGATATTCTTTACAAAATGACACCACATGAGACCTAAGCCATCTTAAAAGCTTAGGGTCCCATGGGTTAGACCACATGAGCCAGGGTTTGATCACCTAGGCAATAAAAGAGGCTTTTAGTCAAAGAAAAATCCCTCTTACCAAGAGCATACAAAAATGGTTTCATGCCTCTTTTGAGTTGATTGGACCATACAAAAAAAAAAGAAAGAAATCCAAGCCTCATGAGTTTCCAAAATCCAAACCATCCAACCTCATGAACCAAATTAAGCCAAAATCATGAAATTGACATTTCACAAAAAACCAAATCCCGGTCCCCTAAATTGCCACTACAGCTTGTTAGGTCACAAGGCCAAAACCAAAAACCAAATCCCGGTCCCCTAACTTGCCACATACAGCTTGTTAGGTCATAAGGCCAAAAAATCATAAATCAAATCCTAAATCCCTAACCTGCCACATACAACTTGTTAGGTCACAAGGTCAAAAACAAAATCCTGACCCCTCAACTTGCCACATACAGCTTGTTGGGTCACAAGGTCAAAATAAAAAAAAATACCAAACATGACCCCCTAACCTCCCACATACAGCTTGTTGAGTCACAAGGTCAAAACAAAAAAATAAAAAATAAACCTGACCCCCTAACCTACCACATATAGCTTGTTAGGTCACAAGGTCAAAAAGAAAACCCAAAATCCCAAAATCCCAATATCCAAATCCCTCATGTCATTTTCAAAACTTTATCTCGAGATGGAACGTGATCCCTTTCACTACCATAAAACTCCCCTGGAAACTCAAAAGGCTACTATACCAAAAGAAAGACTACTCAAAAGACTCTTGGTCAAGTAGAAGCTCTCCTTCAAAGTTCCCTTCGAGGCACACCGACTACAAAAGTTAAGTAACTCGTCGCTGTACCTCGAGAGGGCATTTGTTGACACCAAAAAATGTCACTTTGCCTTTTCAACATCAAGAAGCTACATGAAGCCGCAACCTACCACAAAACAGGCAATGCTTTTTCAAAAATCAAATCTTGTCAGAATCAAACAAAAATTACAGGATCCTTCAAAAAAGCCAAAAGAATAGTACACATGAAGTTTCGGGCGATTTTAACATTGTTTGGCCTAACTTCACTATTCCATCAGCTGAACAGGAGCTCTCGGCGGCGACAGCATCAAAGACATCAGATTTTCGATCAGATCCTATGAATGGTCTCAAAATACCTTAAAAAGGCTCTACGCCAAGTTTAAGGTCAAACTGACAACGTTTGATCCTACATCAACCCTCAAGCAGCAAAGTCAAGCCTCTCGGCGGCAAGAACCACCGAGGCCAACACTCATCAAACAGACTTCAAAATGCTTACAAAGGGCTACATGTCAAGTTTAAGGTCATTCGGCAACATTTGGCCAGACTTTGACTCTCAGAAGCCAAATTAGGCTGCCCAGTGGCGAAGCTCCCTCGGACCATGGTTTCCAAATCGGAGCTAATGGATCGTCTCAAAATGACTCCAATAGACCCCGGCCAAAATTCAAGTCAATTGGACATCAGTTGACCGTACATCAAAGCGCGACATCTTCATCGCGACAGAATCAAGTCTATTGGTGACAGGACCCACACGACTTCAAAACTCAGACAAAAGCCTATGGTTGGTCTTATTTATTGTTCAGGAGGCTTCACCTTAAATTTTGGGTCATTCCAACATCGTTTGACCTTGTTTTGGCTTCTGACGACAAATCGGCAACTTTGCGCAACAAAGTCTTTGGTATCCCAGAAATTTATAAACTTTGCACTCCAATATGTAAGGATTCTCGTCAAGTTTTCTACAGGAAAATCAGGCCAAAATGTGTAAAAAATGTCTGGAAAAATACCGAAGAAAAAAGAATCACTGGCGGCGACCATGGGCATGATCGTTGGCCGGTGACCATGGAAATCCGGATTGCCGGATTTCTGCCGAAAGGGCGTTTTTCCGTCCCTTTTCGCATTTCGAGATGTCTGGCCCCTGTGGTTTTCCGAAATTCTGACTTTTGAGGCACCAAATCCGTCGATCTTCATCAACATCACGGGTCCGTCATTAAGAGCATCAAAGCATCATTGATCACTTCGAAATCACCAATCGGCCAACCAAGAAAGCACACTTTCTGCCCAATCAATCTAGAAATCGACAGGACAGATGGCACCGGCCCACTGGTAGCAATCAATGTCTGAAGTTACATGATCATGCAACATCGATCAGCATAAAGATCTATCGGCGATCATCGTAAGAAGAATTCCAAAAGATGCGGCACGGCCAGCGACTCTTCAACTGCCCCGGCGACCACTCAATGCAGTTAATTGACCCATTTTATGGAAACTCAATGCAGTCATTAACTCATTATTTTGGACAGCCCAATCAGAATCAAGGAAAAATGAGTCATTGGTTAGCCATAAACATGGACATAGGACCTCCTCTTGGTCTTCGTCCTCTAAAAATATGATGTTAAGCCGAGCCAAGCGAATCAAGAGCATCCTCTGTTCTCATCTGCATAGATGATGGCGAAGTCCACATATGGCTTGCGACCGTCAATCTGAACGAGTCCCCACAATCTCCTGAGAAGTTAGATACTCCTTTTCTTGCTTTTCATTACAGTTTGTATTTTTCTAAAGTGACATAAAAAATCACAACTCTTGTCTTTCACTATTGATAAGAATTGTAAATCGGCTATAAATGTCTAAAATCCCCTTTCACGGCAAAAACCGCCTTCTACGGCAAAACAAATGAAATTGCCTTTCACGGCATTCAAAACAAAACCATGTCTCTTTTCTTAAATATATGTGCAATGAAAACTAGAAAAAAGTTGATTTCCTTTTCTACTTGCGAAGGTGGATCTCCGGACCACCACTTGTAATTCCAAGTAGAATAGAAAATCTGGCACACCCATACAAAAAAAGATGTTGATGCTCGCCTTCACGTGCCCTCCGGACGCGAAAGGGTCGGACTCGACGGACTCTCACGTCTGCCGACCCCGGTAGCACCGCGAGTAGCGCCGCATTCGAAAGTGGGTCCATCACCTTTACACAAAGAGAGAGAGAGAGAGAGAGAGAGAGAGAGAGAGAGAGGAGAAAAAAGAAAAAGAAGAAGAAGAATCCCATCTCCTCCCCTCGAGTGAGATATTCCAAGGACATGTTTCTTTACTAGAATTCCTGACAAGAATTCTAGATGTTGTGGTTTTTTGGACAAGATGTGACATCATTTCCCTAGTATATGCAAGTCTCATGTTTTTTGCCTAGCATCCTTGAATTCCAGTCACATGAAAGGTCCCAAATGACCTTTGGGAATTCAAGAATTCCACCGATTTCTGCATTTTGGTAGAATTCTTGGATGCTCAAATCCAATGGAGCATCCACGAACCCCACTATGTTTGGAAATTCCCCAAATAGGAACTCCTTGAATTCTAGAAAAGAAAAAGGCCCTAAAGATCTCACTTGAATAGGAGTGAGACCTGTAAGATTGAAGACATGACTCAAAACGTGATTGGGTGCTGAGGTGACAGCACTACTGATGTGGTGTTGCTCGTATTTTTTTATGTGCTCAATTATATAGTTAGACCCACTCCTATTGAATTATATATCTTTATGTGGGCCTCATGATGGAGATTTAAGCATGTGTTACATGATTTCTGTGTAATAGCTACTGCAGGGATCCCGACTCATGGACGGATCGGGCCTTGTAAAAACCAAATTATATAGGGCAACGGGCCACCGCTACTTAAGTGAAATTTGGCCTGACTAATGCAAGAAAATACCACGAGACGTTTGAATTTTATAAGTTAGGCCCTGGTGAAGTAATAATAATTTTTTTTTTGCTGCAGAACTAATTTTTGGTTTGATCGGACAATTTCTTTATCAGCTTAATGTACATGGCCGAGTCTAGATTCTCACGAGTCACAACTGTTGGAAATAGTGGTGGGCCTGATAGGTTTCAAAACTTTTGACCCACTTGATGCAGGGATCAACTATCCAGAAGGCTACCAAAATCAATCCAAGATGTAAACCCTCAATCTCAGCCATCATGATCAGTAACCACAATCTATCTAGAAGATAGAAATATCAACTAACAAGCATCCATAATAATCAACAACATGTAAGGAAGTTGATTATACCTTTGGAGCTCGGTTGTGCTCTAATCGAGGAGTTGCGTCTTTCTTTGATGATGAAACACTTTCACGAATCAAATTAAGATCTCTAACACCTTTTGATCTTCCACGCTATGACCCTTTTTCAGATTCTCTCTTTTCTCAAGAAGATGGGTGGGATCTTCAAGAGAAAACAATAAGGAACTCTAAGGAACTAGAAGAGAACTAGAAGGAGAAGAGGATGTGCAACACTTGCACAAATTAAAGGGCTGGGCGTGAATCACTCTTGGGAGACTAGTAGTGGACGTCCAGCCCCTTTACACCACTCTTTATAGTTTTTGCAAACCTCCACTTACTAATTTCTATTAGAAGTCTCACTTCCATAAAGATTAGCAACTATCTCTTCTTTCTAATTAAAATAGAAGTCTCACTTCCATTAATTAATTAGTAACCTACTATTACCACTATTAGTAGTCTCACTTCAAATAGAAATAGCAACCTTCCTTTTATAATTCAACTAGTATTAGAAACCTTCTAATAATTGGACTAGCGTGGGGACCACTAGGAATTCATTAGAAAGCTGGCTCCAACTAGGACACGCGACCCCACATCTCATGTGAAATCTGGGCCCACAGTCAATTGTAAATAACTCCACTATATAAATGCAATTGAACTCCAGTCTTAGGAAATTACATAAAAGACCTAAACTTCCCTATTTCCACAAGTAGGCCCCTCCATCAATATCCATGGATCAATTGGACCTGTCTTCCAAACTAGATCCCTATTTTATTATCCTTGAGCCCCAATTAATTATAATGATCATAGGTACCTTTCCAATTAACTCTTAATCGGAATGGGTGTACACTTACCAATGATTAAATACATTAATTGGCACAAGGGGATACTAAAGATAGATTCCATCTTGACCAATGAATGTTCGCACGGCTCTACTATCACGTACCCAAATCACCGAGGTGTTGACCTACAATTGGCCTCGCTCATTGGTGACTCAAAGTAAATGAATAGATACAAACTTGAGTTCATTAATGTCTCGGGATTGAGGGCCTATTGCTCGAGAATTATGAGAGCAGACCTTAAAGTAAAGACAGTGTCCATAAGGTGTAAGACCCCGACCCCCAGTTCTTCTGTTTAGTATTGTTTTAATTGTGGCTTAGCTTTTTAAGCAAGATTAGAGTCGGTTTGACTTTATCTTTGAGTCTGACTAGATTTTTCACAGCCTTGGAGATTTGAGGACCGTTGATCTTGGTTTGACCCGGTCCATATGATTTGTATTTTTATGAGAAATTATTCTTATTTTGGAAAATTACAATTTTTACTCCTTTTGACTCATTTTATGAAGTTTAACAACTTTCATGTTTTGACCATTTTGATTTGATGATCAGAAAATACATTTTTCGAGAAAAAGGGCAAAATTGACTTTTCACACTAAATCTGTCCATAAATTTTGAAAATTTCAGAAATTGGGGAAAATATACTTTTTGGAAAGTAAATATTTCGTTGATCGATTTTATCTTCTTCGTCGATCTGATTCGGGACCCACAAATGTTAGTTTCAACCCTTTGTTATGTTGGGGCCCATGGGGCCCAGCCCACTTAACCCTTTATAAAATCACAATGGGTTCTTCTCCTTCCCCATTCTTCATTTTCCTGCAACAAGAGGGGAGCCTAGGGTTTTCTCTTAGCACTTTCTCTCTCCTCTTTGAAACCCCTCATCTTGGGTGCTAAGTGAGGGAATGATCTTCCCATATTCTTCCCCACCTTCCAAGCTTTCCAAAGATGCATTTTTCTAAAGATTTGAGCTAGGAGAGACCACTTTTCCAAGCCCTTCTTCTTTGTTTGAATCACCAAAGGTTAGCTATGGCATTTCTTTCTTTAGATCTTTGTTTTTCAAACCATTTGGAGTATTTTTTTCATACATGTAAGGGTTTTCATTGAGATTTGCAAAAGATTGATTTTCAAGGGTTTTCTCTTGGATATTTTTGGGGCTTTTGTAGATTTGGGGCTTTGCTATTAGAGAGGTGCTCTTGGAGTGGTTTGCCCCTATTCTTGACTTGAGGCAAGTAGAATATTTAGCTAATGTGATGATTTTTATTTAATATGAATGATTTCATGAATTTCCTATCCTATCTTATGTTTCCCTTATGGTATATGGTTTTATCTTTGAAATGTTTAAGCAATGGTTTGTGTTTAATCTTCTTTAAATTATTGTTTAGTATTAAATCTTGGTTTTGTCCTTCAACTAATCATCTTTGGATCAGCTATTTATATTTCGGATTGTTAGTAATTTGATGAATGAAATGGTTATGTCCATATTTGATTTTTGGAATTTGAAGGAATGATGTAGTGTATGGTTGTTTTAATGGATTTGATGTGGCAAGGAGAAGCCCAAATTGTATTATATTTGATGTAGAAGAAGTGGGAGGGAAAGAAAAATCAATTGAGAGGAAGAAGTGTAGCAAATAGGGGAGAAAAACTCCCCTGCACGGGCTGGACAACAGGCCAGCTCGCCATAGTGAGCCAGCCTACTGCCTGGCGAGTTCCAGGCAGAAGCCCAGCTCGCTATAGCGAGCCAGGCTTCTGTGAGGGCCTGTTTCAGCCCTCTTTCGGCCTCCCTTTTCTTCTTATTTGAAGCCCATTGGACCTCTAATGATGTATGGAAGCCCATGAAAGATTTGGGTAAATTGTGATACTTGGAAAATTGTGAAATGGAATGAGAACAATGAGAGAATGAGTATATGTGGAATTTACCTTGGAAACTTTCAATCTCAATGCGCACACTATCATTTTAAATGTTGTGGAATTTTCATTGGCATCAAACATGTTCTTTTATTAATTAATGTTTAAAAGGTTAAGTGTGTATTGAGATAGCCTCTTGGTAAGTCATTAAGTCATTCTACACTATTCCATTTCCATTTCAAGTCAGAAAATGTATATGTGTTCTCGGGAAATTATTTTGAAAGGATTTAAGTGATTTATCACATTTGAATAGCATCGGTGATTTGATATAGAATCATGTGGTTTTCCATGTTCGAAAGGATTGATCGTATGATTCTTGTACAAATTACTTTAATGAGTATTTGAGTGGTTTACAATGGAAATTCGTATGTTTTCTATAAATTGATTTGGAAGGAGATTTGAGTGGTTCGCCATGTTCGGAAATATATTGATAAAACTATTATTTTGATAATAAAACCTCGAGGCAAGATGGGGCCAGAATTTTGTAGTGTGAGCCCGTGAGCCAAAGGGACTATTATTTTGAGAATAAAACCTCGAGGCAAGATGGGGCCAGAGCTTTGTAGTGTGAGCCCATGAGCCAAAGGAATTATTATGATTTGATTTTTATCGGTTCGGGTTTTGAAAACTAAAGGCACCACTAGGCTTAGGTCACCTTGTCGGGCTGATCACCCGGCTTGGGATCTTTAATTTGTCTACTAGCTGCAGCTTGGATTCTGTCTGTACCGACCATGGCAACGGTTTTGATCTGCCAGTCCCACTTGTATGTGGCTACGATTCTGATTCTTTATCCGGTCCCACGCGTAGTGGCTATTGTTCTGTCTGCTCTTGTTACTTCGGTAATAGGAGAATATAGCTATGTGTGGTTTGCCAATGTTTTTATCGAATGCCATTGATTTATTTTGAACGTCATCGAATTATTAATTGATTAGTGTTTTATTCGATTTCCATTGATTTATTCGTTTATCATTATTCTATTCATTTACATTTTTAATGATCCATAAAGTGTTTACTTGACTACATTGGTTATTCATATATGCCCAACTTTAAATATATCAGATTTGATTTTATATGGTTTTTTTATATATGTTCATCATCCTATTACTTGTTTATTTGCTTGCTAGACCGTCGTGTCTGACCTTGTTTGTTTGGTGCCAGATTTCTCTCCTTCTGCTTTTAGGTGTTTGATTGGAGGAGGCGGTTGAGCCGCCGGTCTGACGCGAGAGGCTGCCTTTGATGTCATATAGATGTCAAGTTGGCACCAGAGTTCGAAATATCATTTGGGGTAGCATTTTATTTAGTTGTTTATTTTTGTATGGCTTTGTTAGCCTTTTTCATGAGATTTGTAATTAAGACACTTGTTAATTGTAATTTGAATATGTGAGAAATAAATAGTCCTGTTACTACCAGCTCAGTATTCTTTGAATTATGATTTGTGTCGATCTGCTTATATGATGGCTTGATGATATTGGTCGAGTGCGACACGAAATTCGATGGCCACGGACTCCGGGTCGCAACACCATGATTAGCTTCCACGAAAATTTGTTCAGTTTGTGTGGAATTTTATCATCCTGATTCACCCGGATCTTGGGAAATACAACAAAAATTTTAATTATTCCCAAAATCTCGCACCCCGAGGTCAGATCACTGCAGGGCCCGGTTTCGGGGTGTGACAGGTTTGGTATCAGAGCTGGTTAGTTTCTAGGAAATAAAATACTCTAGAGACATTAAGACATGTGGCGAGGATTCGTTAGATTGTGTCGATTTATTTTCTCTTGTCTTTGTTCCTTTGAATTTAAGTCTGCTTTTCTTTTAGTTCGGAAGACTTTGCTTGTCTTTTCTTTTAGTTCTTGTTGCTAGGGGATTTGGATGACCAAATTTCCTCTTTAGTGGTGGAGAATTTAAAGTCTCCATACTCTTATTCAGTGTCTTTTGTCTGTGTTTGTGTTGGAGACCGAGAACATTGTGGATTCAGTATGTTGTTTTCGGAGAATATCAGCAGACTTTCAGCCTTCAGCATCTCCATTATGGTTAATGAGAGAAGACATGTGCATTTGCCAGCCAAAGTAGAACTTGAGCAGTATTTGAAGATCCCCTCTCAGCTAATCGAAGATCATCATGCAGCGTACCAAGGTAAGTGAATGTGGATTTTGGGTGAACTCAGACCATCTTTCCAAGATGAAGGACTGCAAGAGGCATATTAGCTGTCGATTTTACGAAGGGAGAAGTGATTCTTAGTTAGTAAGGTTGGAAGTTGGTGCCAGATACTCAGGGATTTCCCGGATTTAACGAGCCTTGTCATAGTTTTGGCTGAGAATTTTCATGACTTGCAGCTTAGCCAGTGTAGTTGATTCAGCAGGAATACCAAGTGGATGGTTAGTTGTAGTCGATATAATTTTCGGCAGCAGAGGAAACCTTGTGGATTTTACTGACTTACAGGATAATGGATTGGACAACGTGTGATGCAAATGAACCAACTGATTGGGATGTATGCTACTGGATTTATGTTTCTTCTTTAAGGCTTATTTTTGAAATAAATTATGTCATTCTACTTTTTTCATGAGTCACATGATTTTGTTTTCATAAGGTTTTGTGTTTCGGATTTTTGTTTAACTTCTACAATATTTTTATGAACAAATGAGTTCAGATTTCAATAAGGTTTAGTGTTTAATTAACACTCAGATTTCAACAAAGTTTAATGTATAGTCATACTATATGAATTTGATTTATTTTTGAAATCTTGATTTGAAATTGTTGAGTGTTTCAATGATTTGTTTGGTTATGAAAACATGAATTTCAAAATGGATGATGTTAGTTCATACTCAAACCTTGATAAACTTTATTTATTAAGCTTTATTTGACAATTTGGAGGCTCGGTTTCTACTTTGTTTTAAAATGATGAAATTCAGCTAAGTAATTGTTTTAGTCATTATGTTTAAAATTTTAAGATCTGTTTTGCATTGAATGGAATGAGTTGTAATAGCTTATGGTTGGAGTTTGGAGGTGTATGAATTGAAGGGTTGACAGATGTCAGGAGGTGTATTGGTTCAGTTGGAAACAAATTTGTATTTTGGAGGTAGTGAGCAGAACTTAAGACATAATATTCAGATGAGGCTATGGCAATTGTTCTTACAGGAAAGGTAGGGTATAGGGCAGAAACAGAAGATTGAGCAGACTCCAGATTATGGAAAATTTCAGTCAAGCACCATTCAAGAAAATGACTCTACCCACACTTTTACAAGGATTTAGTTAATTGGTGAACCTTAGAGGACAAACTAAAAGTGGTGGAATTACTTCGAGATTTGGATTGGAAGTTTCAGTTTATCAGGGAATGATGCCAGCTTGGCAGGTTTATTTTGTTGATGACATAGTATCAAGCAGAAGATCAAGAGCAGCAAGCAGATAGAATCAAATGTGGGCAAGAATTCTGAGTACAGCACAGAAAGATTGGAATATGGAGTTGTGAACACAGATTGGATTTCCAAGGTCGGATTTACATGTCAAGGGTAGAAGACTAGAAGAGTGAAATCTGAAGAGGCAAGCCATGCGAAGTTTTGACACAGAACAGCTCAGCAGGTTATAGCAGTTTAACATCTGGTTTATAGCAGTGTGACATCTGGGTTGTAGCAGACCAAGTCAGAGACAGGAGGCCTATAGGATTTGGAATTTGTGATTAGATATTCTTGGAGACCAGAAGCTGGTGATGCATTCGAGGGGCCAACAGATTTCTAAGTCACTCACTTCGAAGTTAACGTGCTGACATGAGACGCTTGCGTTGATAGCTTTGATGGAGATGATAGATTATTTCAGGATTCCGAGTCACAGTGGATGAAGAGACTAGCACTTGGTAGGATTTCAATTTCACTAATTCCTTGAAGACAAGATCGGATAGAAGAGTTTCAAGCCAGAATCTGAATGGTACAGTATAAGTAGGTATATGGAATTTCAGAAATTTTCAAAGTAGAGATTATTTTAGAGAAAGCATGTCTACGATCACATCTTCGTACAAGAGTCAGGGACACCGTGTACAGTTTTGAAGGGGCTTAAGGCACAGAATTCCGAAGTGATAGAAAGAGACAGAACTTGCAGTTTCTTGGACCGATGGTGACTGACAAGGCAAGTAAAAGGAAATGATCCAGTACAGGAACGACAGATGACACCAAAGATGAGTAGAGGAATTGTTGAACACTAGTTTGGTCAGAGGAGTATGTTTTTTAGCAGATATGTGGAACAGTGTGAAGCCTTCAACCGAATCAGAATGTTGTTTGCAGGCGCATCTCAACGTCAGGTTTGATCAGATGGTATCTCAGTTGCCGAGGTGCAGCGAGGGTGTCAGTGTTTTCTTTAGTCGTTTTGGGTTCTTGATTTTTATTTGGTTTAGACCATTTGGAGGACCAAATGGGTTCTAAAGGGGGGAGGATGTAAGACCCCGACCCCCAGTTCTTCTGTTTAGTATTGTTTTAATTGTGGTTTAGCTTTTTAAGCAAGATTAGAGTCGGTTTGACTTTATCTTTGAGTCTGACTAGATTTTTCACAGCCTTGGAGATTTGAGGACCGTTGATCTTGGTTTGACCCGGTCCATATGATTTGTATTTTTATGAGAAATTATTCTTATTTTGGAAAATTACAATTTTTACTCCTTTTGACTCATTTTATGAAGTTTAACAACTTTCATGTTTTGACCATTTTGATTTGATGATCAGAAAATACTTTTTTCGAGAAAAAGGGCAAAATTGACTTTTCACACTAAATCTGTCCATAAATTTTGAGAATTTCAGAAATTGGGGAAAATATACTTTTTGGAAAGTAAATATTTCGTTGATCGATTTTATCTTCTTCGTCGATCTCATTCGGGACCCACAAATGTTAGTTTCAACCCTTTGTTATGTTGGGGCCCATGGGGCCCAGCCCACTTAACCCTTTATAAAATCACAATGGGTTCTTCTCCTTCCCCATTCTTCATTTTCCTGCAACAAGAGGGGAGCCTAGGGTTTTCTCTTAGCACTTTCTCTCTCCTCTTTGAAACCCCTCATCTTGGGTGCTAAGTGAGGGAATGATCTTCCCATATTCTTCCCCACCTTCCAAGCTTTCCAAAGATGCATTTTTCTAAAGATTTGAGCTAGGAGAGACCACTTTTCCAAGCCCTTCTTCTTTGTTTGAATCACCAAAGGTTAGCTATGGCATTTCTTTCTTTAGATCTTTGTTTTTCAAACCATTTGGAGTATTTTTTTCATACATGTAAGGGTTTTCATTGAGATTTGCAAAAGATTGATTTTCAAGGGTTTTCTCTTGGATATTTTTGGGGCTTTTGTAGATTTGGGGCTTTGCTATTAGAGAGGTGCTCTTGGAGTGGTTTGCCCCTATTCTTGACTTGAGGCAAGTAGAATATTTAGCTAATGTGATGATTTTTATTTAATATGAATGATTTCATGAATTTCCTATCCTATCTTATGTTTCCCTTATGGTATATGGTTTTATCTTTGAAATGTTTAAGCAATGGTTTGTGTTTAATCTTCTTTAAATTATTGTTTAGTATTAAATCTTGGTTTTGTCCTTCAACTAATCATCTTTGGATCAGCTATTTATATTTCGGATTGTTAGTAATTTGATGAATGAAATGGTTATGTCCATATTTGATTTTTGGAATTTGAAGGAATGATGTAGTGTATGGTTGTTTTAATGGATTTGATGTGGCAAGGAGAAGCCCAAATTGTATTATATTTGATGTAGAAGAAGTGGGAGGGAAAGAAAAATCAATTGAGAGGAAGAAGTGTAGCAAATAGGGGAGAAAAACTCCCCTGCACGGGCTGGACAACAGGCCAGCTCGCTATAGTGAGCCAGCCTACTGCCTGGCGAGTTCCACGCAGAAGCCCAGCTCGCTATAGCGAGCCAGGCTTCTGTGAGGGCCTGTTTCAGCCCTCTTTCGGCCTCCCTTTTCTTCTTATTTGAAGCCCATTGGACCTCTAATGATGTATGGAAGCCCATGAAAGATTTGGGTAAATTGTGATACTTGGAAAATTGTGAAATGGAATGAGAACAATGAGAGAATGAGTATATGTGGAATTTACCTGGGAAGCTTTCAATCTCAATGCACACTCTATCATTTTAAATGTTGTGGAATTTTCATTGGCATCAAACATGTTCTTTTATTAATTAATGTTTAAAAGGTTAAGTGTCTATTGAGATAGCCTCTTGGTAAGTCATCAAGTCATTCTACACTATTCCATTTCCATTTCAAGTCAGAAAATGTATATGTGTTCTCGGCAAATTATTTTGAAAGGATTTAAGTGATTTATCACATTTGAATAGCATCGGTGATTTGATATAGAATCATGGGTTTTCCATGTTCGAAAGGATTGATCGTATGATTCTTGTACAAATTACTTTGATGAGCATTTGAGTGGTTTACCATGGAAATTCGTATGTTTTCTATGAATCGATTTGGAAGGAGATTTGAGTGGTTCGCCATGTTCGGAAATATATCGATAAAACTATTATTTTGAAAATAAAACCTCGAGGCAAGATAGGGCCAGAATTTTGTAGTGCGAGCCCGTGAGCCAAAGGGACTATTATTTTGAGAATAAAACCTTGAGGCAAGATGGGGCCAGAGCTTTGTAGTGTGAGCCCATGAGCCAAAGGAATTATTATGATTTAATTTTTATCGGTTCGGGCTTTGAAAACTAAAGGCACCACTAGGCTTAGGTCACCTTGTCGGGCTGATCACCCGGCTTGGGATCTTTAATTTGTCTACCAGCTGTAGCTTGAATTCTGTCTGTACCGACCATAGCAACGATTTTGATTTGCCAGTCCCACTTGTATGTGGCTACGGTTCTGATTCTTTATCCGGTCCCACGCGTAGTGGCTACTGTTCTGTCTGCTCTTGTTACTTCGGTAATAGGAGAATATAGCTATGTGTGGTTTGCCAATGTTTTTATCGAATGCCATTGATTTATTTTGAACGTCATCGAATTATTAATTGATTAGTGTTTTATTCGATTTCCATTGATTTATTCATTTATCATTATTCTATTCATTTACATTTTTAATGATCCATAAAGTGTTTACTTGACTACATTGGTTATTCATATATGCCCAACTTTAAATATATCAGATTTGATTTTATATGGTTTTTTTTTATATATGTTCCTCATCCTACTACTTATTTATTTGCTTGCCATACCGTCGTGTCTGACCCTGTTTGTTTGGTCCCAGATTTCTCTCCTTCTGCTTTTAGGTGTTTGATCGGAGGAGGCGGTTGAGCCGCCGGTCTGACGCGAGAGGCTGCCTTTGATGTCATATAGATGTCAAGTTGGCATCGGAGTTCGAAATATCATTTGGGGTAGCATTTTATTTAGTTGTTTATTTTTGTATGGCTTTGTTAGCCTTTTTCATGGGATTTGTAATTAAGACACTTGTTAATTGTAATTTGAATATGTGGGAAATAAATAGTCCCATTACTACCAGCTCAGTATTCTTTAAAATTATGATTTGTGCCAGTCTGCTTATATGATGGCTTGATGATATTGGTCGAGTGCGACGCGGAATTCGATGGCCACGGACTCCGGGTCGCAACACCATGATTAGCTTCCACGAAAATATATTCAGTTTGTGTGGAATTTTATCATCCTCATTCACGTGGATCTTGGGAAATACAACAAAAATTTTAATTAATCCCAAAATTTCGCACCCTGCAGTTGGATCACTGCAGGGCCCGATTTCGGGGTGTGACATAAGGTTCTTCTCATGGTCCTTTAATATATGCAATATACCAGCACTATGATCCAAAATCTTCCATTTTGATGATCGAGATAGATGACACTATCTTATAGTGATCCAAGTGCTGCAACCTTATCAGTATTAGATGTCCAGTCCCATCACTGGTTGTAAAGATATTCAAGTATAATATTTGTCATACATGTCTCCTGTATGTAGATCTCATCCATACACATGTATTACATCTAGTATACTTATGGACTCCGGTTCATCTCATGAACCATCATGTCATTCGTATTGGTTATGTGCAACTATATAATTAAACACCATTCATCTCATGAAATGGAAAGCATAAATAGTATTGATAAATAACGAATTTAATCAATTTATTACATCATATACTGGATTGAGACTATAAAACTAACAATCTCTCACTTGGGCTCTGTTGGATATCGCGATCACTGAGAGGGGGGGTGAATCAGTGATTTCTAAAAACAGGTCCAATTCAACAACAAAACAAGTCAAACCACACAATGACACCAGATTTAACGTGGTTCACCGAAAGGCTACGTCCACGGTTCAAAGACTGTCCGAACACCAATCCGGGAGAGATCTGAATCTATTTAGTCGCACCAACGACAAAGAGCACCAACCCTTAGTTTCAGATAGCAACAACTATCTAGGAAGCACCGACTCCCCTTACAATTTATCTGCACCCACAGATAGGATCACCAAACCCCAAACACCAAGCACCAACTTGATGTATAAAAAGAATAGAAGATTAACTCTGTCTACAGCCCTTCCCCTCTACAATTCTCTCTCTCTCAATCCCTTACAAATTGAAATTAAAGCATAAACAGAGAGACACTTATCTTATGGACGAAATATCATCTTCAAGAGCACATCCTGGTCCACACTTGCTGTAGAAAGATGCAACACAACAGCACACGGCAACAACACTCTATTCTCTCCAAAACTCTCTCTCTTTTCTCTTCTCTTCTTTCTCTCTTTTGGTGTATCTTTAGAACGACCCATACATGCCTTTTTATAGGTTATGATAACCCTTAAATGTATTTAAAACAGGCTACAATTCGTTTAGAAAGAGTCCCAAACAAATTAGATAAGAGTGTTGAATTTTCGTGCAAGACTTCTGTTTCTGCGCAACTCTGGTTCCCGTGCTCGGTCGACATCCTGCCTTGCTCGGTCGACATCATACATTGTCTGGAATTAGTCAATTATCGCGCTCGGTCGACATCATGCCTTGCTCGGTCGACATCATACACTGCGCGGTCGACATCCTGGGATGCCCGGTCGACCGAAGACACACTGTGTCACGAAAATAACTGAGAGGTGCCTGAATCTGTTTCTGCATGTTTCTTCTTGCTCGGTCGACCGCATGGGTTGCCCGGTCGACCGCATGCTCTGCTTCAGGAATTCTGAATTCCTGACTGTTTCAATTCTGTTTCTTCTTTTCAGCTCTTTCAACACTAGCCTTTTAACATCTCGTTTGTGACAATGTGTTGACAAGAATTCCAACTCAAAACAATACTTGAGATGCTAATTTCTTCAAGACTTCTCAAGTCATCTCAAATTCCAACAATCTCCCCCTTTGGAATTGTTGGCAACACTATTGGAACTTCAACACTCACTTGGAATCAATTCTGAAATTCTGAAATATCAACCATGCACTGTTAACAATCTCCCCCTAGCTTTCATAGCATAACATCTCTCCTTGCTATCATAGCATAACATCTCTCCCCCTTTGACAACAAGTCCAAAGGGACCAAACCGAGGAGCGAATAGGATATTCAATGAATGCATTGCTCCCCCTTTCAAGCACAACTCCTACGGTTTAGGAGAGTGAGTAACTCCTAACTTTTTCCGGAGATACTCGAAGACTTCCTTTGGCAGAGGTTTCGTGAAAATATCAGCCACTTGCTCAGTTGTTGGAACATATTCCAACTTGACCTCTCCATCAGCAACTTTATCTTTAAGAAAATGATAACGAATTGCTACATGCTTTGTTCGAGAGTGCTGAACAGGATTCTTAGATATATGAATTGCACTCGTGTTGTCACATAGGATCGGCGTAGGATCCGTTGTAGGAACTCCTAGATTAGAGAGCATTTGCCGCATCCATAACACTTGCGTACAACAAGTTGCCGCTGCAATATATTCCGCTTCCGCTGTCGAAAGGGATACTGAGTCTTGCTTCTTACTATGCCAAGCAACTAATCTTTCTCCAAGATAAAATGCGCCGCCGCTAGTACTCTTGCGATCATCTACGCATCCAGCCCAATCGGCATCAGAATATGCAACAAGAGTGAAGGATTTGCCTTTGGGATACCAGATACCAAGCTCCATAGTACCTTTCAGATATCGAAAGATTCTTTTCACTGCTGTAAGGTGCGTTTCAGTTGGTGCTGCTTGAAAACGTGCAACCATACATACTGCTTGTAGAAGATCTGGTCTTGTAGCAGTTAAGTAGAGCAAGCTTCCTATTATAGAGCGATAGGTGGTATGATCAACGGACGAGGCCTTATCATCTTTGCTAAGCTTCGTGTTCGTTGACATTGGTGTGCTCATTGGCTTGCTGTCTTCCATATTGAACCGTTTCAGCATTTCCTTAATGTACTTCATTTGTGATATGAAGATGCCATGTTTCAGCTGCTGCACTTGTAAACCAAGAAAGAACTTTAGTTCTCCAAGCATTGACATCTCAAATTCTTTCTTCATCTCTTCAGCAAAATTCCTGCACATCTCCTCATCATTGCCACCAAAGATTATGTCATCAACATAAACAATGACAACCAGCTGTTTGCTTAACTCAGTTTTGACATACAGATTGCTATCAACCATTCCTTTTCCAAAACCGATCTTGCGGAGATAGAGATCCAGCCTTGCATACCATGCCCTTGGCGCTTGTTTCAGTCCATAAAGAGCCTTTTTCAACTTGCACACTAGATCTGAATTTTTGCTGATGAGAAAACCATCAGGTTGCTCAATGTAGACCTCTTCTTCAAGTAAACCATTCAAGAAAGCTGACTTTACGTCCATCTGAAATACCTTGAAGGTTTTGTATGCTGCCAATGCAAGAAACATACGAATAGCTTCCAGACGAGCCACCGGTGCAAAGGTCTCTTCAAAATCTATGCCTTCAACTTGAGCATAGCCTTTACAAACCAACCTTGCTTTGTTTCTAATGACTTGACCATCTTCATTCAGCTTATTCCGAAAGACCCATTTGGTACCAATAACATTCTTATCAGTAGGTCTAGGAACAAGTTCCCATGTGGAGTTCTTCTCAATTTGCTCCAACTCCTCATGCATAGATTTCAACCAACTTTCATCGAGACTGGCTTCAGCCACAGTCTTGGATTCAATGGTGGACACAAGTGAGTAATTGCTAACTACACTTTGTCTAGTTTGAACGCCTGCCTTAGGATCTCCAATGATTTGATCCTTAGGGTGTTGCTCTACCCAAGTGCTGTGCTTCTTAGATGTAATATCTTCTGAGTCATCCTTTGATTTCTCAGAATCATTAGATTCAGCCATCTCATCATCAATCTCACTCGAGTCCTCATAAACTGGACTGTCATTATGAGTTGCATTCTTTGGTTCAATATTCTCATCTATTCTCACATCAGCACTTTCTATGATTTTTCTGGTTCTTTTGTTAAGACACCTATATGCCTTGCTAGTAGAGGAGTAACCCAGAAATATACCTTCGTCAGCTCTTTCTTCAAATTTGCCCGGATTTTGTTCGAGCCGCTTGATGTAACACTTGCTGCCGAAGACTCTAAAGTGCTTGACTGTTGCTTTTCGCCCAAACCATAGCTCATAGGGAGTTTTGACTTCATGTGGCCTGATCAAGCATCGATTTTGAATGTATACAGCCGTATGAATTGCCTCTTTCCAATACTTGTCAGCCATCTTGCTTTCACTTAGCATCGTACGAGCCATCTCTTGTACGGTGCGATTCTTTCGTTCCACAACTCCATTTTGATGTGGAGTTCTAGGGACTGAGTACTGTCTTTGAATGCCATGATGTTCACAATATTTAGTGAACTCTTCAGATGTGAACTCGCCTCCACGATCAGACCTTAAAATCTTGATACGTTTTTCCAATTGATTTTCAACCTGTGCTTTAAACACTTTAAAACGATCAAGTGCTTGATGCTTATGCTTAAGAAACAATACCCATGTCATACGAGTATAATCATCAATGCATAACATGAAATACTTATCTCCATTGGTGCTTTGAGTTCGCATCGGTCCACAGAGATCAGTGTGCACTAGCTCAAGAGGTTTCTTGGAATGATGCTCCTTTGACTTGAACATAACCCTCGTTTGCTTTCCCTCTTGGTAAGAGTCGCAAATGGGATTGGAAGGCTTTTCAACTATAGACATGCCTCTTACAGCCTTTGAATTGCAAATCTTTGACATGTTATCAAAGCTTAGATGCCCAAGGCATTTGTGCCACAACCAACTTTCCTCTGTCCGACTCATCAAGCAGGTCTTTTCAGCTCCATCTGACAATGTATAGAGATTTCCAGCAGTTCTTGATCCAGTTGCCACTGTTTTGCCGTTGCTACTCTTCTTGATGGCAAACCCATTCTTTGTGAAGATAACTTCGTGACCCTTGTCACAGATCTGGCTCACACTAAGCAGGTTGTGTCTCAATCCAGACACATATAAGACTTCTTCCGATCTGATCTTGTTTGCCATAAGCTGAATAACACCTTTTCCGCAGATTTTGGCACCATCATTGTTGCCAAACTTCACTGAACCGCCTTCATAGTGTTGTAATTTGATGAATTTCTCTTTATCACCAGTCATATGGCTTGAACAACCACTATCAAGGACCCATGGTGCTGCCTTCTTTTGTGCATTGAATGCCATTTGCACAATGAGAGATTCTTTGGGACTTTCTGCACTTTGCTTTGCTCTCCAAGCCTTGACTAACTTGGGTTTCTTTTCAACCTGAAATTTGTTAGCAATAGGCAACCTACAATCCCTAGCCAAGTGTCCATAATTATGACATATATAGCACTCAATTTTGTGGCTGTTTAGGATTGAAAAAGGGTTCCTAGTCACAAGTGGGCTGTTTCTTACATAGAATCTACAATCAGCTCTTTTATGTCCAAACTTATTACAATGAAAGCAATAACCATAGAATTTGTATCTTCTCTGTGGCTGGTTAGTCTTCATTACCTTTCTAACAGGAATAGACTCCTTTCTAGGTTGAGTGGGCTTCATAGAGTTAGAAGGTGCAGTGACTTGCTTCACAAACTCTTTCTTTTCAGGAGGTGCAATCTTAGAGGATTCACCTTTCTCAAATCCTAGACCAAATCTGAAGTGGGCAGGTCTTTGAACTTTCAGTAGTTCATCGAGTTTCATAGTCCCTTCAATCGCTTGGAGCGCTTTGAGTTTTTTGCTATTTTCCAGATTTTCAGCCTTTGCTCTAGCGATCTCAGTTTCAAGTTTCATAGCCTCTTCCTTTTTGATACTTATTTGGTTTTCAAGGACTTCTACCATTCTTTTATATTCTTCTACTTGAGTTTTCAAAGCAATAATAGAACTTTCAGATTCATGGAGAAGTTTCAGATTTTTCTTACTTGATTTGCGTTCCATGCTAAGCTCCTCAAGTGCGGCTATGAGTTCCTCTTCAAGATTGACTTCAGCCTCCTCATCCTCTTCCGGATCTAGCTCTTCTTCTTCTTCAACAGTGACCATGAAGAGAGCTTCGGTTGATTCATCATCGTCTGAAGATTCAGACGTGCTGTCACCTTGTTGACATAGAAAGTTTTTAGCTTTGCCCCTTTTTCTGAAATTTCTCTTTCCTTTACTCTTTTCAGCATAAGAGTCATTATCATTGTCTTCTTTTAGCGGACATTTTGCAGCAAAGTGACCAATACCTCCACAATTGAAGCATTTAAAGGGTAGCTTCCCTTTGTACTTGCCATTGCTTCCTTTCTTCAACTTTCTAACAAATTGAGCCTCAAGCTCATCATCATCAGAATCAACATCATGACCAGCAGTCTCTTTGCCTTTTCTGAACTTTGAAGGCCGCTTCTTTATCAGATGAAGACGTCTTTCCTATGCGCATCTCATAGGCAATTAGAGAACCATGTAATTCATCCATGGAAAATGCATTCAGATCTTTGGCTTCTTCGATGGCTGAGACTTTTGAATCAAACCGGGGAAGAAGAGATCTTAGAACCTTTTTGACGATGACCGGCTCTTTAATCTCCTCCCCTAGTCCACGAATGTCATTCGTGACTTCATTCACTCGTTGCATATACGAGTCAACATTCTCGCTTTCCTCCATGCGAAGAGACTCGAATTGAGAGCGATGAGTTTGCAATTTGGCTTCTTTAATCTTCTCATCACCTTCATGTATGCTTTGCAACTTGTCCCATATTTCCTTGGCTGTTTTGCACGCAATTACTTTGACAAGCTCGCTGTCCACAAGGCCACTAAAGAGTGCATTCTGCGCCTTGGAGTCGTTGTCTGCCAACTTCTTCGATGCAGTATCATTGGGTACGGTGGCAGCATTGTAACCGGCTCTGACAGCCTCCCAAACATCATAGCCAAGAGATTTGATGAAGGCTTGCATCCTAATCTTCCAAAAAGAGTAATTAGAACCATCAAACAGAGGTGCTTTCATATTCCCTGTATTGACTGCCATGTGATTTGACAAGAGATCACCCTTAGCGTATTAAACTGATCAAGGGAACCTTGCTCTGATACCAATTGTTGGATATCGCGATCACTGAGAGGGGGGGGGGTGAATCAGTGATTTCTAAAAACAGGTCCAATTCAACAACAAAACAAGTCAAACCACACAATGACACCAGATTTAACGTGGTTCACCGAAAGGCTACGTCCACGGTTCAAAGACTGTCCGAACACCAATCCGGGACAGATCTGAATCTATTTAGTCGCACCAATGACAAAGAGCACCAACCCTTAGTTTCAGATAGCACCAACTATCTAGGAAGCACCGACTCCCCTTACAATTTATCTGCACCCACAGATAGGATCACCAAACCCCAAACACCAAGCACCAACTTGATGTATAAACAGAATAGAAGATTAACTCTGTCTACAGCCCTTCCCCTCTACAATTCTCTCTCTCTCAATCCCTTACAAATTGAAATTAAAGCATAAACAGAGAGACACTTATCTTATGGACGAAATATCATCTTCAAGAGCACATCCTCGTCCACACTTGCTATAGAAAGATGCAGCACAACAGCACACAGCAACAGCACTCTATTCTCTCCAAAACTCTCTCTCTTTTCTCTTCTCTTCTTTCTCTCTTTTGGTGTATCTTTAGAACGACCCATACATGCCTTGTTAAGGTTATGATAACCCTTATTGTAATTTAAAACAGGCTACAATTCGTTTAGAAAGAGTCCCAAACAAATTAGATAAGAGTTGCTGAATTTTCAGTGCAAGACTCTGTTTTCTGCGCAACTCTGGTTTCCCGTGCTCGGTCGACATCCCTGCCTTGCTCGGTCGACATCATACATTGTCTGGAATTAGTCAATTATCACGCTCGGTCGACATCATGCCTTGCTCGGTCGACATCATACAACTGCGCGGTCGACATCCTGGGATGCCCGGTCGACCGAAGACACACTGTGTCACGAAAATAACTGAGAGGTGCCTGAATCTGTTTCTGCAGGTTTCTTCTTGCTCGGTCGACCGCATGGGTTGCCCGGTCGACCGCATGCTCTGCTTCAGGAATTCTGAATTCCTGACTGTTTCAATTCTGTTTCTTCTTTTCAGCTCTTTCAACACTAGCCTTTTAACATCTCGTTTGTGACAATGTGTTGACAAGAATTCCAACTCAAAACAATACTTGAGATGCTAATTTCTTCAAGACTTCTCAAGTCATCTCAAATTCCAACAATCTCCCCCTTTGGAATTGTTGGCAACACTATTGGAACTTCAACACTCACTTGGAATCAATTCTGAAATTCTGAAATATCAACCATGCACTGTTAACAATCTCCCCTAGCTTTCATAGCATAACATCTCTCCTTGCTATCATAGCATAACATCTCTCCCCCTTTGACAACAAGTCCAAAGGGACCAAACCGAGGAGCGAATAGGATATTCAATGAATGCATTGCTCCCCCTTTCAAGCACAACTCCTACGGTTTAGGAGAGTGAGTAACTCCTAACTTTTTCCGGAGATACTCGAAGACTTCCTTTGGCAGAGGTTTCGTGAAAATATCAGCCACTTGCTCAGTTGTTGGAACATATTCCAACTTGACCTCTCCATCAGCAACTTTATCTTTAAGAAAATGATAACGAATTGCTACATGCTTTGTTCGAGAGTGCTGAACAGGATTCTTAGATATATGAATTGCACTCGTGTTGTCACATAGGATCGGCGTAGGATCCGTTGTAGGAACTCCTAGATTAGAGAGCATTTGCCGCATCCATAACACTTGCGTACAACAAGTTGCCGCTGCAATATATTCCGCTTCCGCTGTCGAAAGGGATACTGAGTCTTGCTTCTTACTATGCCAAGCAACTAATCTTTCTCCAAGATAAAATGCGCCGCCGCTAGTACTCTTGCGATCATCTACGCATCCAGCCCAATCGGCATCAGAATATGCAACAAGAGTGAAGGATTTGCCTTTGGGATACCAGATACCAAGCTCCATAGTACCTTTCAGATATCGAAAGATTCTTTTCACTGCTGTAAGGTGCGTTTCAGTTGGTGCTGCTTGAAAACGTGCAACCATACATACTGCTTGTAGAAGATCTGGTCTTGTAGCAGTTAAGTAGAGCAAGCTTCCTATCATAGAGCGATAGGTGGTATGATCAACGGACGAGGCCTTATCATCTTTGCTAAGCTTCGTGTTCGTTGACATTGGTGTGCTCATTGGCTTGCTGTCTTCCATATTGAACTGTTTCAGCATTTCCTTAATGTACTTCATTTGTGATATGAAGATGCCATGTTTCAGCTGCTGCACTTGTAAACCAAGAAAGAACTTTAGTTCTCCAAGCATTGACATCTCAAATTCTTTCTTCATCTCTTCAGCAAAATTCCTGCACATCTCCTCATCATTGCCACCAAAGATTATGTCATCAACATAAACAATGACAACCAGCTGTTTGCTTAACTCAGTTTTGACATACAGATTGCTATCAACCATTCCTTTTCCAAAACCGATCTTGCAGAGATAGAGATCCAGCCTTGCATACCATGCCCTTGGCGCTTGTTTCAGTCCATAAAGAGCCTTTTTCAACTTGCACACTAGATCTGAATTTTTGCTGATGAGAAAACCATCAGGTTGCTCAATGTAGACCTCTTCTTCAAGTAAACCATTCAAGAAAGCTGACTTTACGTCCATCTGAAATACCTTGAAGGTTTTGTATGCTGCCAATGCAAGAAACATACGAATAGCTTCCAGACGAGCCACCGGTGCAAAGGTCTCTTCAAAATCTATGCCTTCAACTTGAGCATAGCCTTTACAAACCAACCTTGCTTTGTTTCTAATGACTTGACCATCTTCATTCAGCTTATTCCGAAAGACCCATTTGGTACCAATAACATTCTTATCAGTAGGTCTAGGAACAAGTTCCCATGTGGAGTTCTTCTCAATTTGCTCCAACTCCTCATGCATAGATTTCAACCAACTTTCATCGAGACTGGCTTCAGCCACAGTCTTGGGTTCAATGGTGGACACAAGTGAGTAATTGCTAACTACACTTTGTCTAGTTTGAACGCCTGCCTTAGGATCTCCAATGATTTGATCCTTAGGGTGTTGCTCTAACCCAAGTGCTGTGCTTCTTAGATGTAATATCTTCTGAGTCATCCTTTGATTTCTCAGAATCATTAGATTCAGCCATCTCATCATCAATCTCACTCGAGTCCTCATAAACTGGACTGTCATTATGAGTTGCATTCTTTGGTTCAATATTCTCATCTATTCTCACATCAGCACTTTCTATGATTTTTCTGGTTCTTTTGTTAAGACACCTATATGCCTTGCTAGTAGAGGAGTAACCCAGAAATATACCTTCGTCAGCTCTTTCTTCAAATTTGCCCGGATTTTGTTCGAGCCGCTTGATGTAACACTTGCTGCCGAAGACTCTAAAGTGCTTGACTGTTGCTTTTCGCCCAAACCATAGCTCATAGGGAGTTTTGACTTCATGTAGTTTTGACTTCATGTGGCCTGATCAAGCATCGATTTTGAATGTATACAGCCGTATGAAATGCCTCTTTCCAATACTTGTCAGCCATCTTGCTTTCACTTAGCATCGTAAGAGCCATCTCTTGTACGGTGCGATTCTTCCGTTCCACAACTCCATTTTGCTGTGGAGTTCTAGGGGCTGAGTACTGTCTTTGAATGCCATGATGTTCACAATATTTAGTGAACTCTTCAGATGTGAACTCGCCTCCACGATCAGACCTTAAAATCTTGATACGTTTTTCCAATTGATTTTCAACCTGTGCTTTAAACACTTTAAAACGATCAAGTGCTTGATGCTTATGCTTAAGAAACAATACCCATGTCATACGAGTATAATCATCAATGCATAACATGAAATACTTATCTCCATTGGTGCTTTGAGTTCGCATCGGTCCACAGAGATCAGTGTGCACTAGCTCAAGAGGTTTCTTGGAATGATGCTCCTTTGACTTGAACATAACCCTCGTTTGCTTTCCCTCTTGGTAAGAGTCGCAAATGGGATTGGAAGGCTTTTCAACTATAGACATGCCTCTTACAGCCTTTGAATTGCAAATCTTTGACATGTTATCAAAGCTTAGATGCCCAAGGCATTTGTGCCACAACCAACTTTCCTCTGTCCGACTCATCAAGCAGGTCTTTTCAGCTCCATCTGACAATGTATAGAGATTTCCAGCAGTTCTTGATCCAGTTGCCACTATTTTGCCGTTGCTACTCTTCTTGATGGCAAACCCATTCTTTGTGAAGATAACTTCGCGACCCTTGTCACAGATCTGGCTCACACTAAGCAGGTTGTGTCTCAATCCAGACACATATAAGACTTCTTCCGATCTGATCTTGTTTGCCATAAGCTGAATAACACCTTTTTCCGCAGATTTTGGCACCATCATTGTTGCCAAACTTCACTGAACCGCCTTCATAGTGTTGTAATTTGATGAATTTCTCTTTATCACCAGTCATATGGCTTGAACAACCACTATCAAGGACCCATGGTGCTGCCTTCTTTTGTGCATTGAATGCCATTTGCACAATGAGAGATTCTTTGGGACTTTCTGCACTTTGCTTGCTCTCCAAGCCTTGACTAACTTGGGTTTCTTTTCAACCTGAAATTTGTTAGCAATAGGCAACCTACAATCCCTAGCCAAGTGTCCATAATTATGACATATATAGCACTCAATTTTGTGGCTGTTTAGGATTGAAAAAGGGTTCCTAGTCACAAGTGGGTTGTTTCTTACATAGAATCTACAATCAGCTCTTTTATGTCCAAACATATTACAATGAAAGCAATAACCATAGAATTTGTATCTTCTCTGTGGCTGGTTAGTCTTCATTACCTTTCTAACAGGAATAGATTCCTTTCTAGGTTGAGTGGGCTTCATAGAGTTAGAAGGTGCAGTGACTTGCTTCACAAACTCTTTCTTTTCAGGAGGTGCAATCTTAGAGGATTCACCTTTCTCAAATCCTAGACCAAATCTGAAGTGGGCAGGTCTTTGAACTTTCAGTAGTTCATCGAGTTTCATAGTCCCTTCAATCGCTTGGAGCGCTTTGAGTTTTTTGCTATTTTCCAAATTTTCAGCCTTTGCTCTAGCGATCTCAGTTTCAAGTTTCATAGCCTCTTCCTTTTTTATACTTATTTGGTTTTCAAGGACTTCTACCATTCTTTTATATTCTTCTACTTGAGTTTTCAAAGCAATAATAGAACTTTCAGATTCACGGAGAAGTTTCAGATTTTTCTTACTTGATTTGCGTTCCATGCTAAGCTCCTCAAGTGCGGCTATGAGTTCCTCTTCAAGATTGACTTCAGCCTCCTCATCCTCTTCCGGATCTAGCTCTTCTTCTTCTTCAACAGTGACCATGAAGAGAGTTTCAGTTGATTCATCATCGTCTGAAGATTCAGACGTGCTGTCATCTTGTTGACATAGAAAGTTTTTAGCTTTGCCCCTTTTTCTGAAATTTCTCTTTCCTTTACTCTTTTCAGCATAAGAGTCATTATCATTGTCTTCTTTTAGCGGACATTTTGCAGCAAAGTGACCAATATCTCCACAATTGAAGCATTTAAAGGGTAGCTTCCCTTTGTACTTGCCATTACTTCCTTTCTTCAACTTTCTAACAAATTGAGCCTCAAGCTCATCATCATCAGAATCAACATCATGACCAGCAGTCTCTTTTGCCTTTTTCTGAACTTTGAAGGCCGCTTCTTTATCAGATGAAGACGTCTTTCCTATGCGCATCTCATAGGCAGTTAGAGAACCATGTAATTCATCCATGGAAAATGCATTCAGATCTTTGGCTTCTTCGATGGCTGAGACTTTTGAATCAAACCGGGGAAGAAGAGATCTTAGAACCTTTTTGACGATGACCGGCTCTTTAATCTCCTCCCCTAGTCCACGAATGTCATTCGTGACTTCATTCACTCGTTGCATATACGAGTCAACATTCTCGCTTTCCTCCATACGAAGAGACTCGAATTGAGAGCGATGAGTTTGCAATTTGGCTTCTTTAATCTTCTCATCACCTTCATGTATGCTTTGCAACTTGTCCCATATTTCCTTGGCTGTTTTGCACGCAATTACTTTGACAAGCTCGCTGTCCACAAGGCCACTAAAGAGTGCATTCTGCGCCTTGGAGTCGTTGTCTGCCAACTTCTTCGATGCAGTATCATTGGGTACGGTGGCAGCATTGTAACCGGCTCTGACAGCCTCCCAAACATCATAGCCAAGAGATTTGATGAAGGCTTGCATCCTAATCTTCCAAAAAGAGTAATTAGAACCATCAAACAGAGGTGCTTTCATATTCCCTGTATTGACTGCCATGTGATTTGACAAGAGATCACCCTTAGCGTATTAAACTGATCAAGGGAACCTTGCTCTGATACCAATTGTTGGATATCGCGATCACTGAGAGGGGGGGGGTGAATCAGTGATTTCTAAAAACAGGTCCAATTCAACAACAAAACAAGTCAAACCACACAATGACACCAGATTTAACGTAGTTCACCGAAAGGCTACGTCCACGGTTCAAAGACTGTCCGAACACCAATCCGGGACAGATCTGAATCTATTTAGTCGCACCAACGACAAAGAGCACCAACCCTTAGTTTCAGATAGCACCAACTATCTAGGAAGCACCGACTCCCCTTACAATTTATCTGCACCCACAGATAGGATCACCAAACCCCAAACACCAAGCACCAACTTGATGTATAAACAGAATAGAAGATTAACTCTGTCTACAGCCCTTCCCCTCTATAATTCTCTCTCTCTCAATCCCTTACAAATTGAAATTAAAGCATAAACAGAGAGACACTTATCTTATGGACGAAATATCATCTTCAAGAGCACATCCTCGTCCACACTTGCTGTAGAAAGATGCAGCACAATAGCACACAGCAACAGCACTCTATTCTCTCCAAAACTCTCTCTCTTTTCTCTTCTCTTCTTTCTCTCTTTTGGTGTATCTTTAGAACGACCCATACATGCCTTTTTATAGGTTATGATAACCCTTAATTGTATTTAAAACAGGCTACAATTCGTTTAGAAAGAGTCCCAAACAAATTAGATAAGAGTGCTGAATTTTCGTGCAAGACTTCTGTTTCTGCGCAACTCTGGTTCCCGTGCTCGGTCGACATCCTGCCTTGCTCGGTCGACATCATACATTGTCTGGAATTAGTCAATTATCGCGCTCGGTCGACATCATGCCTTGCTCGGTCGACATCATACACTGCGCGGTCGACATCCTGGGATGCCCGGTCGACCGAAGACACACTGTGTCACGAAAATAACTGAGAGGTGCCTGAATCTGTTTCTGCAGGTTTCTTCTTGCTCGGTCGACTGCATGGGTTGCCCGGTCGACCGCATGCTCTGCTTCAGGAATTCTGAATTCCTGACTGTTTCAATTCTGTTTCTTCTTTTCAGCTCTTTCAACACTAGCCTTTTAACATCTCGTTTGTGACAATGTGTTGACAAGAATTCCAACTCAAAACAATACTTGAGATGCTAATTTCTTCAAGACTTCTCAAGTCATCTCAAATTCCAACAAGGCTCAATGCCAGTCTGGGTTACATCTCATGCCCATCCCGTCTACATGCTGCTCAAAGACTTTGGTAGTCAAAGGTTTAGTAAAGAGATCTGCCAGATTGTCAGCAGAAGCTATCTTGGTGATAGCAATATCACCTCTCTAAACAATCTCTTTGACCAAGTGATATTTCCTTTGTACATGCTTTTGGCTCTTATGACTCTTGGGTTCCTTGGACTGTGCGACTGCCCCACTGCTGTCACAGTAAACTGTGAGCGGCTGTCGCACCAAAGGTACCACTCCAAGTTCCAGAAGGAATATTTTCAGCCATACTGCTTCCTTAGCTGCTTCATGAACTGTAAGACCCCGACCCCCAATTTCTCTATTTAGTATTTTTTTAATCATGGGTCAGCTTTTTAAGTGAGATTTGAGTTGGTTTGACTTTGTTGTTGAGTTTGACTAGATTTTTCATAGCCTTGGAGATTTTGAAGACCGTTGACTTTAGTTTAACCCGGTCTTTGTAAAAATGTATTTTTATGAGAAATTACCTTTGATTTCAAAAAATTCCGGATTTGGTGTATTTTGACTCATCTCATTAAGTTTAACAACTTTCATGTTTTGACCATTTTGATTTGATGCTCAGAAATCGCGTTTTTCGAGAAAAATGGGCAAAAATGACATTTTCACTAAATCTGTTCATAAATTTCAAAAATTTCAGAATTTGGGGAAAATACACTTTTTGGAAAGTAAATATTTCGTTGATCGATTTTGTCTTCTTCGTCGATCTCATTCGGGACCACAAATGTTAGTTTCAGCCTTTGTAAGATTGGGGCCCATGGGGCCAGCCCACTTATCCTTTATAAACCACAATGGGGCTCTTCTTCTTCCCCATTCTTCATTTTTCCTGCAACAAGAGTGGGCATAGGGTTTCTCCCAGCACTTTCTCTCTCCTCTTGGAAACCCCTCATCTTGAGTGCTAAGTGAGGGAATGATCTTCCCATCTTCTTCCTCTCCATTTAAGCTTTCCAAAGAACCCTTTTTCAAAGGATTTGAGCTAGGGCAAGGCTTCCTTTCAAGCTTCTCTTCTTCGTTTGAGCTTTTCAAGGTTAGCAATGGCTTTCCAAACTTGAGATCTTTGTTTTCCTCATCATTTAGAGTGTTTTCATCCCTCATGCAAGAGTTTTCCATGGAGATTTGCAAAAGATTGATTTTTAGGGTTTTCTTGGGAAACTTTTGGGGGTTTTTGTAGATTGGGAGCTTGAGACCCTAGAGCATTGTTTGAAGAGCATCTTAGCTTTCATTTTTGGCTTGAGGCAAGTGAATACTCCACTTAATATGATGATTCCATGTTATAAGTTCCATTTCATGTTTTTTTTTCTATGTTATTATCTCTTCATGACTCATAGATTTGTTTTGGACAAATGGAGAAATGTTATGCTTGATTTCCTCTCATGTTATTGTTTTACAATGTATTGAAAGTTTGTTTTCGCTTTGGTCATTTTGAAACTTAGCTTTCTTTATGTTAAGTGTTTGTGTTCAAAGTCAAGGAAGAAAACTTTGATTCCAAAGTATTGTGTTTGGATTAATTGGATTGATTGTGGATGATGATTTGATGATTTATGGAGGTCAAGAAAGGGTCCAAGTTATTGTGAAAATATGTATGGAAGAAAGAGGGGAAAAAGGAATCAAGAAAATGCACAAAAGAGTACATTTCTGCACTCAGCCCGGACTGGGACAGAGCCCAGTCCGCTCGAGCGACCCAGTGGGCCGCTCGAGCGGACCAGGTTCTGCCTAGGCTTCGCTCGAGCGGACCCTGGGTCGCTCGAGCGAGCCCAGGTCTGTCTGGGCCCATTCTTTTGGGCTATTTCACAGACTGTTTCGGTTCTTTATCAGGCCTGTTTCAGGCCCATTTCAGCCCGTTTCTCCTCCTTGATTTGTGGTCCGTTAATCCCCTTTTTATGCCTAAGAGCCCATGAATGTTTTGGGTAAATTTTGATACTTGGAAAATTGTGAAATGGGAATGAGAACAATGAGAGAATGAGCATATGTGAAATTACCCAGAAATCTTTCAAGTCTCAATGCGCACTCTATCATTTAAATGTTGTGGATTTTCATTGGCATCAAACATATTATTTTATTAATCAATGTTTAAAGGTTAAATGTGTATTGAGATGGTTCCTTGGTAAGTCATTAAGTCATTCTACACTATTCCATTCCATTTCAAGTCAGAGAATGTATTTGTATTCTTCGGCCAACTAATTTGAATAGCATCGGTGATTTGTTATAAAATCATGTGGTTTTCCATATTCGAAAGGATTGATCGCATGATTTTATACAAACTACTTTGATGTGTATTTGAGTGGTTTACCCTGGAATTTCATATGTTTTCTCCGAATCGATTTGGAAGGAGATTGGAGTGGTTCGTCACATTCGGGATTTCATCGATAAGGTTAGTATTTCAAAAATAAAACCTCAAGGCAAGATGGGGCCAGAGCTTTGTAGTGTGAGCCCATGAGCCAAAAGGATTATTATGGTTTGATTTGTATCGGTTCGAGTTTTGAAAACGAAAGGCACCATTAGGCTTAGGTCACCTTGTCGGGCTGATCACCCGGCTTGGGATCTTTAATTTGTCTGCCAGCTGCAGTTTGGATTCTGTCTGTACCGACCATGGCAACGGGTTTTATCTGCCGGTCCCACGTGTAGTGGCTATGGTTCTGATTCTGTTTCTGGTCCCACGTGTAGTGGCTACGGTTCTGTTTGCTCTTGTTACTTCGGTAATAGGAGAATATAGCTATGTGTGGTTGCCAATGTTTTATTTGTTTATTAATTTGTTTTATGATTCTTGTTTGTTTATACTCAGTATATTCTTTGAATTTGTTAATGTTTATGAAATCGATCTTTTATCGTATTGTCTCTATTATTCAGGATTTTAAATGTATTTCCAATTATGAAAAGTTTTATGTAGGCTATTATCTTTTCAAGATATTTGTACTTCAGAGACTGTTCATTTATTTGCTTTGATATTTATGTTCGGTCTTTCGATCGTTTTATCATGATTTATTGCTATTATTGTTCAGACTCTTTAAATGGATTTACAATGATTCCATAAGGATTTATAAATGCCCATTTTACATATTACCTGTTTATTTGCTTGCCAGACCGTCGTGTCTGACCCTGTTTGTTTGGTGCCAGTTTCCTCTCTTTCTGTTTTTAGGTATTTGATCGGAGGAGGCGGTGGAGCCGCCGGTCTAACGTGAGAGGCTGCCCATTGACATCATCTAGATGTCAAGTTTGGCACCGGCGTTCGTATCTAAATATTGGGGGTAGTATTTCTGTTTAGTTGGATATTTTTGTATGGCTTTGTTAGCCCTTTTCTTGGGGTTGTAATTAAGACACTTGTTAATTGTAATCTGAATATGTGGGAAATAAATAGTCCTGTTACTACCAGCTCAGTGTTCTATGATTTACGATTTGTGCCAGTCTGCTTATATGATGGCTTTATGATATTGGTCGAGTGCGACACGGAATCCGATGGCCACGGACTCCGGGTCGCAACGCCATGATTAGCTTCCGCGAAAATATATTCTGACCGTGATGGAATTTTATTATCCTCATTCACGCGGCCAAAATTTCGCATTCCGAGATCGGATCACTGCAGGGCCCGGTTTCGGGGTGTGACATGAGCCGCCACATATTCAGCCTCCGAGGTGGAATCAGCGGTACATTCCTGTTTAATACTCCTCCAGCTAATAGCTCCGCCACCAAGCATAAATACATATCCAGAAGTTGATTTCCTGGAATCCTTATCTGACATGAAGTCAGAATCCATGTATCCGACTGGAATCAAGTCATCACTGCCATAAATTAACATGTAATCTCTTGTCGTTTTCAAGTATTTGAGAATACATTTTACAGCAGTCCAATGATCAGGCCCTGGGTTAGACTGATATCTGCTGACTAGGCCCACTGCATGACAGATATCCGGTCTAGTACATAACATAGCATACATGACGCTACCAACTGCCGAAGCGTATGCTATCGCTTTCATTTGTTCCTTTTCCTCAGGTGTCTTGGGACACTAATCCTTAGAAAGGTTCATTCCATGCCTGAAAGGTGTGATACCCTTCTTGGAATCCTGCATAGCAAACCGTACCAGTACCTTATCTATGTACGCAGCTTGGGATAAGCCTATCATCCTATTTTTCCGGTCTCGATGGAGTTTATTCCCTAGGATGTAGCTTGCTTCTCTCAAGTCCTTCATATCAAAAGTCTTAGCCAACCAAACTTTCACTCTTGACATCAGTCCTATATCACTCCCTAGGTGAAGGATGTCATCGACATATAAGACTATAAAAACTACCCTGCCTCCAATTTTCATCTACACACATGACTCATCTGGATTTTGACAAAAACCAAATGACTTGATTGCCTCGTCAAAATGGATGTTCCAACTCCGGGATGCCTGCTTTATTCCATAAATGGACTTCTGCAATTTGCAAAATCTTTGCTCTTGGTTGTTAGCTATAAAACCGCTTGGCTTCATCATATAGATGTCTTCCTCAAGATGGCCGTTGAGAAACGTCGTATTGACATCCATTTGCCAAATCTCATAATCGATATGAGCAGCAATGGATAAGAGTATCCGGATGGACTTGAGCATGGCTACCGGAGAAAAGGTTTCCTCATAATCGATGCCTTCTTTCTGAGTATATCCTTTCACAACAAGCCTAGCCTTAAAGGTCTCCACTCTTCCATCCAGTCCTCGTTTTCTCTTGTAGACCCACTTACACCCAATAGGTTTAATATTGGCAGGCAAGTCCACAAGTGTCCAGACCTGATTGGAGTAGAAAGACTCCATCTCAGCTTTCATAGCTTCCTGCCAACGTCCCGAGTCTATGTCATTGATTGCTTCATCATATTACAGGGATCTTGTTCTTGCTCTTCCGGGATTTTCTTGTAAGACTCTCCCAAAAGCGAGAACCTCACAGGGGGCCTGATAATTCTCCCACTATGACGAGGCACTGGTGTAACTATTGGGTTAGGTGTGGGTTGGTTCTCTTCAAGTTCGGTCGCATTTGGATTTGGAATTGATCGCTCTTGAATTTCTTCCAAGATAACCTTTTCTAAAAATTTCCGATCAATCATATAATATTCCTCCAGAAAAACTGCATTGGTGCTAACAAGCACTTTCTACTCTCTGGGATTATAGAATAACCAACCTTTAGTTCCTTTGGGATATCCTATAAAAGTGCATACTTCCGACTTCGATTCCAACTTATCCGTTTTAACCTTCAGCACGTGTGCCGGACAACCCCAAATGTGTAAATGTTGTAGACTAGGCTTTCGCCCAGACCACAACTCCCGTGAAGTCTTAGGTATAGACTTAGATGGTACGAGATTTAGTATGTACATAGCAGTGTCCAAGGCATATCCCTAAAAGAATATAGATAATCCTGAGAAACTCATCATAGACCTGATCATATCTAAAAGAGTCCGATAACTTCTTTCTGCTACTCTGTTCTGTTGAGGCATACCAGGAGCAGACAACTGGGATAGAATCTCATTCTTTGATAAGTATCCCATAAAGTCAGTAAAGATATATTCTCCTCCTCGATCTGATTGAAGATTCTTGATACTTTTACCTAATTGCTTTTCCGCATCCGCTCGAAACTCTTTGAACTTTTCAAAAGCCTCGGACTTGCGGTGCATAAGGTATATGTATCCATATCTTGAGTAATCATTGGTGAAAGTGATGAAGTACTCATATCCTCCTCTTACTTTAACATTTATGGGTCCACACACATCAGTATGTACTAATTACAATAAATCTTTGGCCCTATTGCCCTTGGATGAAAAAGGGTATTTTGGTCATTTTGTTGGATACCGCGATCACTGAGAGGGGGGGGGGTGAATCAGTGATTTCTAAAAACAGGTCCAATTCAACAACAAAACAAGTCAAACCACACAATGACACCAGATTTAACGTGGTTCACCGAAAGGCTACGTCCACGGTTCAAAGACTGTCCGAACACCAATCCGGGACAGATCTGAATCTTATTTAGTCGCACCAACGACAAAGAGCACCAACCCTTAGTTTCAGATAGCACCAACTATCTAGGAAGCACCAACTCCCTTTACAATTTATCTGCACCCACAGATAGGATCACCAAACCCCAAACACCAAGCACCAACTTGATGTAAAAACAGAATAGAAGATTAATTCTGTCTACAGCCCTTCCCCTCTACAATTCTCTCTCTCTCAATCCCTTACAAATTGAAAATAAAGCATAAAAGAGAGACACTTAACTCATGGACGAATCACCATCTTCTAGAGCATAATCTCGTCCACAATTGCTGTAGAAAATGTCTGATAATGCAGCAACACAGCAACACAGCACCAGCACTCTTCTTCTCTCCAAAACTCTCTCTATTTTTTCTCTAAAACTCTTCTCTTCTGGTGTCTCTTCTGATGTGTTTATGAACGACCCATACATGCCTTTATATAGGTTTTAATAACCCTTAATTGTATTCAAAATGGGCTACAATTCGTTTAGAAAGAGTCCCAAACGAATTAGATAAGAGTGCTGAATTTTCGTGCAAAACTTCTAATTCTGCGCAACTCTGATTCCCGTGCTCGGTCGACATCCTGGCTTGCTCGGTCGACCGAAAACACTGACTGGAAAACAGACAATTTCGAGCTCGGTCGACATCCTGGGGTCCCGGTCGACCGAAGACACACTGTGTCACGAAAATAACTGAGAGGTGCCTTTTTCTGTTTCTGCAGGTTTCTTCTTGCTCGGTCGACCGCATGAAGAGCCCGGTCGACTGCGTGCTCTGCATCAGGAATTCTTAATTCCTGGCTGTTTCAATTCTGTTTCTTCTTTTCAGCTCTATCAACACTAGCCTATTAACATCATGTTTGTGACAATGTGTTGACAAGAATTCCAACTCAAAACAATACTTGAGATGCTAACTTCTTCAATTCATCAAAAGACTTCTCAAGTCATCTCAAATTCCAACAATCTCCCCCTTTGGAATTGTTGGCAACACTATTGGAACTTCAACACTTTCAACTCCAGCTTGTAGCTCTTCCAAGTTCTTTTCAACACTCACTTGGAACCAATTCTGAAATTCTGAAATAACAACCATGCACTGTCAACAATCTCTTCCTAGCTTTCATTGCATAACATCTCTCCTTGCTATCATAGCATAACATCTCTCCCCCTTTGACAACAAGTCCAAAGGGACCAAACCGAGGAGCGAATAGGATATTCAATGAATGCATTGCTCCCCCTTTCAAGCACAACTCCTACGGTTTAGGAGAGTGAGTAACTCCTAACTTTTTCCGGAGATACTCGAAAACTTCCTTTGGCAGAGGTTTCGTGAAAATATCAGCCACTTGCTCAGTTGTTGGAACATATTCCAACTTGACCTCTCCATCAGCAACTTTATCTTTAAGAAAATGATAACGAATTGCTACATGCTTTGTTCTAGAGTGCTGAACAGGATTCTTAGATATATGAATTGCACTCGTGTTGTCACATAGGATCGGCGTAGGATCCGTTGTAGGAACTCCTAGATCAGAGAGCATTTGCCGCATCCATAACACTTGCGTACAACAAGTTGCCGCTGCAATATATTCCGCTTCCGCTGTCGAAAGGGATACTGAGTCTTGCTTCTTACTATGCCAAGCAACTAATCTTTCTCCAAGATAAAATGCGCCGCCGCTAGTACTCTTGCGATCATCTACGCATCCAGCCCAATCGGCATCAGAATATGCAACAAGAGTGAAGGATTTGCCTTTGGGATACCAGATACCAAGCTCCATAGTACCTTTCAGATATCGAAAGATTCTTTTCACTGCTGTAAGGTGCGTTTCAGTTGGTGCTGCTTGAAAACGTGCAACCATACATACTGCTTGTAGAAGATCTGGTCTTGTAGCAGTTAAGTAGAGCAAGCTTCCTATCATAGAGCGATAGGTGGTATGATCAACGGACGAGGCCTTATCATCTTTGCTAAGCTTCGTGTTCGTTGACATTGGTGTGCTCATTGGCTTGCTGTCTTCCATATTGAACTGTTTCAGCATTTCCTTAATGTACTTCATTTGTGATATGAAGATGCCATGTTTCAGCTGCTGCACTTGTAAACCAAGAAAGAACTTTAGTTCTCCAAGCATTGACATCTCAAATTCTTTCTTCATCTCTTCAGCAAAATTCCTGCACATCTCCTCATCATTGCCACCAAAGATTATGTCATCAACATAAACAATGACAACCAGCTGTTTGCTTAACTCAGTTTTGACATACAGATTGCTATCAACCATTCCTTTTCCAAAACCGATCTTGCAGAGATAGAGATCCAGCCTTGCATACCATGCCCTTGGCGCTTGTTTCAGTCCATAAAGAGCCTTTCTCAATTTGCACACTAGATCTGAATTTTTGCTGATGAGAAAACCATCAGGTTGCTCAATGTAGACTTCTTCTTCAAGTAAACCATTCAAGAAAGCTGACTTTACGTCCATCTGAAATACCTTGAAGGTTTTGTATGCTGCCAATGCAAGAAACATTCGAATAGCTTCCAGACGAGCCACCGGTGCAAAGGTCTCTTCAAAATCTATGCCTTCAACTTGAGCATAGCCTTTACAAACCAACCTTGCTTTGTTTCTAATGACTTGACCATCTTCATTCAGCTTATTCCGAAAGACCCATTTAGTACCAAAAACATTCTTATCAGTAGGTCTAGGAACAAGTTCCCATGTGGAGTTCTTCTCAATTTGCTCCAACTCCTCATGCATAGCTTTCAACCAACTATCATCGAGACTGGCTTCAGCCACAGTCTTGGGTTCAATGGTGGACACAAGTGAGTAATTGCTAACTACACTTTGTCTAGTTTGAACGCCTGCCTTAGGATCTCCAATGATTTGATCCTTAGGGTGTTGCTCTACCCAAGTGCTGTGCTTCTTAGGTGTGGTATCTTCTGAGTCATCCTTTGATTTCTCAGAATCATTAGATTCAGCCATCTTATCATCAATCTCACTCGAGTCCTCATAAACTGGACTGTCATTATGAGTTGCATTCTTTGGTGCAATATTCTCATCTATTCTCACATCAGCACTTTCAATGATTTTTCTGGTTCTTTTGTTAAGACACCTATATGCCTTGCTAGTAGAGGAGTAACCCAGAAATATACCTTCGTCAGCTCTTTCTTCAAATTTGCCCGGATTTTGTTCGAGCCGCTTGATGTAACACTTGCTGCCGAAGACTTTGAAGTGCTTGACTGTTGCTTTTCTTCCAAACCATAGCTCATAGGGAGTTTTGACTTCATGTGGCCTGATCAAGCATCGATTTTGAATGTATACAGCCGTATGAATTGCCTCTTTCCAATACTTGTCAGCCATCTTGCTTTCACTTAGCATCGTACGAGCCATCTCTTGTACGGTGCGATTCTTCCGTTCCACAACTCCATTTTGCTGTGGAGTTCTAGGGGCTGAGTACTGTCTTTGAATGCCATGATGTTCACAATATTTAGTGAACTCTTCAGATGTGAACTCGCCTCCACGATCAGACCTTAAAATCTTGATACGTTTTTCCAATTGATTTTCAACCTGTGCTTTAAACACTTTAAAACGATCAAGTGCTTGATGCTTATGCTTAAGAAACAATACCCATGTCATACGAGTATAATCATCAATGCATACACATGAAATACTTATCTCCATTGGTGCTTTGAGTTCGCATCGGTCCACAGAGATCAGTGTGCACTAGCTCAAGAGGTTTCTTTGAATGATGCTCCTTTGACTTGAACATAACCCTCGTTTGCTTTCCCTTTTGGCAAGAGTCGCAAATAGGATTGGAAGGCTTTTCAACTTTAGACATGCCTCTTACAGCCTTTGAATTGCAAATCTTTGACATGTTATCAAAGCTTAGATGCCCAAGGCGTTTGTGCCACAACCAACTTTCCTCTGTCCGACTCATCAAGCAGGTCTTTTCAGCTCCATCTGACAATGTATAGAGATTTCCAGCAGTTCTTGATCCAGTTGCCACTATTTTGCCGTTGCTACTCTTCTTGATGGCAAACCCATTCTTTGTGAAGATGACTTCGTGACCCTTGTCACAGATCTGGCTCACACTAAGCAGGTTGTGTCTCAATCCAGACACATATAAGACTTCTTCAGATCTGATCTTGTTTGCCATAAGTTGAATAACACCTTTTCCGCAGATTTTGGCACCATCATTGTTGCCAAACTTCACTGAACCGCCTTCATAGTGCTGTAATTTGATGAATTTCTCTTTATCACCAGTCATATGGCTTGAACAACCACTATCAAGGACCCATGGTGCTGTCTTCTTTTGTGCATTGAATGTCGTTTGCACAATGAGAGATTCTTTGAGACTTTCTGCACTTTGCTTTGCTCTCCAAGCCTTGACTAACTTGGGTTTCTTTTCAACCTGAAATTTGTTAGCAATATGCAACCTACAATCCCTAGCCAAGTGTCCATAATTATGACACATATAGCACTCAATTTTGTGGCTACTTAGGATTGAAAAAGGATTCCTAGTCACAAATGGGCTGTTTCTTACATAGAATTTGCAATCAGCTCTTTTATGTCCATATCTATTGCAATGAAAGCAATAACCATAGAATTTATAACTTCTTTGTGGCTGGTTAGTCTTCATTACCTTTCTAACAGGAATGGACTCCTTTCTAGGTTGAGTGGGCTTCATAGTGTTAGAAGGTGCAGTGACTTGCTTCACAAACTCTTTCTTTTTAGGAGGTGCAATCTTAGAGGATTCACCTTTCTCAAATCCTAGACCAAATCTGAAGTGGGCTGGTCTTTGAACTTTCAGTAGTTCATTGAGTTTCATAGTCCCTTCAATCGCTTGGAGCGCTTTGAGTTTTTTGTTATTTTCCAAATTTTCAGCCTTTGCTCTAGCGATCTCAGTTTCAAGTTTCATAGCCTCTTCCTTTTTGATACTTATTTGGTTTTCAAGGACTTCTACCATTCTTTTATATTCTTCTACTTGAGTTTTCAAAGAAATAATAGAACTTTCAGATTCATGGAGAAGTTTCAGATTTTTCTTACTTGATTTGCGTTCCATGCTTAGCTCCTCAAGTGCGGCTATGAGTTCCTCTTCAAGATTGACTTCAGCCTCCTCATCCTCTTCCGGATCTAGCTCTTCTTCTTCTTCAACAGTGACCATGAAGAGAGCTTCGGTTGATTCATCATCGTCTGAAGTTTCAGACGTGCTGTCATCTTGTTGACATAGAAAGTTTTTAGCTTTGCCCTTTTTTTCTGAAATTTCTCTTTCCTTTACTCTTTTCAGCATAAGAGTCATTATCATTGTCTTCTTTTAGCGGACACTTCGCAGCAAAGTGACCAATACCTCCACAATTGAAGCATTTAAAGGGTAGCTTCCCTTTGTACTTGCCATTGCTTCCTTTCTTCAACTTTCTAACAAATTGAGCCTCAAGCTCATCATCATCAGAATCAACATCATGATCAGCAGTCTCTTTTGCCTTTTTCTGAACTTTGAAGGCCGCTTCTTTATCAGATGAAGACGTTTTTCCTATGCGCATCTCATAGGCAGTTAAAGAACCATGTAATTCATCCATGGAAAATGCATTCAGATCTTTGGCTTCTTCAATGGCTGAGACTTTTGAATCAAACCGGGGAAGAAGAGATCTTAGAACCTTTTTGACGATGACCGGCTCTTTAATCTCCTCCCCTAGTCCACGAATGTCATTCGTGACTTCATTCACTTGTTGCATATACGAGTCAACATTCTTGCTTTCCTCCATGCGAAGAGACTCGAATTGAGAGTGATGAGTTTGCAATTTGGCTTCTTTAATCTCCTCATCACCTTCATGTATGCTTTGCAACTTGTCCCAAATTTCCTTGGCTGTTTTGCATGCAATTACTTTGACAAGCTCGCTGTCCACAAGGCCACTAAAGAGTGCATTCTGCGCCTTGGAGTCGTTGTCTGCCAACTTCTTCGATGCAGTATCATTGGGTACGGTGGCAGCATTGTAACCGGCTCTGACAGCCTCCCAAACATCATAGCCAAGAGATTTGATGAAGGCTTGCATCCTAATCTTCCAAAAGGAGTAATTAGAACCATCAAACAGAGGTGCTTTCATATTCCCTGTATTGACTGCCATGTGATTTGACAAGAGATCACCCTTAGCGTATTAAACTGATCAAGGGAACCTCGCTCTGATACCAATTGTTGGATACCGCGATCACTGAGAGGGGGGGGTGAATCAGTGATTTCTAAAAACAGGTCCAATTCAACAACAAAACAAGTCAAACCACACAATGACACCAGATTTAACGTGGTTCACCGAAAGGCTACGTCCACGGTTCAAAGACTGTCCGAACACCAATCCGGGACAGATCTGAATCTTATTTAGTCGCACCAACGACAAAGAGCACCAACCCTTAGTTTCAGATAGCACCAACTATCTAGGAAGCACTAACTCCCTTTACAATTTATCTGCACCCACAGATAGGATCACCAAACCCCAAACACCAAGCACCAACTTGATGTAAAAACAGAATAGAAGATTAATTCTATCTACAGCCCTTCCCCTCTACAATTCTCTCTCTCTCAATCCCTTACAAATTGAAAATAAAGCATAAAAGAGAGACACTTAACTCATGGACGAATCACCATCTTCTAGAGCATAATCTCGTCCACAATTGCTGTAGAAAACGTCTGATAATGCAGCAACACAGCAACACAGCACCAGCACTCTTCTTCTCTCCAAAACTCTCTCTATTTTTTCTCTAAAACTCTTCTCTACTGGTGTCTCTTCTGATGTGTTTATGAACGACCCATACATGCCTTTATATAGGTTTTAATAACCCTTAATTGTATTCAAAACGGGCTACAATTCGTTTAGAAAGAGTCCCAAACGAATTAGATAAGAGTGCTGAATTTTCGTGCAAAACTTCTAATTCTGCGCAACTCTGATTCCCGTGCTCGGTCGACATCCTGGCTTGCTCGGTCGACCGAAAACATTGACTGGAAAACAGACAATTTCGAGCTCGGTCGACATCCTGGGGTCCCGGTCGACCGAAGACACACTGTGTCACGAAAATAACTGAGAGGTGCCTTTTTCTGTTTCTGCAGGTTTCTTCTTGCTCGGTCGACCGCATGAAGAGCCCGGTCGACCGCGTGCTCTGCATCAGGAATTCTTAATTCCTGGCTGTTTCAATTCTGTTTCTTCTTTTCAGCTCTATCAACACTAGCCTATTAACATCATGTTTGTGACAATGTGTTGACAAGAATTCCAACTCAAAACAATACTTGAGATGCTAACTTCTTCAATTCATCAAAAGACTTCTCAAGTCATCTCAAATTCCGACACATTTTGCCTTCCAGACAGGACTCATAGACAGGCATTGGTTCTACCACCAATGAAGGCAAGATAATGTTGGAACTTGAGATGAATTTGAGATAACTTGAAAGTCTTTTGAAGAATTTGAAGAATCAGTATCTCAAGTATTGATTTGAGTTGGAATTATTGTCAACACATTGTCACAAACATGATGATAATAAGCTGGTGTTGATAGAGCTTGAAAAGGAGAAACAGAATTGAAACAGTCTGGAATTAAGAATTCCTGATGCAGAGCACGCGGTCGACCGGGCTGTTCATGCGGTCGACCGAGCAAGAAGAAACCTGCAGAAAACAGAAAAAGGCACCTCTCAGTTATTTTAGTGACACAGTGTGTCTTCGGTCGACCGGGACTCCAGGATGTCGACCGAGCTCGAAATTGTCTGTTTTCCAGTCAGTGTCTTCGGTCGACCGGGCAAGCTAGGATGTCGACCGAGCACGGGAACCAGAGTTGCGCAGAATTAGAAGTTTTGCACGAAAATTTAGCACTCTTATCTATTTCATTTGGGACTCTTTCTAAACGAATTGTAGCCCGTTTTAAATACAATTAAGGGTTATCAAAACCTATAAAAAGGCATGTAAGGGTCGTTCTTAAAGACACACCAGAAGAGAAGAGTTTTAGAGAGTTATAGAGAGAGTTTTGGAGAGAAGAAGAGTGCTGGTGCTGTGTTGCTGTGTGCTGTTGTGCTGCATCTTTCTACAGCAATTGTGGACGAGATTATGCTCTAGAAGATGGTGTTTTCGTCCATGAGTTAAGTGTCTCTCTTTATGCTTTAGATTTCAATTTGTAAGGGATTGAGAGAGAGAGAATTGTAGAGGGGAAGGGCTGTAGACAGAATTAATCTTCTACTCTGTTCGTACATCAAGTTGGTGCTTGGTGTTTGGGGTTTGGTGATCCTATCTGTGGGTGCAGATAAATTGTAAAGGGAGTCGGTGCTTCCTAGATAGTTGGTGCTATCTGAAACTAAAGGGAGTCGGTGCTTCCTAGATAGTTGGTGCTATCTGAAACTCAAGGGAGTCGGTGCTTCCTAGATAGTTGGTGCTATCTGAAACTAAGGGTTGGTGCTCTTTGTCGTTGTAGCGACTAAATAAGATTCAGATCTGTCCCGGATTGGTGTTCGGACAGTCTTTGAACCGTGGACGTAGCCTTTCGGTGAACCACGTTAAATCTGGTGTCATTGTGTGATTTGACTTGTTTTGTTGTTGAATTGGACCTGTTTTTAGAAATCACTGATTCACCCCCCCTCTCAGTGATCGCGGTATCCAACAATTGGTATCAGAGCTTAGGTTCCCTTGATCAGTTTAATACGCTAAGGGTGATCTCTTGTCAAATCACATGGCGGTCAATACAGGGAATATGAAAGCACCTCTGTTTGATGGTTCTAATTACTCCTTTTGGAAGATTAGGATGCAAGCCTTCATCAAATCTCTTGGCTATGATGTTTGGGAGTCTGTCAGAGCCGGTTACAATGCTGCCAACGTACCCAATGATACTGCATCGAAGAAGTTGGCAGACAACGACTCCAAGGCGCAGAATGCACTCTTTAGTGGCCTTGTGGACAGCGAGCTTGTCAAAGTAATTGCATGCAAAACAGCCAAGGAAATTTGGGACAAGTTGCAAAGCATACATGAAGGTGATGAGAAGATTAAAGAAGCCAAATTGCAAACTCATCGCTCTCAATTTGAATCTCTTCGCATGGAGGAAAGCGAGAATGTTGACTCATATTTGCAACGAGTGAATGAAGTCACGAATGACATTCGTGGACTAGGGGAGGAGATTAAAGAGCCGGTCATCGTCAAAAAGGTTCTAAGATCTCTTCTTCCTCGGTTTGATTCAAAAGTCTCAGCCATTGAAGAAGCCAAAGATCTGAATGCATTTTCCATGGATGAATTACATGGTTCTCTAACTGCCTATGAGATGCGCATAGGAAAGACGTCTTCATCTGATAAAGAAGCCGCCTTCAAAGTTCAGAAAAAGGCAAAAGAGACTGCTGGTCATGATATTGATTCTGATGATGATGAGCTTGAGGCTCAATTTGTTAGAAAGTTGAAGAAAGGAAGCATTGGCAAGTACAAAGGGAAGCTACCCTTTAAATGCTTCAATTGTGGAGGTATTGGTCACTTTGCTGCGAAGTGTCCGCTAAAAGAAGACAATGAAAGTGACTCTTATGCTGAAAAGAGTAAAGGAAAGAGAAATTTCAGAAAAAGGGGCAAAGCTAAAAACTTTCTATGTCAACAAGATGACAGCACGTCTGAAACTTCAGACGATGATGAATCAACCGAAGCTCTCTTCATGGTCACTGTTGAAGAAGAAGAAGAAGAGCTAGATCCGGAAGAGGATGAGGAGGCTGAAGTCAATCTTGAAGAGGAACTCATAGCCGCACTTGAGGAGCTTAGCATGGAACGCAAATCAAGTAAGAAAAATCTGAAACTTCTCCATGAATCTGAAAGTTCCATTATTGCTTTGAAAACTCAAGTAGAAGAATATAAAAGAATGGTAGAAGTCCTTGAAAACCAAATAAGTATCAAAAAGGAAGAGGCTATGAAACTTGAAACTGAGATCGCTAGAGCAAAGGCTGAAAATTTGGAAAATAGCAAAAAACTCAAAGCGCTCCAAGCGATTGAAGGGACTATGAAACTCAATGAACTACTGAAAGTTCAAAGACCAGCCCACTTCAGATTTGGTCTAGGATTTGAGAAAGGTGAATCCTCTAAGATTGCACCTCCTGAAAAGAAAAAGTTTGTGAAGCAAGTCACTGCACCCTCTAACTCTATGAAGCCCACTCAACCTAGAAAGGAGTCCATTCCTGTTAGAAAGGTAATGAAGACTAACCAGCCACAAAGAAGATACAAATTCTATGGTTATTGCTTTCATTGTAATATGTTTGGACATAAAAGAGCTGATTGCAAATTCTATGTAAAAAACAGCCCATTTGTGACTAGGAATCCTTTTTCAATCCTAAGTAGCCACAAAATTGAGTGCTATATGTGTCATAATTATGGACACTTGGCTAGGGATTGTAGGTTGCCTATTGCTAACCAATTTCAGGTTGAAAAGAAACCCAAGTTAGTTAAGGCATGGAGGGCAAAGAAAAGGGAAGGTAATCCCAAAGAATCTCTCATTGTGCAAACGGCATTCAATGCACAAAAGAAGACAGCACCATGGGTCCTTGATAGTGGTTGTTCAAGCCATATGACTGGTGATAAAGAGAAATTTGTCAAATTACAGCACTATGAAGGCGGTTCAGTGAAGTTTGGCAACAAAGATGGTGCCAAAATATGCGGAAAAGGTGTTATTCAGCTTATGGCAAACAAGATCAGATCTGAAGAAGTCTTATATGTGTCTGGATTGAGACACAACCTGCTTAGTGTGAGCCAGATCTGTGATAAGGGTCATGAAGTTATCTTCACAAAGAATGGGTTTGCCATCAAGAAGAGTAGCAACGGCAAAACAGTGGCAACTGGATCAAGAACTGCTGGAAATCTCTATACACTGTCAGATGGAGCTGAAAAGACCTGCTTGATGAGTCGGACAGAAGAAAGTTGGTTGTGGCACAAACGCCTTGGGCATCTAAGCTTTGACAATATGTCAAAGATTTGCAATTCAAAGGCTGTGAGAGGCATGTCTAAAGTGGAAAAGCCTTCCAATCCCATTTGCGACTCTTGCCAAAAGGGAAAGCAAACGAGGGTTATGTTCAAGTCAAAGGAGCATCATTCCAAGAAACCTCTTGAGCTAGTGCACACTGATCTCTGTGGACCGATGCGAACTCAAAGCACCAATGGAGATAAGTATTTCATGTTATGCATTGATGATTATACTCGTATGACATGGGTATTGTTTCTTAAACATAAGCATCAAGCACTTGATCGTTTTAAAGTGTTTAAAGCACAGGTTGAAAATCAATTGGAAAAACGTATCGAGATTTTAAGGTCTGATCGTGGAGGCGAGTTCACATCTGAAGAGTTCACTAAATATTGTGAACATCATGGCATTCAAAGACAGTACTCAGCCCCTAGAACTCCACAGCAAAATGGAGTTGTGGAACGGAAGAATCGCACCGTACAAGAGATGGCTCGTACGATGCTAAGTGAAAGCAAGATGGCTGACAAGTATTGGAAAGAGGCAATTCATACGGCTGTATACATTCAAAATCGATGCTTGATCAGGCCACATGAAGTCAAAACTCCCTATGAGCTATGGTTTGGAAGAAAAGCAACAATCAAGCACTTCAGAGTCTTCGGCAGCAAGTGTTACATCAAGCGGCTCGAACAAAATCCTGGCAAATTTGAAGAAAGAGCTGACGAAGGTATATTTCTGGGTTACTCCTCTACTAGTAAGGCATATAGGTGTCTTAACAAAAGAACCAGAAAAATCATAGAAAGTGCTGATGTGAGAATAGATGAGAATATTGAACCAAAGAATGCAACTCATAATGACAGTCCAGCTTATGAGGACTCGAGTGAGATTGATGATGAGATGGCTGAATCTAATGATTCTGAGAAATCAAAGGATGACTCAGAAGATACTTCACCTAAGAAGCACAGCACTTGGGTAGAGCAACACCCTAAGGATCAAATCATTGGAGATCCTAAGGCAGGCGTTCAAACTAGACAAAGTGTAGTTAGCAATTACTCACTTGTGTCCACCATTGAACCCAAGACTGTGGCTGAAGCCAGTCTCGATGATAGTTGGTTGAAAGCTATGCATGAGGAGTTGGAGCAAATTGAGAAGAACTCCACATGGGAACTTGTTCCTAGACCTACTGATAAGAATGTTATTGGTACTAAATGGGTCTTTCGGAATAAGCTGAATGAAGATGGTCAAGTCATTAGAAACAAAGCAAGGTTGGTTTGTAAAGGCTATGCTCAAGTTGAAGGCATAGATTTTGAAGAGACCTTTGCACCGGTGGCTCGTCTGGAAGCTATTCGAATGTTTCTTGCATTGGCAGCATACAAAACCTTCAAGGTATTTCAGATGGACGTAAAGTCAGCTTTCTTGAATGGTTTACTTGAAGAAGAAGTCTACATTGAGCAACCTGATGGTTTTCTCATCAGCAGAAATTCAGATCTTGTATGCAAGTTGAAAAAGGCTCTTTATGGACTGAAACAAGCGCCAAGGGCGTGGTATGCAAGGCTGGACCTATATCTCCGCAAGATCGGTTTTGGAAAAGGACTTGTTGATAGCAATCTATATGTCAAAACTGAGTTAAGCAAACAGCTGGTTGTCATTGTTTATGTTGATGACATAATCTTTGGTGGCAATGATGAAGAGATGTGCAGGAATTTTGCAGAAGAGATGAAGAAAGAATTTGAGATGTCGATGCTTGGAGAATTAAAGTTCTTTCTTGGTTTACAAGTTCAGCAGCTGAAACATGGCATCTTCATATCACAATTGAAGTATATTAAGGAAATGCTGAAACGGTTCAATATGGAAGACAGCAAGCCAGTGAGCACACCAATGTCAACGAACACGAAGCTTAGCAAAGATGATAAGGCCTCGTCCGTTGATCATACCACCTATCGCTCTATGATAGGAAGCTTGCTTTACTTGACTGCTACAAGACCAGATCTTCTACAAGCAGTATGTATGGTTGCACGTTTTCAAGCAGCACCAACTGAAACGCACCTTACAGCAGTGAAAAGAATCTTTCGATATCTGAAAGGTACTATGGAGCTTGGTATCTGGTATCCCAAAGGCAAATCCTTCACTCTAGTTGCATATTCTGATGCCGATTGGGCTGGATGCGTAGATGATCGCAAGAGTACTAGCGGCGGCGCATTTTATCTTGGAGAAAGATTAGTTGCTTGGCATAGTAAGAAGCAAGACTCTGTATCCCTTTCGACAGCGGAAGCGGAATATATTGCAGCGGCAACTTGTTGTACGCAAGTGTTATGGATGCGGCAAATGCTCTCTGATCTAGGAGTTCCTACAACGGATCCTACGCCGATCCTATGTGACAACACGAGTGCAATTCATATATCTAAGAATCCTGTTCAGCACTCTCGAACAAAGCATGTAGCAATTCGTTATCATTTTCTTAAAGATAAAGTTGCTGATGGAGAGGTCAAGTTGGAGTATGTTCCAACAACTGAGCAAGTGGCTGATATTTTCACGAAACCTCTGCCAAAGGAAGTCTTTGAGTATCTCCGGAAAAAGTTGGGAGTTACTCACTCTCCTAAACCGTAGGAGTTGTGCTTGAAAGGGGGAGCAATGCATTCATTGAATATCCTATTCGCTCCTCGGTTTGGTCCCTTTGGATTTGTTGTCAAAGGGGGAGAGATGTTATGCTACGATAGCAAGGAGAGATGTTATGCTATGTTAGCAAGGAGAGATGTTATACTATGAAAGCTAGGGGGAGATTGTGACAGTGCATGGTTGATATTTCCGAATTTCAGAATTGGTTCCAAGTTAGTATTGAAAAGAACTTGGAAGAGCTGCAAGCTGGAGTTGAAAGTGTTGAAGTTCCAATAGTGTTGCCAACAATTCCAAAGGGGGAGATTGTTGGAACTTGAGATGAATTTGAGATAACTTGAAAGTCTTTTGAAGAATTTGAAGAATCAGTATCTCAAGTATTGATTTGAGTTGGAATTATTGTCAACACATTGTCACAAACATGATGATAATAAGCTGGTGTTGATAGAGCTTGAAAAGGAGAAACAGAATTGAAACAGTCTGGAATTAAGAATTCCTGATGCAGAGCACGCGGTCGACCGGGCTGTTCATGCGGTCGACCGAGCAAGAAGAAACCTGCAGAAAACAGAAAAAGGCACCTCTCAGTTATTTTAGTGACACAGTGTGTCTTCGGTCGACCGGGACTCCAGGATGTCGACCGAGCTCGAAATTGTCTGTTTTCCAGTCAGTGTCTTCGGTCGACCGGGCAAGCTAGGATGTCGACCGAGCACGGGAACCAGAGTTGCGCAGAATTAGAAGTTTTGCACGAAAATTTAGCACTCTTATCTATTTCGTTTGGGACTCTTTCTAAACGAATTGTAGCCCGTTTTAAATACAATTAAGGGTTATCAAAACCTATAAAAAGGCATGTAAGGGTCGTTCTTAAAGACACACCAGAAGAGAAGAGTTTTAGAGAGTTATAGAGAGAGTTTTGGAGAGAAGAAGAGTGCTGGTGCTGTGTTGCTGTGTGCTGTTGTGCTGCATCTTTCTACAGCAATTGTGGACGAGATTATGCTCTAGAAGATGGTGTTTTCGTCCATGAGTTAAGTGTCTCTCTTTATGCTTTAGATTTCAATTTGTAAGGGATTGAGAGAGAGAGAATTGTAGAGGGGAAGGGCTGTAGACAGAATTAATCTTCTACTCTGTTCGTACATCAAGTTGGTGCTTGGTGTTTGGGGTTTGGTGATCCTATCTGTGGGTGCAGATAAATTGTAAAGGGAGTCGGTGCTTCCTAGATAGTTGGTGCTATCTGAAACTAAAGGGAGTCGGTGCTTCCTAGATAGTTGGTGCTATCTGAAACTCAAGGGAGTCGGTGCTTCCTAGATAGTTGGTGCTATCTGAAACTAAGGGTTGGTGCTCTTTGTCGTTGTAGCGACTAAATAAGATTCAGATCTGTCCCGGATTGGTGTTCGGACAGTCTTTGAACCGTGGACGTAGCCTTTCGGTGAACCACGTTAAATCTGGTGTCATTGTGTGATTTGACTTGTTTTGTTGTTGAATTGGACCTGTTTTTAGAAATCACTGATTCACCCCCCCCTCTCAGTGATCGCGGTATCCAACAGATACCATTTTTCATTAGCCTGTCAATCCTATTTAGGTTTATATGACCTAGCTTCTGGTGCCAAAGTTTTGTTGGATTAGATGAAGGTGACTTCCTCTTTAATGTTGGTCTATTAATTATTTCGGTATCATGTATCTCATACATTGTGGGAGTTAACAAATAAAGCCCATTGATTATCTTGCCAGAACATATAAAAGTACTGTTCCTCTTTATGACAACTTCAGTACCAAAAGTAATAGAATAACTTTTATTCACCAAAATAGAAACTAAAATTAAATTCCGTCTTAAAGACTGTACATAAAGAGTATCTGACAAAATTAATTTATTATTTAAAAATACTAAAGTAATAACTCTCAATGAAACCGCTCCAGCCTTAACATCAGATCCTAGGTTGACAATGATTTCCCCATCACTTAGCCTCCTGGTTTCCCTGAACCCCTGCAACGAGTTACATATGTGATTAGTTGCACCGGAGTCAACACACCAGGATTCTGAAGTACTAGTTGCAAAACTAACTTCAGAAACAAGTGACTCAATCATACCTGGGATCTTTTTCTTAGACAGATAATCAGGACAATTCCTCTTCCAATGTCCTGTCATACCACAGAGGAAACACTTTCCTTTTGTACCTGTACCCTTAGCATTTGTCACACCACCAGCACCACCATTTTCCTCTTTAGGACCCTTGAGAACTGATTTCTTATTACATTTCCGGCCTTTGCCTTTTGGCTTGGACCTGGCATTTGACTTTTCTGTCATCAGGGCAGTTGGCTTTTTCATAATTCTTTCAGTCGCTACTAGCTGGCTAGACAGCTCAGCTAGGGTCAGATTCATTTTGTTCATATTATAATTGACCTCAAAATTGTTGAATGAATGTGGTAGCGACTCAAGGATTATGTCAATTTGCGACTCTGCATTAATCACAGCACCAGTATATCTAACTCATTCAATGAGTCCATGATCTTAAGCATGTGGTCCTGTACTGGTGTGCCTTCAGCCATCTTAGTGCTTATAAGCACCCTCATAACTGCCTGCCTACCAGGCCTGCCCTGTTCCACAAACATCTCCTTTAAGTTCGATATCATATCGTATGCAGTCTTAAAGGATTGATGTTGGTGCTGCAAAACACTAGACATGGATGCCTGTATGTAACATCTGGCCATCTCATCATCTTTGGTCCACTTAGCATAAAGGTCGTTCTGTTTCTGTGGTGCATCTGGCATAGGCTCATCAAGGGGAGTTGTGGTAAGGACATATTTGTATCCTGAAGCAGTCAAGACAATATCCAGATTTCTTTTCCAGTCCATGTAGTTGGATCCCACCAACTTATTCTGGTTGAGGATGGTCACAAGTGGATTAAAAGTATTCGAATTCATACTTTATATATTGTTGCACATAACCACATTCAATAAAAGAATATAAATGACATTAGGGTTTAGTATTCTACCAAATTCATGTAAGAATCCTTATAACCACTTAAATTTAGAATACATCGGAATCCCAGTCCCCTAGGGCATGCCTCCTTGAGGAGTGCATATGCCACATAGATTCGTGCGGATCAAAGTTGTCAAAATTAAGATTAAGACTAATTATCCATGATCCCCATCATTCATTATTATTTAGGTACCTCATACCAAATAATGTATGACTCCCGATTAACTTTGGTTTCTAAAATACATGAGACAAATCCTTGGGGATACTACATCACTATTTTAGTTAAGTGTGACCCACCAACTAATATTGTATAGCAACCGTGATGGGCAGCTCCTCCTTGGGGAGTGAACCCCCACCATGTCTCACCAATACTATCCATTGGAATTCCATATCTAGTAACCAGACAAATAAAAGCCCTCAGTAGGGAACGGCCATTCTAATGATGGCGCGAGGCTAATACTTTCCTTGCAATGGACCTATGGTGGAAAACCATGAGGATTTCTCAATTTAAATGCCCCGCTCCAACTTAATATTTTAGAATTGAGGATTTTCCTTTTAAGGTATTAGGGCCCACATATAAATATGAACAACAAATCATCTCATGATATGATCTAAGATTGGTTCCAAGTCAAGTTATTTTAAGGAAAGTCAATTTTCTTAAATTAGTGTTACCAATGTGTCCATTTTATGGGTCATCAACACTAATTAGAACTCTTTTCAAAAATTAATTTGATTTGACCAATTTTAGTAACTTGCTATGTTTGGATCAGATTTGGAAACTTTCTACATCAAGCATTCAACTATAAATAGAAAATGCTAAAATTAGAAACTAGTCATCTCCTTCACATGGCCCAAGCGGAATAGACTTCTTGGACTTCCAGACTTTCCAAAATTGGAGTTCCTCAAACTCTTTGGGAAACTCCAAAGCTCTTTTGGGAATCTTCAAACTCTTTGATTAGGAGTCCAACATCACTTTCCTTCTTCGTCTCTAACATCGCCAATAATAGAAAATTTCAAGAATTCCTATGCCTCGACGATGAGACTTTCATGGTAATCTAAACATGGAAATAAAAGGGCTATAGGGAAATTCATCATGCCTTGCCCTTTCACGGGAAACCAAGGAAACCATAATGCCCTTTACACTTAGCCTCAAATAAACCAAAACAACCATAAAAGAAAGCAAAACGACTTGTGGGCCATATGGAGAGGACATAAATAACCTGCAAAGTTAGTATCTCATACAACGATACAACTCACAAAACCAGGTAGCCAAGTCATAATGGGAAAACAAGATGCCAAACATAAAAATTCAGATAAAAAACAAAAACAAATTATGCCTGGGTTCGGATAGCCGAACTGGTCCCTACAACTAGCCGAACTGACCTCTACGGCTAGCCTTAGGGATCTGCACGGCTAGCCGACCTGACGGACCCAAAAATTTGGGTTTTTCAGATTCGACTTCCAGCTATTCCCAAATCACTTCTAATGATCCCAAATACCTTCTAATGGCTTCCTACCATCCTTCCATTATAATTAAACCATTTTATGACATTCCAAACATGAATCTACTACAAAAGTAAGCAAACTCATTATTAATCTGATCCTTACATAGCCCTAGGTCTATCATCTTCGCATCTCATGCAAAGATTAGATCTAGCTTATAGATCTAACATGATTAGAGATGATGTAAGGCTCTGATACTAATTGTTGGAAATAGTGGTAGGCCTGTGATGGACCGCGCTCCTGCTCGGTTCTACCGAGGTCGGCGGACGTGGGAGTCCGTTTGGTTCCGACCCTTTCGTAACCGGGGGGCAGGGGCGTGCATCAACATTTCTTTTTTTGTGGGTGTGCCAGATTTTCTATTTTTTACTTGGAATTGCAAGTGGTGATCCGGAGATCAACCTTCGCAAGTAAAAAAGGAAATCAACTTCTTTCAAGTTTTCCATTGCACATATATTTAAGAAAAGAGACATTTTTCTTGATTTGCCGTGAAAGGCGATTTTTTTGGCATTTATAACCGATTTTGGCGTTTATAGCCGATTTTTGGCGTTTATAGCCGATTTTGGCGTTTATAGCCGATTTACAATCCTTATCAATAATGAAAGACAAGAGTTGTGATTTTTTGTCTCTTTTGAAAAAATACAAACTACAATGAAAAGCAAGAAAAGGAGGATCTAACTTCTCAGGAGATTGTGGGGGACTCGTTTAGATTGACGGTCGCAAGCCATATGTGGGCTTCGCCATCATCCATGCAGATGAGAACAGAGGATGCTATTTGATTCGCTTGGCTTGGCTATAACCTCGGGTTTTTAGAGGACAAAGACCAAAGGAAGGTCCTATATCCAATAAAAAGCCGAGTAGACGGGCTGAAAAGCCATATCTAAGCCATTGGAGGCAGGAGGAGAAGGCAAGGACCTTGGGGGGGGGTACCCCCCAAGGGACTTTTGTCACCTTGTTGCGGTGGCCGGTGTAGAATTTCCGCAGAGTTTTCTCTCTTTTTCCTTTCTCTGGATTTCTGTCTGTGTGCTTGTGCTTTTTTCTCTGATTTTTCTGATGCTCTCTGATGTCCTTTCTTCTTGGAGAGCCCTCCTATTTATAGGCTTTTAGGTAGCCTTTTAGGTGGGTTTATGGGCTTTTATTGTCATTAAGCCGCATAATGGGAGGAGTTACAAAATTGAATTGTTTATTTTGTAACTCCTTTTTCTTGGCTTCTGATTGGCCGGAGGAGATTGAGGGCATTTAATCGCCTTTAATCGCCATGATGGGAGGAGTTTCATGGGTTAAATGCCATGAATCTCTTGACTTGTAACTCCCGAATGCTTGCTTCTGATTGGGCCGTCCAAAGAAATGGATTAATGACTGTAATAAAGCTAGTCAATTAATCGCATTAAGTGGTCGCCGAGCAGCTGAAGAGTCGCGGGCCATGCCACGTCTTTTGAGATTCTTCTGTTGATGATCATCGATGGATCTTCATGTAGATCGACATCAGATTATCATGTAATTTCAGGTGTTTGTTGCCAACAGCGGGTCGGTGCCATCTGTCCTGTCGATTTCTCGATCGGTCGGGTGGAAAGCACACTTTTTTTGGTTGACCGGGTGGCGATCAATACTGTCTTCGATACTCTTGATGATTTACCCGTGTTTTGGACGGATGTCAGAGGACTTGGTGTCTCAAAAGCATGAATTTTGGAAAGTACCAGGGGCTGGGTTCCTCGAATCGTGAAAAAACGGCGAAAACCGGGGTTTCCGGGGCTTTCCCGGCGACCCCGGGGTCCAAGGTCGCCGGCGACCCTGGGGGGTTTTCCCCCTTTCGTGTCCCGTTTTGCGTCCGTTTTTTGCTTTTTTTTTATTCTTTTTTCTTCTGTACTTTTCCTTGACATTTTGACCATTTATTGGCCTGATTTCTTTGTAGGAAACCTGATGAGAATCCTTGCATTTTATTTTGCAAAGTTTCCAATTTCCTGAGAAAGCCGAAGACTTTGTCGCGCAGAGTTGCCGATTTTCCGTCAGAAGCTGAAACTGGGCCAAACGATGTCGGAATGACCTGAAATTTGGTGTGAAGCCTCCTGAGCAATAAATAAGACCAACCATAGGCTTTTGTTTGAGTTTCGAAGCCGTTTGGGGTCCTATCACCTGCAGACTTGCTTTTTATCGCGATGAAGATGTCGCGGTTTGATGTGTGGTCAACCGATGTCCGATTGACTTGAAATTTGACAGGGAACCTATTGGAGTCATTTTAAGATGATCCATAGGTTCTGTCTTGGAAATCATGGTCCCGGAGAGCTTTTGTCACCGAGGGCTCCTTTTTGGCTGTCGGAGAAGCGAAGTTAGGCCAAATGATTTTGAAATGGCCCGAAACTTCTTGTGTACTCCTCTTTTGGCTGTCTGGAAGAATCTTGCAGTTTTTGTTTGATTCTGACAAGATTTTATTTTTGGAAGCAGCATTACCTATTTATGGCAGGTTGCGACTTCATGTAGCTCTTTGGATCTTGAAGAGGCAAAGTGACATTTTTGGTGTCAACAAATGCCCCCTCGAGGTACAGCGGCGAGTTGCTTAACTTTTGTAGTCGATGTGCCTCGAAGAGATTTTTGAAGGAGAGCCTGTGACTTGACCAAGAGTCTTTGAGCAATCTTTCTTTTGGTATTTGTAGCCTTTTGAGCTTCCAGGGGAATTTTATGGTAGTGAAAGGGATCACGTACCATCTCGAGGCAAAGTTTTGAAGATGACATCAGGGATGTGGATTTGGGTTTTGACCTTGTGACCTAACAGGCTATATATGGCAGGTTAGGGGGTCGGGTTTGGTTTTGATCGTGTGACCCAACAAGCTGTATGTGGAATGTTGGGGGATCAATTTTGGTTTTGATCTTGTGACCTAACAGGCTGTATGTGGCAAGTTAGGGGATCAGTTTTTGGTTTTGGTCTTGTGACCTAACAGGCTGTATGTGGCAAGTTAGGGGACCAGGATTTGGTTTGATTTTTGTGGAATGTCAATTTCAAGAATTTGGCTCAATTTGGTAGATGAGGCTGGATGGTTTGATTTTTGGAAGCTCATGGGGCTTGGAATTTTCTTTTGTATGGTCCAATCAACTCAAAAGAGGCATGGAACCATTTTTGTATGCCCTTGGTAAGAGGGATTTCTCTTTGACTAAAAGCCCAAAATTTATTTCTTCTCTTTTTTTTTTTTTGTGCCTAGGTGGTCAAACCTGGCTCATATGGGCTAACCCATGGGACCTTAAGCTTTTGAAATGGCTTAGATCTCATATGGTGTCATTTTTGTTAAGAATATCCAAAAATATCTCATTTGGATAGAGAATATCTAAGAATATCTTTACTTGGAGAGAATCTCTCATGATCCCTTTATTTTTGGGATAGAATATCTCAAGATATTTTTCTTTTGGGAAAGAATCCGTCATAGATTGATTTTTGGGAGAAAATCTCTCAAGATCCCTTTATTTTGGGATAGGATATCTCAAGATATCTTTCTTTTGGGAAAGAATCCGTCATAGATTGGTTTTTGGGAGAAAATCTCTCAAGATCCCTTTATTTTGGGATAGGATATCTCAAGATATCTTTCTTTTGGGAAAGAATCCGTCATAGATTGATTTTTGGGAGAAAATCTCTCAAGATCCCTTTATTTTGGGATAGGATATCTCAAGATATCTTTCTTTTGGGAAAGAATCCGTCATAGATTGGTTTTTGGGAGAAAATCTCTCAAGATCCCTTTATTTTGGGATAGGATATCTCAAGATATCTTTCTTTTGGGAAAGAATCCGTCATAGATTGATTTTTGGGAGAAAATCCTTCAAGATATCTTTCTTTTGGAAAGAATCTTTCTAATCTCTTTCTTTTGGTAAGGTTACTAATTAGTAACACTTACCTCTTTCTTCTTTCCTTCTTTGGTTTGCTCTCCTCTATAAAAACAAAGAGAAGGTTGGATCTCTTGCTCTTATTACTTTCTTTTGCAATAATCTCAAGAGGGCTTCAAGACCAAGAGCTTTTCTTCTTCAAGATCTTCAAGAGTTTTCTTCTTCTTCTCCATCAATGGCTTCAAGTAAGTTCTTCTTTTTCAAGAAAACTCCATTGTAGGAAAATAATAAAGTTCTTTCTTCTCTTTTTTTTTTTTGGCAGAGGAAGACTTGGTGATGCCTGAGGTCCCAACCGATGAGGTGGTGATGGATCCTATTGAGGCACCTGAAGAAGAACCGAGGGACTCTGGAGTAGATCCAGAATCTCCAATTGGTACGACTTCTTTTGCTCTTTTTTTTTTTTTTTTGTTTGTGACTCGGTTTGCTAACACAATTTTTTTGTTGCCAGCTGACTTGCCACAGGGTTCTGATGACTTTGAACCATCGATGGACGCAAATGTTGATGATGCTTTCGATGAGTTCATGGAGGAAGAAAGTGTTCCGCCAGTCGTAGAAGAAGGTATTTTGTAGTTATAACTCTGATAATGATTTTCAAACAGGGTCATATTCATACCTTTTTGTGTTTCCTTTGCAGGTTTTGAAGTGGCAGAGGAGGATCCGTTGCTTCCAGAGCAAGAGATGCCAGAGGTTGATCCAGAGGTAGAGATTCCTGGGACCAGCTCTGACAATATTGAGGAGATTCCTCGCGCTGAGATTCCTTCCCGAGCAGGAGCAGCTTCAGCTGGAAAGAGTTCTTTTGTTACTCTTTCAACAGATGATGACATGGGCGAATCCTCAGCTGGGCCATCTCTTCTTTTTGCGAAGAAGGTGGTGGTGCGAGTTGTGAGCTCTTGGATTGAGACTCTCTTTTCTGGGCACTTGGAAGTCGGATTTGGCATGATCCAGCATGTGCAGGAGATTCTCAGTGATGCTGAAGAGGCTGGTCTGGATGTCACAGGTGCCAGGGCGATCGTTGATAGGATCATTGCACTGGGTGACAAGTGGTTTGAGACCGTGAGTTTGGCTGATGACCAGTTCTTCAAGGAGATGTTCCTGGACCCTGCTGATAAGGCTAAGTCTGACCTGGATGAGGCTACAGAAAGCAAGAAGCTGGCAGTCCGAAAGAGGAACTTAGAAGAGATAGCCATCATCAGGCTGACACATGACCTTAACATCCTTGACAGGGAGGTCGATGAGGCCAGGAAACGTCTTGAGCATTTGCAGGCACAAGTCGCTGCCAAATGGACTGCCATAATAGAAGCTCGCGACAGGGAGAGTGCCCTGATTCACCAGGTTGCAGATGCTGAACGGGTTCTCAAAAGGAAGTCTGATGAGGATGAACAATGGCAAACTGCTCGAGGTAAGCTTCCTGGTGTGAGAGAAGGGGTACAGCCCACTCCAGCATCTCATGGCAAGTTCCTGAAGAAGCGTGCCTTGGAATCCTTAACGGCTGAGGCTAAAAGGTTGCTTGGGGAGCTGAACTCTTGGCTGGAGACCATTTTTGATTGAGCTCCTGTATACAGAAACCATCCTTCTTTCTTTTTTTTTTTTTGGTACCACATGTATTTTTTGGTACTTGTTTTTTTGTAGTGCTTGTGAACACTTTCTCTTTCTTTTTTTTTTGGTACCACATGTATTTTTTGGTACTCTTTTTTTTTGTGTAGTGCTTGTGAACACTTTTTTTTTTTTTTGTTATCCCTACGCTCACTTTAATCTTTTTGTGATAAAAGTAATTGCTAAATGGGATTTGATCAAAAGGTTGTCATTTTGTGAAAATCTTTTGTCAAGTGATTGTTTTGGCATGAAAGCCAGGTTTTTGTTTGTGGCGTGGAAGCCAATTTTGGCATGAGAGCCAGCTTTTCTTGTGGCATTGATAGCCGAGTTTTTTTTTTTGTGGCATCTATAGCCAGTTTTGGTGGCATTGATAGCCGGTTTGTGGCATTGATAGCCTGTTTTGTTTTGGTGGCATTGATAGCCGGTTTTTTTTTTTTTTGAAATCCAAGTTTTTTGTTTGTGTGGCATTGATAGCCGGTTTTGTTTTTGGTGGCATTGATAGCCGGTTTGTGGCATTTATAGCCGGTTTGTGGCATTTATAGCCTGTTTTGATGGCATTTATAGCCGGTTTGGTTTTCAAAAAATGCAAGTATCGACTAAAAGTCGCCTCCCTGCTGAATGTTCTTGCAAGTATCGATGGAATGTCGCATCCTGTAACACCCCGACCCGCCTTAATCTCGTTTTAGAGTTAATTAATTTAGATTGATTGCTTAATGGATGTTTTGATCTTGATTGGACTTGATTAGGTAGAATTAGTGGGGTTTGACCATTTACTAGGTAGATTATGACTTTTGGAGTGTTTTGGGTTTTTGTGTGTATTTAGAAATTTTTGGGTTTTTAATGCATTGCATAGAGCATTTCATGGGCCTCAACTTTCATGCCTTGACCCATCAAATTTGGATCCATTTAGGCCCATTCCCAGCCCACTTAATCACCCCAGGCCCTTTCTTGCAATTTCAGTCCATTTTGTGGACTTGCATGCAAGTGCAGGAGAAAAATTGGGTTAAAACCCATTCCAGCTAATACTCCTTTCTTCTTCCTTCTTTCTTCATCTCCAGCTGAACCCTCTCTACTCTTCTTCTTCATTTCTTCCTTCCTCATCTCAAGCAATCAACCAAGACTCCTTGCATGTGAAGAAGCCAGCCACCACTTCATCTTCTCCATCTCATTTGTTAAGGGCTACATTTTCTAAGCTCAAGAACCTCAACCATCTCTACATTTTCTTACTCTTGGTAAGTTTCATCTTCCATTTCCTTTCTCTTGCTTCATATTAGAGTAAGAATGTCCTAAATTCGTGCATGCATCATCTTCTTCCTCATTCATTTCTTCCATTTCGTTTTTCACCATTTTAGGGCATTTGAGCTGGCATTTTGGGGATTCTTGATTAGAAGGGATTTGGAGTGTGAGAGCTAGCTTTCAAAGCACCAAGGCAAGTTAAACTTATACATTTGTATGCATGATTTCTTGTTTGATTCATGAAGATATGTAATCTTGCTTAGATACCCATCTCTTGCTCAAAAATGGATTTTGTGGGTGATTTCTTTTGTTAATGTCTATGGGTTTATTGATGGTTTTGATGAGCATTTTGGAAGCCCAAAGATACCTCTTGGTAGTGTTTTAAAACCTGATGGAATGCCTTGAATGGCTTGAGAGAAATCAAGAAGTTCAGATTTTCGGAACCCAGGATTTGACAGTTCGCTCGAGCGAGCGTGAGTGAACGCTCGAGCGAAGGGCTCTCTGGGAGAGTTCGCTCGAGCGAACTTTGGTCCGCCCGAGCGAACAGCTCTCTGTCTCGGGTCCGCTCGAGCGAACATCTGGTCGCTCAAGCGAACCTGATACTTGCAGTATGCAGATTTTCCAATGACCATATCTTTTCAACCGTAAGTCCGTTTTTGGAGATCTACATACCGTTGGAAAGCTCATGATGTGTAGAACCCAAAAAAAAGTGATTTTATTTGATTTGAGCCTTGGAAAAGATTATATGTTGGATTCTATATAATTGTGACAAATGGACGTCTCCATGAGCCGGACGTTGAACCGTAGCTTGTTCTAGTTGATTGGCCTGATAGATGGACCGATAGGATGAGCACCCTGAACTTTTATCATGACTGATGGTTTGTTTAATTGTGGATATGGATTGAGCACCCTTACCCACAAAAGGAGCATTGTGTTCTTCGGATTGTAACCGTGCCAAATGTGTTCTATTAAGGGATTCGACATCCAAATTATGTAACGCCAAGGGGTCCTCGTAGCCCGACAATGTCGAACTCTTAATACTACCCTGAGTTGGACGGTGAAGACCACATGTGTTCCCAAGACCGTAGGCTTGGCTTGAATTACATCTTGACTCCGTATATGATCTGTATGTACATGCATTGCATTTCGTTTCCAGTATTCTAGTATGACTTGATCATACTTCTGTTCAGTTATGTATTTTCTGTTACACATCTGTTGTGTTATATTTAATTCTGTATTTGTTCAGCATATTTTAGTAAGTCCCGATTTGTTATTTATATGTCTTGTCCTGTATATGTCCTGTATCTGATTTACACTGTCCTGCACCTGCTCTGTTGTTGGTATATTGCACTCTACGAGTCGGCACCACTTAGCTTCGACCCTATCTAAGTCGGACCCGGCTAAGTGTGGGTTTAGTAAACTTCTGGCCCTCTGCAGATGGGAATATATTCTGAGGGTTTACCGGCACCCTAGGTCTACGATGGAGAATTCTGGGTACCTCTGTCTCCTAGTAGCACCGCCCTGTCCTGTCCTGATATTCTGCTCTCATTTTATTTCATGTTATATGATTAACTTGAGAGAACATAGCTTATGTGGATGTGCCAACTAGTTTGTTAATATGTTTACCTGTTATCAATGACTCGTATGTCTCATGCTAAATTCATGCACTGATATGCCTAGTGATTATTCCTTGATCTCGTATGATTTACACCTGTCTGACTATTCATTTGATACATGTTATATGGACTGTATATGTTTGTCTTGCTTAGCTTAGTCTAATGGTGCTACACTTGGCGTTACAGGTGAATACATCGACGCTATTGCCCCGGAGATCCTTGAGGAAGAGGAACCTCCACATAACGTAGCAGAGTGGACTCCTGATGATGTCTTCTAGACATCCACTCGATGAGAAAAGGACGTTTCAATGACCCACTGACCGTGGCTAGGATTGCCACATATTTTGTAGTAGTTTATAAACTTGTTAGCTTTTGGATTGTAAACTTAACTAACTTACTTCTATCTCTTAAACTTGAATCTTAAATCTATGCTCATGGACCCTTATGCTCTATATCTTGATGATTGTGGTATGTTAATTGGATATCTATTTGACAGATTTATACAGGCATGTTGAGAAATATAAACCTCACACGTGATATCCTGTGGGTAAATTCCGTACGTGGGGACCTAGAGTCAACAAGTTTGACTCGAATTTCCACGCGGGCGTGTGTCGCGCCTCGGGATGTGTGCAATCTCGGGCTCGGGGCGTGACATACGTAAGTTGGTATCAAAGCATATGTTGTTCTAAGAGTATTTAAAATACTTAGAACGTTAGGGCACGATGTGAGGATACGATAGGACGTTTGGGTGTATCAATTCTTTTGGATTTTCTAGGCTTGTTAAGTGTTTGTGCTGACCCAATTATTTTACAGAAAATGCCACCTCGTCGGGCTACCAATCCCCGAAATAACTCTAGCAGCAGTCAGGATCATGATGCTACAGTCTTCGTTGACCTTCAAGGTGTGGGAAACGTTCGTGTGGAGGAAGAAGATTTGCCACCTCCTCCACCTCCACCGCCTCCAGTTAATGATGGTGGATTGAGAGACATCTTGCAAGCTATGTCTGCGCAGCTAGTGAGGCAGAATGAGCAGATCATGAATATGATGAATAGGCAGGTCCAGCCTAGGGAGCAAGACCCTAACTCGCTCTATGAGAAGTTCAGGAAGCGTGGATCAATTGAGTTCACCGGATTGGAAGATCCTTTGGCTGCAGATGAATGGATTGTGCACACTGAGAATGTCTTTGAGACTATGGAGTGTACGGGTAGGCAGAAGGTAGCCTTGGCAGCTTCCATGTTTAGAGATGTTGCTGACACTTGGTGGAAGAGTATCCGTACTCCTTACCGAACAATAGCAGATGAAGTGGCTTGGACCACGTTTGAGGCACAGTTTCGGAAGAAATTTATTCCAGCTCATATCACCCGACAGAAGAAGGCAGAATTTCAGAACTTGAAGCAAGAACTGATGACCGTAGCTGAGTATATCCATGAGTTTACTCGTCTTTCACGCTTTGCTCCGGAATGTGTTGACACAGAAGCTAAGAAAGTGGAACGGTTCATTGAGGGATTGAGACCTTCTATTCAGCGTGATGTCATTATGTTCCAGAGACCTACTACTTTCGACGATGCGGTTGAGAGAGCATATTCTGCGGAGCAACAACAGCAGAATATTATTCTAAATGAGCCTAAGCGTTACTTCACTCCTTCTGGCAAGAGTTCACCGCAGCAAACCCAGGGCAAGAAATTCAAGCAAGGGAGCAGTTCTCAAGCAAGGCCAGTGTCTTGTGTTCATTGTGGCAAGACCCACGAATCGAGTCAGTGCAGGAGGATTCTTGGTCTTTGCTACCGATGTGGCTCTTCAGATCATGCGGTCAAGGATTGTCCACGCCCTATAGGTGATGGGGCTAGAGGACAGCAGCAGCAACAACTTCAGCCACCAGCCCGTCCACCTATTCAAGCTCAACCAATCAGGCAGGCTTTGCCTGGAGCCCAGAGGCCACCTCAGCAACAGCAGCAGAGACAAGTGCAAGGCCAGCAGAGGCCTAGGCAACAAGGCCCAGTTCAACAGAGGCAAGGGCAACAAAGGCAGCAGCCACAGCAGCGTCCGAATGCAACAGGGCGTGTATATGCTATGACCAATGAAGAAGCTGAAGCTGCAGATACAGTTGTAGAAGGTAAGCTGTTTGTTTGTGATCATGAAGCTAGGGTTTTGTTTGATCCTGGATCCACACACTCTTTCATTGCACCGCACTTTGCTATGACGATCGGAGGTAGACCCGAGCAGTTGCAGGTTGTACTTGCGATTGTTACTCCAGTAGGCAGGAGGGTAGTTTGTGATTTGTTTTACCCGCAGTGTGGAGTGCAGATAGGTGATTTGGTGATGCCAGCAGATTTGATAGTCCTAGCTATGCATGATTTTGATGTTATTCTAGGAATGGATTGGCTAGCGAAGTATCGTGCTTGTATGGATTGTTTCCACAAGACTGTGACCCTCAGGTTAGATGAGTCTAGTGCAGGAGTTATCTTTGAAGGGTCTAAGAAGAGATTAGATGCCAGAATAATTTCAGCTCTTAAGGCAGAGAGACTAATCCATAGTGGTTGTGAAGGGTTCATAGCTTTTATCTCAGAAGATAAGCAACCTAAGCAGTTAGAAGACATCCCAGTAGCTTGTGAGTTCCCGGATGTCTTTCCGGATGAAGTGCCTGGTTTGCCACCTATTAGGGAGATAGATTTTACTATTGAGTTAGTGCCGGGGACAGCCCCAATCTCTAGAGCACCTTACAGGATGGCACCTACAGAGCTGAGAGAATTGAAGATTCAATTGGAAGAATTGCTTGATAAAGGTTTTATTCGCCCTAGTGTTTCACCTTGGGGAGCTCCAGTTCTATTTGTGAAGAAGAAAGATGGCACCTTAAGGTTATGTATTGATTATAGGCAGCTTAACCAAGTGACTATAAAGAACAAATATCCACTGCCTAGGATTGATGAATTGTTTGATCAATTACAAGGTGCAGCCCATTTCTCGAAGATTGATCTTAGGTCTGGTTATCATCAGTTGAGGATTAGAGAGCAAGATGTGGCTAAGACAGCTTTCCGGACAAGATATGGACATTATGAGTTCCTAGTTATGCCTTTTGGATTGACAAATGCTCCGGGAGTTTTCATGTCTTTGATGAACAGAATCTTTGCCCCATACTTGGATCAATTTACAGTTGTTTTTATTGATGACATCTTGGTGTATTCTAAGTCTACGGAAGAGCATGCAGAGCATCTGAGGACTTCATTGCAATTGTTGAAGGACAATCAGTTATATGCGAAGTTGGATAAATGTGAATTTTGGTTGGAGCAAATAGCTTTTCTCGGGCACATAATCTCTAAAGAAGGTTTGGCAGTTGACCCAGCTAAGGTAGAAGCAGTAGTGAATTGGCAAAGCCCGAGGAATGTAGCAGAAGTCAGAAGTTTTCTAGGATTGGCTGGATACTATCGGAGATTTGTGGAAGGATTTGCTAAAATTTCAGCTCCGTTGACCAAGTTGACTAGAAAGAATGTCGCTTTTGTTTGGACTCCAGAATGTGAAGCTAATTTTCAGTTGCTTAAGGAGAAGCTCACTACAGCCCCAGTGTTGACTTTACCGACCGAGAGCGGAGGATTTGTGATCTATACTGATGCTTCGAGGGTTGGTTTAGGTAGTGTTTTGATGCAGAATGGCAAGGTAGTGGCTTATGGATCTAGGCAGCTAAGAGAACATGAGAAGAACTATGCCACGCATGACTTGGAGTTAGCGGCGGTAGTTTTTGCCTTGAAACTTTGGAGACATTATCTTTATGGAGAGAGGTTTGAAGTTCATTCAGATCATAGGAGTTTGCAGTACCTCTTCTCGCAGCAAGATTTGAATCAGAGGCAACGTCGTTGGTTGGAGTTGATGGCTGATTATGACTTTCCGATTCGATATTTCCCGGGCAAAGGGAACGTAGTGGCAGATGCATTGAGCCGGAAGTCAGGCATTTTGGCCAGTTTGGTCGGAGAATGGGACTTAGTTGAGACTTTCAGAGATTTAGATGTTGAGATAGAACTGGTCAGTGAGAAGGTTATGTTGGCAGCCATGTCAGTTTCAGAACCGCAGTTGATTCAGCAGATTAAGGATAGCCAATTTCAGGATCCCGAGTTGGCCAGGATTAGAGACAAGATTGCAGATAAGCCAGATTTCAGATTTGAAGATGGTGTTTTGTATTTCCGGGATAGGTTATGTGTGCCTAATGTCGGAGATCTTAAGGATCAGATTATGGCAGAGGCGCATCATGCGCGGTACTCTATGCATCCCGGTAGTACTAAGATGTACCAGAATTTACGGGGTCGATTTTGGTGGAACAACATGAAGAGAGAGATTGCTGGATTTGTTTCAAGATGTTTGACATGCCAGAAGATCAAAGCAGAACATAGAAAGCCTCCAGGACTGTTGAAGCCATTGAAGAGACCCAAGTGGAAATGGGAGCATATCATGATGGATTTTGTGTCAGGATTGCCAGAGACTTCGAGACACCACAACGCTATTTGGGTGATCGTAGACAGATTGACTAAGTCTGCACACTTTGTGCCTTTCAAGACAGGAACCAAGATGCATACGATGGCGGATATGTTTATCAAGGAGATTGTTCGATTGCATGGGATTCCAGCTTCGATTGTGTCAGATAGAGATAGTCGATTCATCTCAAGATTTTGGACTTCATTTCAGCAAGCTATGGGCACTCAGTTGACCTTCAGCACGGCATACCACCCGCAGACTGATGGACAATCGGAGAGGACGATCCAGACTCTTGAAGACATGCTCAGAGCGTGTGTTTTGGACTACAAGATAGAATGGGATCGAGATTTAGCTTTGTGCGAGTTCGCGTACAATAACAGCTTTCACGCGAGTATCGGAATGGCACCGTTTGAAGCTCTGTATGGTAGGAGGTGCAGATCACCGGTTTGTTGGGAGGAAGTCGGAGTCAGAAGCTTTCATGGACCAACCATTATTGGTGAGACTAGTGCAAAGGTCAAACTTGCATATGATCGATTGAAGACAGCCCAGAGTAGGCAGAAGAGTTATGCGGATCACCGACGTAGAGATCTCGAGTTTCAAGTGGGAGACAAGGTGTTCCTCAAAGTTTCACCGATGAAGGGCACCATTCGGTTTGGGCAGAAAGGCAAGTTGTCACCGAGGTACATTGGGCCATTTGAGATACGCAGCAGAGTTGGAGACTTGGCCTACAGATTGATATTACCTCCTAACCTTGCAGCAGTGCATGATGTTTTCCATGTGGCTATGTTGAGGAAGTATGTTCCGGACGAGTCGCACGTCATTGAGTATGAGCCTTTGGAGATTCGAGCAGATGCAACCTACGATGAGAAGCCTTTGCAAGTGATCGATGTCAAGGAGACAGTGTTGCGTACCCGGACGATTCGATGGTTGAAAATCTTGTGGGAGCACCATGGTCCGGAAGAAGCGACGTGGGAGTTAGAGGAGCAAGTAATGAGGAAGTATCCTCATCTCTTGACTGAGGTACGATTTACATTTGGAGGACCAAATGTCCTAAGGAGGGGAGGATGTAACACCCCGACCCGCCTTAATCTCATTTTAGAGTTAATTAATTTAGATTGATTGCTTAATGGATGTTTTGATCTTGATTGGACTTGATTAGGTAGAATTAGTGGGGTTTGACCATTTACTAGGTAGATTATGACTTTGGAGTGTTTTGGGTTTTTGTGTGTATTTAGAAATTTTTGGGTTTTTAATGCATTGCATAGAGCATTTCATGGGCCTCAACTTTCATGCCTTGACCCATCAAATTTGGATCCATTTAGGCCCATTCCCAGCCCACTTAATCACCCCAGGCCCTTTCTTGCAATTTCAGTCCATTTTGTGGACTTGCATGCAAGTGCAGGAGAAAAATTGGGTTAAAACCCATTCCAGCTAATACTCCTTTCTTCTTCCTTCTTTCTTCATCTCCAGCTGAACCCTCTCTACTCTTCTTCTTCATTTCTTCCTTCCTCATCTCAAGCAATCAACCAAGACTCCTTGCATGTGAAGAAGCCAGCCACCACTTCATCTTCTCCATCTCATTTGTTAAGGGCTACATTTTCTAAGCTCAAGAACCTCAACCATCTCTACATTTTCTTACTCTTGGTAAGTTTCATCTTCCATTTCCTTTCTCTTGCTTCATATTAGAGTAAGAATGTCCTAAATTCGTGCATGCATCATCTTCTTCCTCATTCATTTCTTCCATTTCGTTTTTCACCATTTTAGGGCATTTGAGCTGGCATTTTGGGGATTCTTGATTAGAAGGGATTTGGAGTGTGAGAGCTAGCTTTCAAAGCACCAAGGCAAGTTAAACTTATACATTTGTATGCATGATTTCTTGTTTGATTCATGAAGATATGTAATCTTGCTTAGATACCCATCTCTTGCTCAAAAATGGATTTTGTGGGTGATTTCTTTTGTTAATGTCTATGGGTTTATTGATGGTTTTGATGAGCATTTTGGAAGCCCAAAGAATACCTCTTGGTAGTGTTTTAAAACCTGATGGAATGCCTTGAATGGCTTGAGAGAAATCAAGAAGTTCAGATTTTCGGAACCCAGGATTTGACAGTTCGCTCGAGCGAGCGTGAGTGAACGCTCGAGCGAAGGGCTCTCTGGGAGAGTTCGCTCGAGCGAACTTTGGTCCGCCCGAGCGAACAGCTCTCTGTCTCGGGTCCGCTCGAGCGAACATCTGGTCGCTCAAGCGAACCTGATACTTGCAGTATGCAGATTTTCCAATGACCATATCTTTTCAACCGTAAGTCCGTTTTTGGAGATCTACATACCGTTGGAAAGCTCATGATGTGTAGAACCCAAAAAAAAGTGATTTTATTTGATTTGAGCCTTGGAAAAGATTATATGTTGGATTCTATATAATTGTGACAAATGGACGTCTCCATGAGCCGGACGTTGAACCGTAGCTTGTTCTAGTTGATTGGCCTGATAGATGGACCGATAGGATGAGCACCCTGAACTTTTATCATGACTGATGGTTTGTTTAATTGTGGATATGGATTGAGCACCCTTACCCACAAAAGGAGCATTGTGTTCTTCGGATTGTAACCGTGCCAAATGTGTTCTATTAAGGGATTCGACATCCAAATTATGTAACGCCAAGGGGTCCTCGTAGCCCGACAAGGTCGAACTCTTAATACTACCCTGAGTTGGACGGTGAAGACCACATGTGTTCCCAAGACCGTAGGCTTGGCTTGAATTACATCTTGACTCCGTATATGATCTGTATGTACATGCATTGCATTTCGTTTCCAGTATTCTAGTATGACTTGATCATACTTCTGTTCAGTTATGTATTTTTCTGTTACACATCTGTTGTGTTATATTTAATTCTGTATTTGTTCAGCATATTTTAGTAAGTCCCGATTTGTTATTTATATGTCTTGTCCTGTATATGTCCTGTATCTGATTTACACTGTCCTGCACCTGCTCTGTTGTTGGTATATTGCACTCTACGAGTCGGCACCACTTAGCTTCGACCCTATCTAAGTCGGACCCGGCTAAGTGTGGGTTTAGTAAACTTCTGGCCCTCTGCAGATGGGAATATATTCTGAGGGTTTACCGGCACCCTAGGTCTACGATGGAGAATTCTGGGTACCTCTGTCTCCTAGTAGCACCGCCCTGTCCTGTCCTGATATTCTGCTCTCATTTTATTTCATGTTATATGATTAACTTGAGAGAACATAGCTTATGTGGATGTGCCAACTAGTTTGTTAATATGTTTACCTGTTATCAATGACTCGTATGTCTCATGCTAAATTCATGCACTGATATGCCTAGTGATTATTCCTTGATCTCGTATGATTACACCTGTCTGACTATTCATTTGATACATGTTATATGGACTGTATATGTTTGTCTTGCTTAGCTTAGTCTAATGGTGCTACACTTGGCGTTACAGGTGAATAACATCGACGCTATTGCCCCGGAGATCCTTGAGGAAGAGGAACCTCCACACAACGTAGCAGAGTGGACTCCTGATGATGTCTTCTAGACATCCACTCGATGAGAAAAGGACGTTTAATGACCCACTGACCGTGGCTAGGATTGCCACATATTTTGTAGTAGTTTATAAACTTGTTAGCTTTTGGATTGTAAACTTAACTAACTTACTTCTATCTCTTAAACTTGAATCTTAAATCTATGCTCATGGACCCTTATGCTCTATATCTTGATGATTGTGGTATGTTAATTGGATATCTATTTGACAGATTTATACAGGCATGTTGAGAAATATAAACCTCACACGTGATATCCTGTGGGTAAATTCCGTACGTGGGGACCTAGAGTCAACAGTTTGACTCGAATTTCCACGCGGGCGTGTGTCGCGCCTCGGGATGTGTGAATCTCGGGCTCGGGGCGTGACATACGTAAGTTGGTATCAAGCATATGTTGTTCTAAGAGTATTTAAAATACTTAGAACGTTAGGGCACGATGTGAGGATACGATAGGACGTTTGGGTGTATCAATTCTTTTGGATTTTCTAGGTTGTTAAGTGTTTGTGCTACCCAATTATTTTACAGAAAATGCCACCTCGTCGGGCTACCAATCCCCGAAATAACTCTAGCAGCAGTCAGGATCATGATGCTACAGTCTTCGTTGACCTTCAAGGTGTGGGAAACGTTCGTGTGGAGGAAGAAGATTTGCCACCTCCTCCACCTCCACCGCCTCCAGTTAATGATGGTGGATTGAGAGACATCTTGCAAGCTATGTCTGCGCAGCTAGTGAGGCAGAATGAGCAGATCATGAATATGATGAATAGGCAGGTCCAGCCTAGGGAGCAAGACCCTAACTCCTCTATGAGAAGTTCAGGAAGCGTGGATCAATTGAGTTCACCGGATTGGAAGATCCTTTGCTGCAGATGAATGGATTGTGCACACCGAGAATGTCTTTGAGACTATGGAGTGTACGGGTAGGCAGAAGGTAGCCTTGGCAGCTTCCATGTTTGAGATGTTGCAGACACTGGTGGAAGAGTATCCGTACTCCTTACCGAACGATAGCAGATGAAGTTGCTTGGACCACTTTGAGGCACATTTCGGAAGAAATTTACCAGCTCATATCACGAACAGAAGAAGGCAGAATTTCAGAACTTGAAGCAAGAATTGATGACCGTAGCTGAGTATATCCATGAGTTTACTCGTCTTTCGCGCTTTGCTCCGGAATGTGTTGACACAGAAGCTAAGAAAGTGGAACGGTTCATTGAGGGATTGAGGCCTTCTATTCAGCGTGATGTTATATGTTTCAGAGACCTACTACTTTCGACGATGCGGTTGAGAGAGCTATTCTGCGGAGCAACAACAGCAGAAATTATTCTAAATGAGCCTAAGCGTTACTTCACTCCTTCTGGCAAGAGTTCACCACAGCAAACCCAGGGCAAGAAATTCAAGCAAGGGAGCAGTTCTCAAGCAAGGCCAGTGTCTTGTGTTCATTGTGGCAAGGCCCACGAATCGAGTCAGTGCAGGAGGATTCTTGGTCTTTGCTACCGATGTGGCTCTTCAGATCATGCGGTCAAGGATTGTCCACGCCCTGTAGGTGATGGGGCTAGAGGACAGCAGCAGCAACAACTTCAGCAACCAGCCCGTCCACCATTCAAGCTCAACCAATCAGCAGGCTTTGCCTGGAGCTCAGAGGCCACCTCAGCAACAGCAGCAGAGACAAGTGCAAGGCCAGCAGAGGCCTAGGCAACAAGGCCCAGTTCAACAGAGGCAAGGGCAACAAAGGCAGCAGCCACAGCAGCGTCCGAATGCAACGGGACGTGTTTATGCATGACCAATGAAGAAGCTGAAGCTGCAGATACAGTTGTAGAAGGTAAGCTGTTTGTTTGTGATCATGAAGCTAGGGTTTTGTTTGATCCTGGATCCACACACTCTTTCATTGCACCGCACTTTGCTATGACGATCGGAGGTAGACCCGAGCAGTTGCAGGTTGTACTTGCGATTGTTACTCCAGTAGGCAGGAGGGTAGTTTGTGATTTGTTTTACCCGCAGTGTAGAGTGCAGATAGGTGATTTGGTGATGCCAGCAGATTTGATAGTCCTAGCTATGCATGATTTTGATGTTATTCTAGGAATGGATTGGCTAGCGAAGTATCGTGCTTGTATGGATTGTTTCCACAAGACTGTGACCCTCAGGTTAGATGAGTCTAGTGCAGGAGTTATCTTTGAAGGGTCTAAGAAGAGATTAGATGCCAGAATAATTTCAGCTCTTAAGGCAGAGAGACTAATCCATAGTGGTTGTGAAGGATTCATAGCTTTTATTTCAGAAGATAAGCAGCCTAAGCAGTTAGAAGATATCCCAGTAGCTTGTGAGTTCCCGGATGTCTTTCCGGATGAAGTGCCTGGTTTGCCACCTATTAGGGAGATAGATTTTACTATTGAGTTAGTGCCGGGGACAGCCCCAATCTCTAGAGCACCTTACAGGATGGCACCTACAGAGCTGAGAGAATTGAAGATTCAATTGGAAGAATTGCTTGATAAAGGTTTTATTCGCCCTAGTGTTTCACCTTGGGGAGCTCCAGTTCTATTTGTGAAAAAGAAAGATGGCACCTTAAGGTTATGTATTGATTATAGGCAGCTTAATCAAGTGACTATAAAGAACAAATATCCACTGCCTAGGATTGATGAATTGTTTGATCAATTACAAGGTGCAGCCATTTCTCGAAGATTGATCTTAGGTCCGGTTATCATCAGTTGAGGATTAGAGAGCAAGATGTGGCTAAGACAGCTTTCCGGACGAGATATGGACATTATGAATTCCTAGTTATGCCTTTTGGATTAACAAATGCTCCGGGAGTTTTCATGTCTTTGATGAACAGAATCTTTGCCCCATATTGGATCAATTTACAGTTGTTTTTATTGATGACATCTTGGTGTATTCTAAGTCTAAGGAAGAGCATGCAGAGCATCTGAGGACTTCATTGCAATTGTTGAAGGACAATCATTATATGCGAAGTTAGATAAATGTGAATTTTGGTTGGAGCAAATAGCTTTTCTCGGGCACATAATCTCTAAGAAGGTTTGGCAGTTGACCCAGCTAAGGTAGAAGCAGTAGTGAATTGGCAAAGCCCGAGGAATGTAGCAGAAGTCAGAAGTTTTCTAGGATTGGCTGGATACTATCGGAGATTTGTTGAAGGATTTGCTAAGATTTCAGCTCCATTGACCAAGTTGACTAGAAGAATATCGCTTTTGTTTGGACTCCAGAATGTGAAGCTAATTTTCAGTTGCTTAAGGAGAAGCTCACTACAGCCCCAGTGTTGACTTTACCGACCGAGAGCGGAGGATTTGTGATCTATACTGATGCTTCGAGGTTGGTTTAGGTAGTGTTTTGATGCAGAATGGCAAGGTAGTGGCTTATGGATCTAGGCAGCTAAGAGAACATGAGAAGAACTATGCCACGCATGACTTGGAGTTAGCGGCGGTAGTTTTTGCCTTGAAACTTTGGAGACATTATCTTTATGGAGAGAGGTTTGAAGTTCATTCAGATCATAGGAGTTTGCAGTACCTCTTCTCGCAGCAAGATTTGAATCAGAGGCAACGTCGTTGGTGAGTTGATGGCTGATTATGACTTTCCGATTCGGTATTTTCCGGGCAAAGGGAATGTAGTGGCAGATGCATTGAGCCGGAAGTCAGGCATTTTGGCCAGTTTGGTCGGAGAATGGGACTTAGTTGAGATTTCAGAGATTTAGATGTTGAGATAGAACTGGTCAGTGAGAAGGTTATGTTGGCAGCCATGTCAGTTTCAGAACCGCAGTTGATTCAGCAGATTAAGGATAGCCAATTTCAGGATCCCGAGTTGGCCAGATTAGAGACAAGATTGCAGATAAGCCAGATTTCAGATTGAAGATGGTGTTTTGTATTTCCGGGATAGGTTGTGTGTGCCTAATGTTGGAGATCTTAAGGATCAGATTTTGGCAGAGGCGCATCATGCGCGGTACTCTATGCATCCCGGTAGTACTAAGATGTACCAGAATTTACGGGGTCGATTTTGGTGGAACAACATGAAGAGAGAGATTGCTGGATTTGTTTCAAGATGTTTGACATGCCAGAAGATCAAAGCAGAACATAGAAAGCCTCCAGGACTTTTGAAGCCATTGAAGAGACCCAAGTGGAAGTGGGACACATTACAATGGATTTTGTGTCAGGATTGCCAGAGACTTCGAGACACCACAATGCTATTTGGGTGATCGTAGACAGATTGACTAAGTCTGCACACTTTGTGCCTTTCAAGACAGGAACCAAGATGCATACGATGGCGGATATGTTTATCAAGGAGATTGTTCGATTGCATGGGATTCCAGCTTCGATTGTGTCAGACAGAGATAGTCGATTATCTCAAGATTTTGGACTTCATTTCAGCAAGCTATGGGCACTCAGTTGACTTTCAGCACGGCATACCACCCGCAGACTGATGGACATCGAGAGGACGATCCAGACTCTTGAAGACATGCTCAGAGCGTGTGTTTTGGACTACAAGATAGAATGGGATCGAGATTTAGCTTTGTGCGAGTTCGCGTACAACAACAGCTTTCACGCGAGTATCGGATGGCACCGTTTGAAGCTCTTTATGGTAGGAGGTGCAGATCACCGGTTGTTGGGAGGAAGTCGGAGTCAGAAGCTTTCATGGACCAACCATTATTGGTGAGACTAGTGCAAAGGTCAAACTTGCATATGATCGATTGAAGACAGCCCAGAGTAGGCAGAAGAGTTATGCGGATCACCGACGTAGAGATCTGAGTTTCAAGTGGGAGATAAGGTGTTCCTCAAAGTTTCACCGATGAAGGGCACCATTCGATTTGGGCAGAAAGGCAAGTTGTCACCGAGGTACATTGGACCATTTGAGATTCGCAGCAGAGTTGGAGACTTGGCCTACAGATTGATATTACCTCCTAACCTTGCAGCAGTACATGATGTTTTCCATGTGGCTATGTTGAGGAAGTATGTTCCGGACGCGTCGCACGTCATTGAGTATGAGCCTTTGGAGATTCGAGCAGATGCAACCTACGATGAGAAGCCTTTGCAAGTGATCGATGTCAAGGAGACAGTGTTGCGTACCCGGACGATTCGTTGGGTGAAGATCTTGTGGGAGCACCATGGTCCGGAAGAAGCTACGTGGGAGTTAGAGGAGCAAGTAATGAGGAAGTATCCTCATCTCTTGACGAGGTACGATTTACATTTGGAGGACCAAATGTCCTAAGGAGGGGAGGATGTAACACCCCGACCCCCTTAATCTCGTTTTAGAGTTAATTAATTTAGATTATTGCTTAATGGATGTTTTGATCTTGATTGGACTTGATTAGGTAGAATTAGTGGGGTTTGACCATTTACTAGGTAGATTATGACTTTTGGAGTGTTTTGGGTTTTTGTGTGTACTTAGAAATTTTTGGGTTTTTAATGCATTGCATAGAGCATTTCATGGGCCTCAACTTTCATGCCTTGACCCATCAAATTCGGATCCATTTAGGCCCATTCCCAGCCCACTTAATCACCCAGCCCTTTCTTGCAATTTCAGTCCATTTTGTGGACTTGCATGCAAGTGCAGGAAAAATTGGGTTAAAACCCTTTCAGCTATACTCCTTTCTTCTTCCTTCTTCTTCACTTCCAGCTGAGACTCTCTACTCTTCTTCTTCATTTCTTCCTTCCTCATCTCAAGCAATCAACCAAGACTCCTGCATGTGAAGAAGCAGCCACCACTTCATCTTCTCCATCTCAATGTACTACATTTCTCAAGCTCAAGCATCAACCATCTCTTCTTTCTTACTCTTGGTAAGTTTCATCTTCCATTTCCTTTCTCTTGCTTCATATTAGTAAGAATGTCCTAAATTCGTGCATGCATCATCTTCTTCCTCATTCATTTCTTCCATTTCGTTTTTCACCATTTTAGGGCATTTGAGCTTCATTTTGGGGATTCTTGATTAGAAGGGATTTGGAGTGTGAGAGCTAGCTTTCAAAGCACCAAGGCAAGTTAAACTTATACATTTGTATGCATGATTCTTGTTTGTTCATGAATGTATCAATCTTGCTTAGATACCCATTCTTGCTCAAAAATGGATTTTGTGGTGATTTCTTTTGTTAATGTCTATGGTTTATTGATGGTTTTGATGAGCATTTTGGAAGCTCAAGAACCTTGGTAGTGTTAAAACCTGGAATGAATGCCTTGAATGGCTTGAGAGAAATCAAGAAGTTCAGATTTTCGGAACCCAGGATTTGACAGTTCGCTCGAGCGAGCGTGAGTGAACGCTCGAGCGAAGGGCTCTCTGGGAGAGTTCGCTCGAGCGAACTTTGGTCCGCAGCGAACAGCTCTCTGTCTCGGGTCCGCTCGAGCGAACATCTGGTCGCTCAAGCGAACCTGATACTTGCAGTATGCAGATTTTCCAAGACCATAACTTTTCAACCGTAAGTCCGTTTTTGGAGATCTACATACCGTTGGAAAGCTCATGATGTGTAGAACCCAAAAAAAGTGATTTTATTTGATTTGAGCCTTGGAAAAGATTATATGTTGGATTCTATATAATTGTGACAAATGGACGTCTCCATGAGCCGGACGTTGAACCGTAGCTTGTTCTAGTTGATTGGCCTGATAGATGGACCTGTAGGATGTGCACCCTGAACTTTTATCATGACCGATGGTTTGTTTAATTGTGGATATGGATTGAGCACCCTTACCCACAAAAGGGGCATTGTGTTCTTCGGATTGTAACCGTGCCAAATGTGTTCTATTAAGGGATTCGACATCCAAATTATGTAACGCCAAGGGGTCCTCGTAGCCCGATAATGTCGAACTCTTAATACTACCCTGAGTTGGACGGTGAAGACCACATGTGTTCCCAAGACCGTAGGCTTGGCTTGATTTCTCTTGACTCCGTATATGATCTGTATGTACATGCATTGCATTCGTTTCCAGTATTCTAGTATGACTTGATCATCTTCTGTTAGTTATGTATTTTCTGTTACACATCTGTTGTGTTATATTTATTCTGTATTTGTTCAGCATATTTCAGTAAGTCCCGATTTGTTATTTATATGTCTTGTCCTGTATATGTCCTGTATCTGATTTACACTGTCCTGCACCTGCTCTGTTGTTGTATATTGACTCTATGAGTCGGCACCACTTAGCTTCGACCCTATCTAAGTCGGACCCGGCTAAGTGTGGGTTTAGTAAACTTCTGGCCCTCTGCAGATGGGAATATATTCTGAGGGTTTACCGGCACCCTAGGTCTACGATGGAGAATTCTGGGTACCTCTGTCTCCTAGTAGCACCGTCCTGTCCTGATATTCTGCTCTCATTTTATTTCATGTTATATGATTAACTTGAGAGAACATAGCTTATGTGTGTTGCCAACTAGTTGTTAATATGTTTACTGTTATCTATGACTCGTATGTCTCATGCTAAATTCATGCACTGATATGCCTAGTGATTATTCCTTGATCTCTTATGATTTATACCTGTCTGACTATTCATTTGATACATGTTATATGGACTGTATATGTTTGTCTTGCTTAGCTTAGTCTAATGGTGCTACACTTGGCGTTACAGGTGAATACATCGACGCCATTGCCCCGGAGATCCTTGAGGAAGAGGAACCTCCACAAACGTAGCAGAGTGGACTCCTGATGATGTCTTCTAGACATCCACTCGATGAGAAAAGGACGTTTAAATGACCCACTGACCGTGGCTAGGATTGCCACATATTTTGTAGTAGTTTATAAACTTGTTAGCTTTTGGATTGTAAACTTAACTAACTTACTTCTATCTCTTAAACTTGAATCTTAAATCTATGCTCATGGACCCTTATGCG